>BSBM01000696.1:5315000-5867500 GCA_027924585.1 Larix kaempferi | reverse complement strand
TGGACACTTACCAATCGAAGGATGTCTAAGTGTAAATGCAAATGTAGCAGCCCCTCCAGGAAGCCTTCTTCTTCACCGACCTTCTCTTGGACTCAAGTGGCCTCAATTCCCAACCACCGAATAGTTGCACGAGTTGTAGTTAAGAAACAATGGTCAAAATAGAGCAATAATAAATGATTTGATCAACAAAGCAAGTCCCCCAATTTGTAGAGTTGTTAATTTGAAGAAACAAGCAGGTGCAGAACAAGCATGAAGGAGTTTCTTAACTGGTAGTGGTCATTGGTCGGATGAAGAAGGAGTTTGATGAATGGACAATGCATAACTCCGATTCGTGAGAGACTAGGCCACTATCTTCCAGGGCAATTGGGGATCCTGCAAGATCTCGTGAGCAACATGTCAGTTCAGACGGCTGCCGGGCCATATAAGGATGGTTATCCACATACTGCATTCAAATGAAGAGGGACATCATGATATGCTGGGAAATCCGGATGGAATGAATATGGGAATTGGGCATGCATGTTGGAGTGATGGGAAATTGGCATATCCACTGACAGACTCTTTAATGAGAGTCTGCAGCCGAGTGCATATTGCTCGGCAAGGAAAGAGAAGCCTCAAGAAACCATGGAAGAAGTTAGAGAAAAGAAACGATTGGACATGTGGAATCGAAGGCATTCCATGGAAACTCATCCAATTCTAGTCGTAGATGATGCCACGGTTGTTTTTACCCATCCACCTGAAGAAATATGAAGAAATTCACTAGAGGGGCCCTCAATTTCAACAACATTTGATGAACAAGCACCCCATGGCACTAGTGAATGAGTAAGACGTAGGTGCTCATTGACGGATCTTTCAATTCCCACATCAAGTCAACCTCAGAATATGGTAGTGAATGACTTGTTGGGTAGTGGTTATACAAGCGACAAAGTTAGAGAGGCATTGAGTGGAGGATTGACAATGGAAGAAGTAAATGTTATGGAGACCGTCCAAGAGAATTAGAGACAAGGGGCTCCTATGGAAACATCGGAGTGCCCTGGTGATGGTGTACATGGTCCAGTTCCAACACCCTTACCTCCATTAGCAACTGTATGCCGAAGAACTCCGAGACGTATACAGGTTGATGAAACTCTCATTAGTTCACTTGAAGGTACGTTGTCTAAACGTTCTATTGCTTATCAAACTCGACAAATACTTGATAAATTTTTTTATTCTAAATGTGATGGGGACAAGTGCAAATTATTTTTATCATTGTTGAAATCTAGACATATGACTGTTGTTAGAAGAACATTAGCGATAAAGATGGCCAAAAAGTTAGACCCAAGTTCTCATATTGTTAAAAGTTTAGTAGATGCATTTAGTACAATTGGAAAGAAATCTCGCTCAAAGGATCACAATGTGGCTTGTCGTGTGTTGTCACAATCAATCGTTAACAAAAGCACTAGGGCACTTCGTTTTCTTAAACCTACATACAAAATTGTTAATTTGAATGTGAACACACTTCGTAGGTATTGTGTTAGAAGAGAACAACTTGAAACCGTTCAAACAGATGTTTGGGCCTTCATTGGCAGGTTTCCATGCTCTGATATGCAGCTCACTGATGCGATAAAGGGATTAGTGCAAGCTTTTTGGCATGACAACACTAGACCTTCTTCCAACCAAAAAGATGCATTAAAATTGAGATGGGGTTCAAAGGATCGTGAACCACACATTAAACATTTTCGTGATATGACACAAATAGAATTAAATGAGAGATTTAGTAATGAAAATAACGAACTTGACTTGGGCCAAAGATCCTTTGAAAAATGCAAAACATGGTATGCTAAAATAAACACAATTCGTAACACATGTTGTTTTCGATACCACATTGAGTATGGTTACTATTATGACACATATACATATATTTTTCGTGTATTGCATAACACTCTTGTGTAGGAATGCTCAGCTACATTACCATTGATTCCCTAGTTTCCAAGATGGACCTACAAGGTGACACCCGAGCCATTGGACTGGAGGAGAGGACCACCCCTAGCACTATCCTGACGTCCTGAATCCAACGGATTCAATGGTTCATCGATCAGAGCCATGTTCCTCATTCTATGGCTTGTTCCGTCTTGCATCCAAAAGGCCTTCAGGGACACCTGTTGGATACCTGTCAGGGGCATAGAACTCCAACCGTGCAACAAAACCGGTTTTCGGGGTGTCCTGCAAGTGTGTCTAGGGAGGTTCCGGTTGAGAACGCTAGCCATAAGTGCCCAGCGGAGGATTTTGCAAAGTTGACCCCCGTGTGCAAAAATTGCACACTCCCTCACTGAACAAAACCCTAGTTTCCCAGATGGACCTACAAGGTGACACCCAGGCCATTGGACTGGACGAGAGGAGCACCCGTAGCAGTATCCTGACGTCCTGAATCTAATGGAGTCGACGGTTCGTCGATCAGAACCACGGTCGTCATTCTATGGCTCGTTCTATACCCCTACATCCTGAGAAGGTTGAAGCTGTAAAGCAACAACTCTCTAGTATTCATCCTGAAGCTCTTTTATTTAGGTATAAGATAAAGAAGCTCTCAGTTCGTGAGCTGGAACATATCAATCTTAACAGGATTTATACAATCTCTGTTTTGGATGTGAGATGGAACAAGCCATAGAATGACGACTGTGGCTCTGATCGACGAACCGTCGACTTCCTTAGATTCAGGACATCGGGATAGTGATAGGGGTGCCCCTCTCCTTCGGTACCGTGGCCCGAGTGTCACCTTGTAGGTCCATCTTTGAAACTAGGGTTTTTCTTAGTGAGGGAGTGTGCAATTTATGCACATTGGGGTCAAAATTGCAAAATCGTCCATTGGGCACTTCTGGCTAGCGTTCCCAACCGAATCCTCCCTAGACACACTTGTAGGACTCCCTAGAGCCACATTTTGCTGCACGGTTGGAGTTTTATGCCCTCGACAGCTATTCAACAGGTGTCCCTAATGGCCTTTCGGATGCAAGACGGAACGAGCCATAGAATGATGACCATGCCTCCAATCAATGAACCGTTGACTCTGTTGGATTCAGGATGTCGAAATAGTGTTAGGGTTGCCCCTCTCCTCCGGTCCCATGGCCCGGGTGTCACAGGTCCATCTTGGAATCTAGGGTTTTGCTTAGTGAGGGAGTGTGCAATTTTTGCACATTGGGGTCAAATTTGCAAAATCGTCCATCGGGCACTTATGGCTAGCGTTTCTTGCCGAAACCTCCCTAGACACACTTGTAGGACACCCCATAAACTAGTTTTGTTGCACGGTTGGAGTTCTATGCCCCTGGCAGGTATCCAGGAGGTGTCCCTAAAGGCCTTTTGGATGTGAGACAGAACGAGCCATAGAATGATGACCGTGGCTCCGATCGATGAACCATCGACTCCGTTGGATTCAGGACATCGGGATAGTGCTAGGGGTGCCCCTCTCCTTCGGTCCCATGGCATGGGTGTCACCTTGTAGGTCAATCTTGGAATCTAGGGTTTTGCTCAGTGAAGGAGTGTGCAATTTTTGCACATTGGGGTCAAATTTGCAAAATCGTCCATCGGGCACTTCTGGTTAGCATTCCCAGCCGGAACCTCCCTAGACACACTTGCAGGACTCCCCAAAATTAGGTTTTGCTGTACGGTTGGAGTTCTATGCCCCCAGAAGGTGTCCCTGAAGGCCTTTTGGATGCGAGACAGAATGAGCCACAGAATGAAAACCGTGCCTCCGATCGACGAACCGTCGACTCTGTTGGATTCAGGACATCGGGACAGTGCTAGGGGTTCCCCTCTCCGCCGGTCCAATGGCCCACGTGTCATCTTGTAGGTGCATTTTGCAGACTAGGGTTTTGCTCAGTACGGAACTGTGCAATGTTTGCCCATCGGGGTCAACTTTGCAAAATCATCCACCGGGTACTTATGGCTAACGTTCCCAGCTGGAACCATCCTAGACACACTTACATGTCTCCCCGGAACCTGGTTTTATTGCATGGTTGGGATTCTATGGCCCCGATAGGCATCCGGCAGGTGTCCCTGTTGGCCTTTTGGATGCCGGACGGAACGAGCCATAGAATGAATACCATGGCTTGCATCGACAAACTGTCAATGCCATTGGATTCAGGATGTCAGGACAGTGTTAGGGGTTCCCCTCTCTGTCGGTCCCATGGCCCATGTGTCATCTTGTAGGTGCATTCAACCATTCGTGTTTGGGTAAAACAGTGAGTAAAACAGTGCCGCGGTCCGCGGCACTGTTTTTTTTTGTTATATTAACCACAACGTGTGAGCATTATGGTGATAAATAACGTGTGAGCGTTATGTATAACCATAACGCTCATGCGTTTTGTAATCCTATCCTACATGTTAAATGACATAGCAGGTTCAGATCCCGCCATTTCTAGTTTTACAGAACGCGCGAGCGTTGTGCATTTACACAATTCTCGTGCATTTTGCATTTACCCAATTGCATTTAAAGGGTCTCTCAACTTCGTGCGAGGGCCCATAGACAAAAAATAATTTTTTTTATTTAAAGAAGTGGCATTTTTGGTAGTAGAAATTATCCATGTAAAGAAAGCAATGTAAAATTATTATGCATATTTTGTAAGTTATCACACTTTAAGAATATTGTCTTTAGACATATTATCAACTTTTTGCATGCCAATAAAAATATATCTTAAGTTATCATAGAAACACTTTTAATTTCATCACATCAAGACTTTCGAGAACTAGATATTCATCAAAATCTTTGAAAAATATGATCATAAAAATTGTAGAAAGCCTAGTGTTCCTTATCAATGTGCACAATTTTGAAATTTGATGTTTCAAACTAGCTTTCCCATTGAATATTTTTTCATCCGAATATGTAAGTAGTAATATTATAAGCCAAATGGACATTAATGGCTTAAAAGGCCATAATGGTTATATCAATTTTATTAAACGACTTAAGATTTGGTTATATCAAATTTTTGGATTGACAATTTACATAAGATTGATAATTTCTCTTTTTTATTTAAAATAAGAATTTTCAATAACAATCTTTAATATTACTATACATCTTTTTACACAACTAAAATATGAACTAAAACATAACATTGGGACTCTTTAACATTGAGATCTAAAGGATATTCAATACAACATACCATCTTCAATGCAAACGATATTTAGTTAATAATTTAAAGTCCATTATTTGAAAACCATTCTTGATTCATACTATGTTTTAATTTAGTTAATAATTTAAAGTCTTCACAAGATTTTTTATTAATATAGGTAACATTTTTATTATTTTTTATTTTCAGTTTTAGTTTTTTCAAGCAATATATTGGTATAAAAAAATATATACTGTAAATTTTCATGGCAAGATTGGATGGCATTTGATTTATTAAACATTTATTTGATTTGTTACACATTGATTGGGAAAGTGGAATATAGTTTTAATAATTATATTGGCATTTAAAATGAAAACATTGACATCTAAATTTGATTGGATGGTGAAGACTGGATTTTTATTTATTACACATTGATTAGGAAGGTGAATTATAGTTGTAATAATTATATGTGCATTTAAAATGAAAACATGGACATCTAAACTTTGCATGGCCGAGATTGGATGGCATTTGATTTGCGCATTATAGTTGTACATTGGTGTCGTGGAGTTATCTTCAAAGTCTGGTATTTGATACTTCGTTGTTTGAAGAGCTAGAATACGCATTCACCCGCTCTCGGCGCTGTCAACCATCAAGGGTATTCAGGCATGCAATAGTTCTTCATCACGGCGCTACATTTCTCCAGGTTCACCTTTGAATTTATCTCTTCTATTATGGATTCTTCAAATAGCAGTTTTTACTTCCCTGAATCTGCTTCTTCTAGAAAAGAGAAACATACTAAGCAATGGTCATGGTTAAATAAGTATTTAAACAAGACTGATTCTGATACTCTATTGATACTCGTGTTGTGTCTCAAGAATATGAACCTCATCCAAACTGGTCTTTGCCTGAGATTGATGTCAATAAAATATATGATCTTCCTATGTTTAAGTTTCGTGTCGCTCAGTTATTTCATTTCACTTCTATGAATATTCCTATATTTGTTGGTCAGTCTGTATATCGGATCCCATTAATCAAATCCGAAGATATAGCTTGGGGTTTGGAGCATGAATATAAATATATCCATATTGGTTTAATACAATTCGGTATCAATCCTCTTGTCCGTCCTGGATTGGATACTTCTGTTGGTTGTGGAGCCAGATCTTCTAGTCTCATAGATGATATTGTATTAGCCGTGTTTGTACCCCAGTTCTATATGATGTGTAGGTGGACTGTACACTCACCCCAGCGGGGGGGTGAGGGGGGGCATCGCCCCCCCACGGGGTTCCAGGGGGGCCCATCCCCCCTGGCTGGGGGGTCCGGGGGCAGCGCCCCCGAGAAATGGGGGTTCGGGGGCAACGCCCCCGAAGAAATTTTTTGGGGTTGTTTTCGCCAGCTGTTTTGCGGGCCCATGGTTTTGGGTATCCCATGGTATTTTCCCATTGTATTTCCCTTATAAAAGAAGGACATTGTAATACGGCTAGGGTTGATGTATTAGGTTTTATGCATTGTAAAGATCTTTGAGATCTGGAGAGAGACTGTAAAAACAGAGAAGAGGAAGTGCAGCGGTTGTGCTGCAGGTGGTATCCCTTCGACTTGCTGGATGGTAATAATAATAAGGACTGGAAAATTCAGTGTGGACGTAGCCCAAGTTGGGTGAACCACGATATATCTGTGTCTCTCTTGTAATGTGTATGTGTGATTATATTTGCATTTCTGTTTATTGTTATTGCTCTGCGATCCTGTTTTTCTAACAACTTCCTGTTTATCATGTGTGTTAGATTCCAGGCTAAACAAGTTTGAAGATGCCTTGTTAGGAGGCTTTGAGAGTCCGTTAAATAATGGCCCTATGTGGTCTTCCCTGGTTCCCAGATATCAGGTGTCTCTCACGGACCCCTATATCAATGAATTTTTACAAGCATATATACAATTTTCTGGTTTTGATGTAGCTCCGCAATCCCAAATTGCTCAGTTGCATTGTTCTCTGTGTATCCAGTTTGTTTCTACTACTATGCTTGCAATTAATCCTAAGTTGCATAAGAGAGCGCTCCAGGAAGGATTTGTTATTGGTCCGGGAAACACTACTCCCCTCCAACTCGGATTTTCTCAGGTAACCTTACCTGAAGAATGGAATAACACATACCAACCACTTTCTCAGAGATATCCAGAACTCCATGATGCTTCCTCCAAACAACTTCGTGTTGTCCAGCATCCCAATGGTAATACTTCTCATAGATTTTCTCCTGCACAATCATTTCCTCCACCATCACCTGCAATTAGTAGATATGTTTCCCATTCTCAGTATTTACCCCACAGGTTAAAAACCCCATTACATTCATCTGCACATATGCAACCATATGATTCTCAGCTACACCAACATATGGTTAACAATAGTCAGTTTCCTTCTGCATCCTGCAAATTTTGTAAAGAAAAACATACCCCATAAAAACAAAAAACATTTTAGTCTATTAATTCACCCTCTTCATCCTCTTCCTCTGTTGATAATAAAGGTCAGCATACTGATTATCCTGATTGTTCTTCTTTGTTTCGAGATATTAAAAGTTTGTCTCTCCCTCGAGAAAAATATGGAAACTTGTCCCAGATTTCAGCAAGAAGATTAAATTCTAGAAATTGCGGTCCTTCTTTTAAGGATGGTAGTTTACAGTTATATTTTCAATTTGTTAATTTGAGAATCCCGAATGATCCTAAACCTGCAGAACAAATCCAGTTATAGAATTATGCTAACTTCCATTCTGTATGTATAGCTCAAAACCTGGATGATGTTGCTAGAGATGTTCTTGAGCTCAAGGCTCATCTGTAGGCACTGCATGGATCTTTAAGTCATATTTCGGATATTGTTGACTCTTTGGTTGAGAACCAAAAAGAGCAGACAGCTAGGCTGTCAGATATTGAAGCTGGTCTCGATGTTATTACAAGATCTGTAGAAAATCTACAATCAACACTTCCAGCTCCTTCTTCTTCTCCTCCTGACTATAGTCAAATCAACCAAGAAGGCTATAAGTTCAAATATCATTTTGGTAGCTCAAGCCCCCAGAAATTCCTGAAACAATTAAGTCAACATAAACTACAAAGTATTCAGCATGGTGCTGAATTGGCTAGAGAAAAGTATGAATTGTTGAAACAAAGAGTTCTCTCACTTGGTTGCCATGACATTAAAATGGCATCCTCCACTATCTCTATGGATTCTGAGATAGGTGAAGCCTCTAGCAACCCAAAAAGAAAGAGAGTTGAGTCACATTTCTTCCAAAATCAAGCTAGAAGAGTTTCAGGTCAAGATGTCAACCACAATAAGTTTCGTAGTCCATTCAGCAAATGGACAAATGAATTAAAAAATGTAGATATCAAGATTGATTCCAAGGATCTGTCCAAAGGCTTTGGTAACACACTGATTATTAATTTTGATTGCTTGGAAAATTATCAAAATCTAAATCTGTTCCAAAAGATCAATGCATGGGCATTCTAGAGAAAAGCAGAAACTAAAGCATCCTGGAAAGATATAGCTACGCAGCTTACTTGGGCATTTACAGGAATAGCAAAGCTCTGGTGGGAAAAACTTTCAGAAGAAGAAAAAGAACATTTACTAGAGAATGATGATCCTTTAGAAGCTTTGTTTCAAGCCCTTGCTAATGAATTTCTTGGTGCATTACCTCTTGAGGCATCTCATACTGCTCAATTGTACATGTCCCATAAATTATGTGATATCAATATTCTTCAAGAATATTTTTGTATGATGCAAACCATGTTGTACAAAATTACAGATCATCAGAATGTTGCCTACCTTCACCATTATCTTGCCTCTCTCTCCGACAAAATCCCAGTTCTTGTAAATACCTATTTGTCAGATCATCAAGTCAAGATTGAAGAGTTATCTCTTGCTGGTTTACATTAGCATGTGCTCATAGCCCTCCAAAAAGAATGTGTCGCCATGAAGACACAGAAAAATCTAAAAAAAAAAAAAATTGTTTCTTAGTCAGCCTGTCAGCAATTTCGTGAAATTGCCAATTATGGTTGTTTCAAGCCTCATCCACATAAAAAATTTGCATGCACTTGTAATTCCAAAAATTCTGGTAAATCCAGTTCTCGATCCCATCCCAGATTTCGGTCTTCCTCAAAAAGAATCTCAAAGTATCTGAAGAAACCTTTTTTTCAAAATAGAAAGAATAGGTTTGTCTTTAAGAAAAGGACCCAGCCGCTTTGAAAGTCTACCTGTTACATTTGTGGCAAGCAAGGACATTGGGCAAACAAGTGTCTAGAGAAGAAGACAAAGTTTCAGAATAAAATCTATGAGATTTTTACAGCAGAGTACAATCCTGCTGAGTGGGATGTAGTCCCTGAGTTACAATCAGAAGATGAAGGATTCTCCATTCATGAGTCTGCAGATGAATCTGAATATAATTCTAGTTCTAATGAGTTAGATCTCCATAATATTTCCATTAATTCTTCAGATAGCTCTGATGATGACCAAACCTTTATCAGTAATTGTTTTATGTTTTCTTTTGCTTCTCTCAAAAGTCAGATAGAAGAGTTAGAAGAAAAAAAGGCTAGTCTTTCTCTAGGCCTGGTCATAATTAGAAGAAGACTACAAGAAAAAATTGATGAGTTGAAAAAAAAGTTGCAAGAACCTTCACAGTGGTCAGATCCAAGCGAGGCAGATCTTCTTAGAAAAATTGTTTTCTTTGAAAACAAAGTAAAAAGAGAGAGAGAACAGTTAGCTAACTTAGCTACAAGTATACAAGGATCTCTACATCAACTTGATGAACTGAACTCTGAATATATCCAGCTAACAATGAGAAAAGCTCACAGCTTTACCCCAGCTCCAGAAACAGCAGAAGAACCAATACCTGAACAAAAGAGTTTAGGAGATCGGATGGTTGTACCTATCCAGATCAAAACGGAAGGGTATAAAGCTTACGACTTGGATGCACAAGTAGATACAGGCACCATGAACAGTTGTTGTAAATACAAAGCCATTCCAAAATATTTTTGGTATCCTATCTCTATTCACTTCAGAGTAGTTAACAAGGAACTCATCAAGGTAAATTTTATTGGTCCATATTTTCCTATTTTGTTAGGAAAAATCAAAACATATGTTACTTTATATTGTTTAGACATAGGAGCTGACATATTACTAGGACAAGATTTTGTCAAGAAACACCTGCTAATGTCAGTTAGAGAAGATTTAGTTGATTTCACAGTCTAAGGAACTGTGACTTCCATTCCAGTAAAGTCTACTTTCACTATAAGAATTTCTCCTGAAAAGCCAGACATTGTCGAAGAATCAGTCAAGGCTTTGGAAAAAATAAAAAAGATTGTCAAACATGCAGACCTACATGGTCAAGACATCCTTGCAGAAATAACTCAGAAGTTACAAAAAGAATGTACTTCTAATCATCTAGATGCCTTCTGGAAGAGAGAAAAATACTATTTCACTTTGCCATACAAACAAAATACATAAATAAAACCTAAGAAAGCCTCAGCAAATAATATGAGTCCTACGGAGTAGCAAGCATGCAAAGAATAAATCCAACAGTTGTTGGATAGGAAGCTGGTAGAACCTTGCAAAAGTGCTTGGGCTTGCCCAACATTTTATGTCAATAAGCATTCTGAGCAAAAAAGAGGAAAGAAAAGATTGGTAGATAATTATGGAGAATTGAACAAAGCTTTAGAACCAATCAGGTATCCTCTACCTCATAAAGATTTAATTCTGTCAAAAATAGCAAAAGCCAATGTCTTTAGTAAGTTTGATCTTAAGAGTGGGTTTTGGCAAATCAGCATAGCACTAGAAGACAGGTACAAGACTACATTCGTAGTCCCTCATGGCCAATATCAGTGGACAGTAATTCCTTTTGGCCTGAAGAATGCTCCATCAGAGTTCCAAAAAAGGATGGAAGACATTTTTCATTCTTTAGATTTTATTATTGTATATATTGATGATTTGCTCATTTTTAGTAGAGATATAGCTGAGCATAAGATCCATTTAGAACAATTTCATAATTTTGTTTTTAAGCATGGGATTGCACTTTTATCATCCCCAGATAAGTTTGTTATTGCCAAGACTTCCATTGAATTCTTGGGCCTTCATATTTCACAAGGAAGAATAATTCTGCAGCCACATGTTTTGCAGAAACTCTTAGAGTTTCCTGACAGATTGCAAGATACTAAACAGGTTCAGCGATTCCTCGACTGCTTGAATTATATCAGACAGTTTTATCAAGCACAGGAAAAATACACAAAGCTATTACAGAAAATATTAAAGCCTGGCATAGAATGGATACCAGTTGTGACTGACACAGTCAGAAGAATCAAAGCAAACATCCAGAAGCTTCCTCCCCTTGCTCTTCCAGTCCTAGATCTACCTTTTATTTTAGAGACTGATGCTTCTGATCAAGTTTGGGTAGTTGTGCTATTGCAAAAGCATTCAAAGAAAGAGGATGTTTGTGCTTATACTTCTGGAACATTTTCTGAAGTAGAATCCAAGTACCTATCATCACACAAAGAGATCCTTGCTGTCAAAAAGGGTATTCATCGTTTCATACTTTTCCTCAAAAGTGTCTGATTTACAGTTAGAATAGATCATAAGCATATCAAGGGTATGCTTGGTAACAAAAGACTTCTAGAACATGGCAATGCCAGAGTTCTAAGATGGGAAGTCTGGCTTCAAGGTTTTGATTTTGAGATTGTCTACAAAGCTGTCAAAGATAATCATCTTGCTGATATGTTAACCCGAGAAGGATCACAATTCCGAGAGATCGAAGTTTTTGAAAAAGGCGAGTCTTCATCCTTAGCAGCAGACAATTCAGTTCTTGTTTGTCATGAATGCATTTACTGTTATTGCAGTGATTGTTTTCACAACAAAATCCAGAATCTTCCTTTTGAAATCCAACAGTAGATACTTCAAGGTCGGCTAAACTCTCCAGAGGGACGTCGCAGCTACAATATCAATTTCAATAATCCCATTTTCAGAGTCAACCATGTCAATATGATTGTTGGGAATTTCCATTTGCTTTCAGGAGAACAACAGTTTTTTGTTTATATTTTTGACCCTACTATTAGATGGATAGATTTTTACGCCATTCACCAGCTTGCTAGAGAAAATGGCAAAGTTATTGTATGTTTCTTTTGTGATGATCTTCATACTCGCCAGTGGAGTCCCTAGATGAAGATTTTACTCTTTTTATATGTTCCTAGAATCTCAACCTTAGAGCATGCCTCTCCCCAGGTTTTCATTCCTATCCTGAAAGATGAAATATATGGTGCCTCTCTCATCTATGGTATTTTCCAGTTCGACATCCTTTGGAAAGGTGCTACTGTCACCCCTCAGTTACTCCAGGACAAGAATTCAAGATCGTTATCAAACACCGTTTATTTGGTGATGTTTCTATTCCCAGCTACATGAGACCTAAACTTTTTAGACAGTCTCCTTTCTTTGCATGTTTCCGAGAAGATTCCCCTCATTGGATGGAGGATGTAATACATTATGGTATTGATTATCACTGCCAATACTTTCTACAAGATTCTTTAGAATACAACGAACTTGACCATGATGGATTGGGGTCTGAGGGATTTGATTCAGATCATAGTCTGCCTGACTATGGTTAACAAGTTTAATTTTGTCTTTATGGGTTCTTTCATGAATCTCCACTTGGCATATATATTTTCTTTATTTACTTTTACTGTAAGCATCATGAAAGCCATGGTGGGCCAGCCTTTAAAAGCATCCATGATGTACTTTGTCGGGACTATGTCTCCCATTTTAGTTTGTTTGGATGGCCCATTGTAATAAAGTTGTCGGCCAGTAGTTTTATTCATGATGAGTCATGAGTTCGGGTCCCCATATGGCTCTGCCTCGAAGGGATGAGATAATAATGGTGTGGTCCCACCATTACCCCAGAATCTTTGCTTTAGACTTCCAGTTTCCCGTTCCAAGCCACCGGTTAACCAGATGTAATGCTATAAAGGAAAGGCTTGAGGTCTTCGTTAGGCATTCGAGTCTGAGCGTTCTAGTGGTTAGAGCTCTGCAAGTGTCTGTGATTTTTTGTGTTCGCTCATGTGTTGAGATTGTCTGTAAGTCTGAGTCAAGCCGGGTGTATGCTCTGCAATTTTCCTCTGAGGTATAAGATTGCATCAAAAGCCAAGCTCAGTCTGTAATTAATGTCAGTTTGTGTAGGGTGCTAGTAGGCATATTCTGGTGTCTCCGGGAAGCTTTCTGGAAGTTACAACTTGCTGTTTCTGAAGGATAAATGAGCCCAGAACATTGTGTCTAGGCATATAGATGTGTTGCAGTGACGAGATTCGCCCTCCGAAGCCGATCTATGTATTGTAATTGTTGGATGCTAAATGAATATAATGCTAAAGAATTGTTGAAGACTAACTCTAGTTGTGTGTTCCAGTCTTGTGTATTGTTGTTCTGTGCTATTGTTGGTATCAGAGCCGAGTGTTCTCGATCTATTGCGTTCAATTTTGTTTCTCTTATGTGCGTTATTCCCTTTTGAAGAGGGAAGAGTTATTATCTTCAAAGTATGTTATTTGATACTTCGTTGTTTGAAGAGCTAGCATACGCATTCACCCGCTCTAGTTATCTCCGCATGGAAAGTTCAATGTATACGAATCAATTATTGAAGTTCAGTCGATGGATTGCGGAAAGTTCAATGCAGACAAACCAATTATTGAAGTCAGTCAATGGATCTGAACTCGTTACTAGTAATACTAGGTATGATTTGAGTATTTATTTAAGGAGGAGGCGTAGCCAGTGAGAAGGAGAAGGAGAAGAAGTTGAGATTCTTTTGCCTGCAATTCAATTCAAATTGTAGAGAAAGAAAGCATGCATCCTTTCGTTTATGAATAGCCTAAGCATGCATATGGATCTCATAATCCTTCCCACCCAACATATGCGTATCCGCAACCTACTGTAACTATTGGTATTCCAGTTGGCAATGCCTACAATAATACTAATAATTACACTCAGATGCCGCCGCAACAGTAGGAGGAGGAAAACAAAGAAAGCATGTAGCCCTCCGTTGATGAACAGCCTAAGCATGCAAATGGATCTCATAATCCTTCCTACCCAACACATGCGTATCTGCAACCTGCTGTAACTATCGGTATTCCGGATGGTAATGCCTCCAATAATACTAATAATTACACTCAGATGCCGCTGCAGCAGCAGGAGGATAAAAATCGATGAACCGCTGGTCTCTGGAGTTGCGGTGAAGATTGTTGCAGTTGTATGTATATTTCCATTTCTTAGCTCACTGAATCATACATGATTGCTTGTTATATGATTTATTGAATGGTACGTATTTATTAGTTATATGAACAGGTCATTAATTGAATGAATGTTACAGGTTGGCTCACATGTTTTAGCCCCTGCATCGCCTTTGGTCAGATAGCCGAGATATTCGATGAGGGTTCTACCTGTAAGTCAATCATTTTTTCTACCGCTAACTTAAACCAATTTCATTTTCATGATTTGGCTTATTTTTCTCTTATTGTATTCTTCATTTGCAGCATGCACGCAAAGTGGAACTGTGTACGCTATGATACTCTATTTTTTGGGCTGCCCCTGCTTGTATTCGTGTTGCTACAAAACTAAGTTGCGCACCAAATTCAACTTGGAAGGAAATTCCTGTACATACTTCCTTGTTCACTTCTTTTGTGAGTACTGTGCTTTGTGCCAAGAATACAAAGAACTAAAAAACAGAGGCTCTGATCCAGATCTCGGTAAGTGATCTCCTATTTATGTGATAAATGAAGATACTCGGCTTTATTGTTTCTTACACTATAATGTTAATGTGGAAACGCAGGGTGGGCGGGAATTCAGGAAATGTAGGAGAGAATAGCCGCAGCCCAGACAAGGACTCCGACAGCACCTCCGGGGGGTCAAGCTATGAACAGATAAATGATAATATCCAATTCAGGGTTGGAATTTGATGGGCATATGCACGTTTTGATGCATTTTATCAATCAAAATACGGTTAAAAATTTTAAGAAACCGTTTCAAAGAACGGGTAAACAATTTGCTAGAACATATATTTGACAGTTAATTATTTTTTCAAATCGTCATTATTTTTTATTAATAGGCTTGTTAAGATATGTGTATGTCTACATAAGTGGTCTACATTAGGTGATTGTTATTATATATGTAATAATGGAGATTGGAACTTTCCCATTTGATTAAAGAGTGGATAGTTGAGTTGTTTTCCTTCAATGGAGATGGCTTTGCTTTCATTCATTTTCTTCTTGTAATAATGGAGATTGGAACTTTCCCATTTGATTAAAGAGTAGATGGCTGAGCTGTTTTCCTTCAATGGGGATGGCTTTGCTTTCATTCCTTTTCTTCTTTCTTTCTTATATGAAGTCTTACTTTTCATTTCAATGCCTTTCCCTGCCTTTTGTGCCTTTCCTTCATAGAATAAGTTAGTTTTCAAGTCCAAAAGTGCAACTCCAAGAGAGAGGTGGGTACCATTTTAGAAGAAGTCATTGATTTTACACTATATTAATGAAGGAACTAACCCAACTACCTACCAAGCATCAACAATTTATCAAGTATGGAATTTACCAAGCATCACCTATGGAATTTTAGACATGCTTTCTTTTTGGTTATGGGCCTCAAAAGTTAGAAGCACCTACTAAATTTAGATACCCATTTCTCTAGACAGTTTGAAACTACTCTCCTTGGATCTCACGGACTTGGAGATACTAATTTTGGTAAGATGTTGTTTTCAAATTTTCTATAAATTTGATAATGATCTTTTTTTTTTTAATGAAACTATTATGTGTTTTTTCTTAAACATGAAATTGTTTTTGTTATTTTGATATTGAGTTCGGTTAACATTTGTGACTAGACAAAGGCATGGAAACATGTTTTTGTTGTGGGAGGCTCCAAATCCCACTTTGGACATTTCCAATACTTCCAAGTTACATTTTATAGGTCTTGTTTCTAAAATATTTTCCGGTATCAATTCACATTTTTTTTAAAATGATTTATTTGATATGTTAAAAATTAGTAACATTTTATTATTCTTGTGGTCTTAGTCATTGGTTGAAATAATTACTTTTATTCATGAGCAAAAAAATCTTATAAACAAGTTTGAAGTGGAAAGTGGTTTCTTCTAATCCATTTATACCCAAGGGAAAGTGAATGGCCCAAAGAAGAAAGAAGTAACCATGGATTGATTGGTACAAATTTTGACCCTCCCCCACAAATACACGTTGGAAATTAAATTGAACCCCACGGTTGTCAATTTGAATGGAAAAATGTATCACATCACTAGCTCTATATTAGTAAAACTTGTGCCAAAGAATAGTTTTCAGAAGAATTTTTATATATTCAAATTACTATGTCAAATTATATAAGTTTACATAATTCTATTTTTTATAAAATTGAAATAAAATGAATTACCTGTATTAGAAATCTTAATGCTTTCAGTTATGAATGAAGCAAAACAAAAGAAATTTATTTTATCAAATTCTCATCAAAGTGCATCATGGATAATACATAGACAACTCCACTTCCGTGAAATATTTGTTTAATATAGTTGAGGACTAATATAGACAACTCCACTTCCATGGAATATTTGTTTAATATAGTTGAGGACTAATATAGACAACTCCACTTCACTTGCAATAATAGTTGCGGAATCCAAAACGGTCCATACCTTGGAAAAACAACTTTATTAAAATTCTTTTGACAAAGGAAGGAGATAACGTCATAGTACAATATCGATTGCAAAGTGTTTTTTTAATGAATCGCCTCTACAAAGGGCATATTATATTTATCTGGCGTTTTAACTCAAGTCCCTTGGAATAATGTCACAATTTCAATTACACTATCGATTAAACTTGTTTACCTTGAAAATTTTGGTATGTTGCATTACATGTGGCCTAACATTAACCTCTGGAAAGAATTCTAGGTTCCACCTTTTATTTGTTTCCTAAGTTTATCACTTATTGTACTTCAAATGCATAATCCCGACACATGTTAGTTTTGATTGTTAATAGGTTGTTTTCCACACTCGATTTTCAAAGTACATGATCAACAAAAAACATGGGTAAATGAATCTATTTTTATATTTTAAGTGGAAATTAAACTCAATAAAAACATACCTTTTAGTTGAAAATTAAAATGTCACAATTTTAATTACACCATTGACGCAACATGTTAACCTTTCAAAATTTTGCATGTTGCATTACATGTGGCCCGACATTAACCTTCATAAATGATTATAGGTTCAACGTTTTGTTTGTTTCTTAAGTTTAACACTTAATGTACTTTACATGCATAATGTTGGCACATGTTACTTTTGTTGTCTATGTAACTGTTAGTAGGTTTTTTTTTTCCACCATCGATTTTCAAAGCATATGATCAACAAAAAACATGGTTAAATGAGTTTATTGTTATCTTTTAATTGGAAATTAAACTCAACAAAAACAAATCTTTTAATTGAAAATTAAATTCTTCAATAAAAACATTATTATTGAAGGCCATTTTTTTTAATAAAACTTCATTGTTGAAGGGTTGTTTTTTCATTAAAACCTTGTGTGACGGGCAAGATAAATGTTCGAAACATAAAAAAAAATTAGTTGGAAGGGCAGAGATGAAATGAAATTCCAACACTGTCCATCGGTGATGGAATTTGATGGGCATATGCCCGTCGTGAGGCATTTTACCCATCAAAATATGGTTAAAAGTTTTAACAATCCATATCAATTCTGTATCAATTTGTTAGGACTTATTTTTGAAGGTTAATTATTTTTTCAAACGGTTATTAATTTTGATTAATAAGCTTGTTATGATATGTGTATGATTATATAAGTTTTATGCATTATGTGGCATGTTATTATATATGTAATAATGAAGATTGAAACTTTCTCATTTAAGTGAAAATTTCTCATTTGATTGAAGAGTAGATGGGTAAGTTTGTCTTCAATGGAGATGGATTTTCTCTCATTCCATTTGTTCTTTCTTTCTTATATTTTCTTAGCATTGTCCCAATATGAAGTCATACCCTTCCACCAAGCATCAATGATTTATTAGCTAATGGATTTACCAAGCATCATCAATTTATCATAGTACCAAATCTACCAAGCATCACCTATGTAATTTCAGACACGTTTTCTTTTTGGTCATGGGTGATTTTCTTTTAAAAATCGATAATAATCTAAAAACAAATTTTAATGAAACTATTATGTGTTTTTTCTTAAACATGAAATTGTTTTTTTATATTTTGATATCAATTTATAGGTCTTGCTGCTAAAAGCTTGTCACTTATCTATTCACTTTTTTTTAAATGGTTTATTTGATATATATTAAAATTTAATAACATGGGTAAAAAAGCTTCTAACCAAGTTTGAATTGAGAGTGGTTTCTTCTTATCCATTTATAGCCGAGGGAAAGTGAATGGCCCAAAGAGGAAAGAAGGACCATGAACTGGTTGGTACAAATTTTGACCCCCGCTGAACAAAAACACATTGAAAATTAAATTCAATCCCTTGGTTGTCAATTTTAATGGAAAAAATGCATCACAACACTGGCTCTATATTAGCAAAACTTGTGCCCAAAAAATAGTTTTATTATAAGATTTGCATCATGGATATTACATAGACAAATCCACTTCCTTGAAATATTTGTTGTAGCTTGGTATGTACAAGTTCACATGCAATAATAGTTGAGGAATCCAAAATAATCCATACCTTGGAAAAATAGCCTTATTAAAATTCTTCTAACAAAGGAAGGGGAGAACATCATAGTACAATTTCAATTTTGATGTGTTGTTTAATGAATTTCCTCTAGAAAGGGCATATTATATCTATATCGCCTTTTAACTCAAGTCCTTTGGAATAAAATGTCACAATTTCAATTACACCATTGATGCAACATGTTAACCTTGAAAATTTTGGTATGTTGCATTACATGTGGCCTAACATTAACCTCTAGAAAGGATTCTAGGTTCCACCTTTTGTTTGTTTCCCAACTTTATCAGTTAATGTACTTCAGATGCATAATGCCGACACATGTTATGTTTGAGTTATATGTGTCACTATTAGTATGTTTTTTTGTTCCACCCTTGATTTTCAGAGTGCATGATCAATGAAAAACATAGGTAAATGGGTCAATTGTTATCTTTTAATTGGAAATTAAAGTCCTTAATAAAAACATATTTTTTAATTGAAAAATAAAATTTCACAATTTCAATTACACCATTGATTCAACATGTTAACCTTGCAAAATTTTATATGTTGCATTACATGTGGCCTGACATTAACCTTCGGAAAGGTTTCTAGGTTCCACGCTTTCTTTGTTTCTTAGGTTTATCACTTAATTATCTCACTCTCAGTAGGTTGTTTTTTTCCACCCTTAATTTTCAAAGCACATGATCAATGAAAACATGGGTAAATGAGTATGTTGTTATATTGTAATTGGAAATTAAAGCATATATTTTAATTGAAAATTAAATTCTTTAATTAAAATATTATTATTAAAGAGTATTTTTTTAATAAAACTTCTTTGTTGAAGGGTTATTTTTTCACTAAAACGTTGTGTGAGGGGCAAGATAAAAGTTCAAAATGTCAAAAAAAATTAGTTAGAAGGGCAGAGTTGAAATGAAATTCCAACCCCGATATCCATGTGCCAGGATATGCTATGAAATTGGGCTAGCATTATTCAGCATGACGTAGAGAGTAATAATTGTTTTTCAAGATTGTTGTGCTACTGCATTGATTGCATTGGATCTTAAACAGCCTGAAATCTAAGGATGATATCATCAGCAAAGTTGACCAATTGAAATATTAGAAAACCTACAAATATAGTAATGTTTCCTTACCACAATAACTATTATTATGAGGTTAAATGATGGTGTAGTCTAAATATTGAATATTCTAAGTTTTTTTTATTTTTTCCAAGTATATTTTCTTCTTGGAAATCTTAAAAAAGATTGGAATTACATATATTAGTTATGAAAATTGTATAATTTGGGTATTATGGAGGTATTTGAAGATGCTGAATCTATTTATAAATTCAAAAATGCAATTTAAACACTTCCAAATTTAAATTTTACTAAAAACAATTACGGAATTCCGACCAAAACCTACCATAAAATTTAAAATATAATATAAATAGATTGCTACTTAAATAAATAATAATAACCCTTTATATGGAAATATAAATTGCTAGTGTTTTATATAATTATTAGCTTTCATGAGTCTTAGGTAGTTAGTTAGACGTACTTATATTTATTTATTTATAACATTGGAATAACCCTACTATTTCGTTAAGGGAATTTTAGTGTGAGATCTAATTTTGTAGTAGATTGAATTTTATTATCATATATTGGAAATAAGATTTTGATATAAATTATGAGTTGTGTAGAATGGTGTTCTTGGAATTTTTGTGTCAAAGAGGCACATTCTACAACCCAGTAGGCAGTGGATGTGTAACTCCTTTTGTGCTCATCCTAGAACTGAAACGTGTCTTTTTAAAAAAATAATAAAATATTATAAAAATAAAATGTATGCTCAAATTAGATTTAAATCATTTAGGACACAATATATATAAAACTACATAAATTAGATAAATTAAAACTATAAACGTTGCATTATACACTTGAATAATGCCTAGACTGCAACTATTAAGGAAGAGTCTGCACCTCAAAGAGATTTGATCCCTCTCGATACTTGGTAGATCCACTTTAAGATGGATCTATGCTGGTTAATATCAAAGCTAATTTTGTAATAGATGAAATTATTTTACCATATATTAAAAATAAGACTTTGATATAAATTATCCATTATATAACAGTGTTTTTAAGTTAAAATAAGACTTTGATATAAATTCGGAGTAGTGTAGAATAGTGTTTTAAAGTTTATGTATGGTAGAAAAGATAGAACAATGTTTTTAAGTTTATGTAGGGTAGAAAAATGTTCATTGTTTTCAATTAATTCAAATTATTAAAAAACTAATTAAAATTTTACAACTTATTAAAAACTATTATTTTAATTAATTATATATTATTTTTTATTAATTAATTATTTTCCAATTCTTTGAAATTTCAGTTAGTGGAAAGATTGTATTCCCACCTCCACTAGAAATAAAAATAAACCTACTAAAAAGCGCCGTGGCCCTTTTTTAGGTTTATTTTTATTTTATTTTGAGGACATGATGATGGTCCTCAAAACCATTGCAATGGGACTGCGCTAACGGAAAATGACAACAACGCATGCGCATTCCTGGAAGCATGCATGAGCTTTTGGCTTGACATTGTTGAACCTATGTGTTTGCAAAGAAACAGGAGCATGTGCGAGTTTCTAGTGCGTGCCCATTATGAGCATGAACACACTCCTAATAAACATAAAAAGGGCCACGGGGTTTTCTATTGTTAAACAACCACACGGTCTACAAAAGGAAAGAAAACACCCAAACAGAATGGGTGTGCACAAGAGCTCAGACATCTAGCATAGGAGGGGGCCAATACAAGCATCCATCCAAGTAAGTAACAATTTTTTTTTTGTTTTTCATTGTTTATTAATTGCAAAATTCTAAAACAATGATTTTATTTTAATTTTCAAACCATATATAATCCACTTACAATGGAATCGAGTGAGAACCAACAACCAGAAGAAAACATTAACCTGGAAGCCAATGAGAACCAACAAGCACTAGAAAATATTAATCCAAAACACAATCAAAACCCACAACAAGAACTCAACCAAGACTTAAATCAATTAAAGAATTCGATTCAGGAATTAAGAAGCACAGGTGAACCATTCCAGTTGTCCCTTGCAAACTAATTGGACAACATCGTTGATTTTTTTCACCATGCCCATTCTCAGTTAACTGATATGACCAAATATAGGGTTAGAATGAGATAGTGTTATTCCACTGGCCTGAGTAAGGAGCAAATCAAAGATTTCAATATTACCAAAGTTGATCTCTATAGTATGTTCACTGATCCCATAAAAAACCAACCAACCGTTGTCACAAAGAGATGTGTGTGCATGGATTGGTGCCATATCCAACCTTGGAAAGATAATTAGATGAAGAGGTGGTTCATGGTATTTGATAAACCTCCCTATAATAATAGGGAGGTTCCATTGTATTTACATAGAAAACTATGGTTTGAGTTTGTGCTTGGTTTACATGTCAACTACTTCTACATTATTGAGTTCTGGGGTGTTGGTCTTGGCTTTTCCCAAGCCAAGAACAACCTACTAGTAGGTGGAACCCACTAAGAGGCTGATCTGGATTTATGTGACAACAAAATGAAAGAGCACATGTACATAAAACCAAATACATAGATATATTGCAGGAAACATAATGATGCATTGTTACCGGCTGAACTAACAGGGCTAGCCGCCAATGAAAAATATGAGGTAAGTGACCACTATCACCTTAGCCAATCCCCTAACTTCTTCAGAGAGTCGAAACCTCCAAGGCGATGAGCCCTTCAATTATCCTGCAAGACACTAATGAGGCAAAAAAATACAATGTTCTCTATGCAAATATTAGTTTTGATCACTGCCTTATGGAGTCAATAAATTCAAATTGTTGTGTTAATATGATGTATTAACAAAGTGAGTGACCAGCACATGGACAATCAATAATGTTTTAATACAAGAAATATATCATTCATAAACAACGTAACCATGGATTGTGTAATGAAGAGTAAGTAAGTTCATACAAGTATTAAAATCGTGTTGCTAACACTTAACAATATATAGGACGTCATTAACCAACATGTATTATGTAAAAGGTAAGTCAACATGAACGCAAATAAGCATGAAAATATATCAAATATAAGGTTTAATATCAGGTTGAGATAACTCCAGACCTCTACTTAAATAGCATTAGACCATTTCCAGATTATGGCTATCATATATAGGAGGAATACCTCCAATTTGTAGCTACTCTAGGACAACCAATGTAAATGATGGCACTAAATAGATATCATGAGTAAATGTTTCAGACTTATATACAGAGTTTCATAGGCATTTGATATCAACCAAATCAGCTTGAGATGTATGTATAATACCATCAATATATATCATTAGAGATCAAATTCAGAATCAGTAAACTTAAGGAAATTTCTTATGGTAAGTAAAACAGTTTGAAGAGATAAGACTGTATGTAAAAGTATTTTCCAGACCTTCTCCAAAAAAACAAACTTGCTATGTTGTATAAGACCTCAATTTAGACCCTTTATTATTATAGTTTGGAAATATGGCAACCAAAGATACTAATTAGCAACCACTACTCTCAAGTCTTCTGTTTAGGAAAAATAGGCTTCAAACATAATAATTACACTCTTTTGTATGCATGAAAACGACCTTTGAACAACCTTTACTTACTAACTTGTGATTTGTTTGTACAGTTGTAAGGTATAGTGTTGGGAGAGTCAAAAGGGAGGCAAAGAATGGAAAGAAAAAAGAAAAGGAAGAGGAGTGAGGGTTAGAGGAGAGGAAGCAAAGGTTGAAGGATGAATAGAGGGGAAAGGAGGAAGGAGGTAGAGATAGAGGAGACAGCGAAGGAAATGTGGAAGGAAGGAGAAACATGTAGATAAGGGAGGCGAGGTGGTGAAGAAAAGAGGGCAGACGAGAGGAGAAAAGGTACAGTGCTGGGAGAGTCAAAAGGGAGGCAAAAAATGGAAAGAAAAGAGAAAAGGAAGAGGAGTGAGGGTTAGAGGAGATGAAGTGAAGGTTGAGGGATGAATAGAGGAAAGACAGGGAAGGAGGTATAGATAGAGGAGATAGCGAAGGAAATGTGGAAGGAAGGAGAAACATGTAGATAAGGAAGGCGAGGTGGTGAAGAAAAGAGGGCAGACGAGAGGAGAAAAGGAAGAAAAGGGGAAGTGCGGGGAAGATAAAAAGGGGAGCGAAGGTCTAGGGCAAGAGGACAGGGGAAGACGATTTAGGAAAGAGGTAGAGCGAGGGTAGGTGAGGAGAAAGGAGGCCATTAGGGAAAAAGGAAAACTGTAGCTAGGGTTTATGTGCAGCAATTAGGGCTTAATTAGTGTTTTAAAACTTAAAATTATGTAAAAACTAACCTAAATTACAAAAATAAGAGAAATAAACCAAAATAATATATACAATAGTTAGGGTTTATGTACAACAATTAGGGCTTAATTAGTGTTTTAAAACTTAAAATTATGTAAAAACTAACCTAAATTACAAAAATAAGAGAAATAAACCAAAATAATATATACAAAAGACACAAAACTCAAAAAAGGGTTTTAAAAGAAGTATAAGAGAAACCTATGGTTTCAAGGGGTTTTACCCTAACCCTAGGGCATCAAGGAGGATGGCCCTCCTCTTGAGATGGCACTTGCCAAGTTTGGGAAACTAGTGCTTTCTTTAACAACCACAAAAGTTGGTTGAAGGGACCATAGTTAAGACAAACCTTGGAGACCTAAAGCTCAAGATTTACAATGCTAGGGTAATTAAAGGCTGAAAATGAATTAGCTAGGACAAAATGCATCATTAATGGCTACCATTCAACCTTAGACAAGCACGCATCCAACATTCAGTAAATAGAAATCAAGAGAAGAAAGTTAGATACGTCCTTGTGCATGTGTTAAGCAAACAACTCCTACCATCACCTTAGCAAAGAGAAAGAACAAAAGATACTTCAAAGATTTGCCTCCAAACTAGAAAGCACATGCATCCTCAAGAGGTGTGCATAACTCAAAGAGCCCCAAATAGGGTAAAAATCAGCAAGAAATGTTTTATCCCATAAGTTGTTATGTTAAAATGAGGCGAGGAGAAGTGTTTTTATACTTTTCTCACACTCAATTTACAAAAATAAAAAATAAAAAAATATATATATATATCTAGGCCGACATGCCTTTTAAAATGTCAATTTGATCAACTTAAAATTAAAACAATGATAATATAAAATAATCAAAACTGTGGGTAATTTGGGGTATTTTCCCCAGTCTTTACCCACCTATGACTGAAATGGATAAAAATGAGCAAATCAGGCTATTCTGAAGGCCATAATGTGGAGGGTGGGGGGTCATCATGCCCCATCTAACCCCAACAGTAGTGAAAATCCCTCAACGCCCCCCCCCCCCCAATCAAGCAGTACATCCTAGACCGGAGGATGATGTCACCATCAAGAGGATCCCAAGGAGGGAGGGTGCTGGTGAGATGGAGGAACAGGAGGGTGTGTAAGGTGGCCTGGAGGATAGACATGTCCCTCAGTACTTAAAGATATGGCGTTGGAGTGATAAATCAAGGCTGGGGTCATGTAACTCAGTGACCCACCCCTGGAAGCCCCGGACACCAACATTAGGGCTTCAAGCCCTTTCATGAGGCAGTCAGCAATGCCACTAAGCCATAGTACTTCCAAGGGAGAAACCATAGGGTCAGTCCATAACCCCTACTCAGAAAAAGCTGGCTAAACACGCCTTCTAGTCAGAAAAATTACCCCCTCCCTGGGGCACCTCTGCAGGTGCGTTGGTACTGGTACCATGTAACACTGGCTCCAACTACGGGACGAGTACTCCTCCCGAGGGTGCTCGAGAATCCATGAATCATATATTGGGTACCTATAGACCTACACACATATCTAATAACCAAGGACATCAAACTACCATGAGGCACACAATTCCGTCCTGACATGCTCATCATAAAAGTAAGATAAAATAAACTGAATGGAACAAATGACTAAGCTATGTAGACATGAATAATGTCAAATGCAATGCATGGGTAACGGTGTATGCTAGTGAACTAAACCTACCTATGCTAAACATAAGAATCAGGAAGGGTTAAGTGAATTCATACCACCAATGTAACCATTCAAGTAAGTAACTCATACCTGATCATTTGGCTTTGTCTTTAGAATGAATCCATGATAATATCTCATCGATCACCAAGACAATACGTACTAGGGTCTCCATCAGGATATGAGATGAAAGTTGTGGGACTATGGGGGCCTGGAAGCTTTGATATTGCTGCCACAGCGAAGGATTGCTTTCACAAGCTCCATTTATCCAGGCTTCCATCGTGCTAAGATATGGACCATTTTCATCATATACTAGCATTGAGAAAAAAAATTGCTTGAAATTGGTTGCTTGGTTGTCAATTTGAGATACTATTGGTGGAGGTGAACCTTGACACTTGAAAGTCTTCGTATATTAGCTGCAACTTGTTTGAATATTTCTTTGGATATACAAGCATATTGTTCATCTTTATAATCATCATGTTAGTACCCTCAATGATCTTTAAAATTTTGACATTGTTGATCACATAATCTTTGACTTCACATTTCAAACAAAAAAATAAACAATAGAAATCCTGACAATGTAAAAAGAATGTCATACCTGTTGATGTATATGTAACTTCGGAATGTATTTCATCTATGTATTTCATATATATTTATTGTACCCTTATAAGAGATGTGTTATTCCTCTATAAGGAAGTGTCATCATGTGTATTGACAAGTGTCGCAAGTGTGTGTACTTGGCGATGGGTTATTAGACAACCATGTGTGGGGTTGGCCCTAAAATATATATTATATTGTGGATGTACCTAGCTAGACAAGTCGGCCCCATAAGGTCACTAGGCAAACAGGTTAGTATAAATAGAGATCAGGAATCTCTATTTTGATCATTCGGAAACTCACACTTCTCTCACTCAGAAAGTGGCGCACTAGTGAGGAGGAGGATCATCTGCTACTAGGAGACTATCTCAGTGTATTTTGGTTGTACTTTGGTTGATCCATTGCTCTCTCTATCTCTGAGGAAGTTGTGGGGTTTTTCAACTTAGGGTTTTCCCCACGAAAACTCTGTGTCTCTTATCTCTCATGCTTTTGATTCTTGTGATGCTTGTCATGCTTATTGTGATTGTTATGCATTGATATACTGTATATGTTATTCTCTTAGTGAAGATCCTAGAGTATTGTGAATTAATGCTCAAAATTTAACATGGTATCAGAGCTAACCTGAGAAGAAGACATTTTGTAGTGACTGAAACTTGAGTTTCTTGTTTATTGGGTTTCTCTCCACAGAGTTTGGAAATGCATTATAGTAGATTGACTCTACTCATCAAGGAGAATCTATTTGTCCAATCAGAATTCAATTATGAGCATTTTCAGATTTGGCCCTAAAAATTAGGGTTTCCACAAAAATAGGAATTTCTGAAATCTGAAGACACTCAAACCCTTGGATCGAGATTTTAGAGCAAAAATCGAAGTTTAGAGCTTTGGATCGAGATTTTTGGCTAGGTAGATCTCTGAGAAACTCAAACCCTAATTCAGGGCTCTCCCTAGTGAACCCAGGAGGACAAAAAGGCAAATCTGAAGGGTAAAGTTTTGCTGATCTCAAATTCTGAATAGACTAGGATGATCAGCTCATCAAGGCGCATCTTTCTATCCTTTTAGAAAGTTGAAATTCACATTTTGAATTTTTAGGTTTTTTCTGACAAACCCTAATCCGGGACCAGATCCATTTTTCAACATTTCAAGTGGTAAGACCTAAATCTTTTCTATTTCCATTTGAAGTACTCTTTAAGATGTCTCACCACACCAAGCTTGAGGATAAGCTTGAAGGAGATAATAACTTCTGAGCTTGGAAGTATAGGGTTGGGTTAATCTTGGAAGAGAATGAGTTGGACTCATATATAAAAGAAGACATCCCTATCCCAGAGGATGAAGAGGCTAAGGTATTGCATAAGAAGAACTTGGTTAAGGAAAAGAGAATCATTGTTGATTCTATCAAAGACCATCTCATACCCCATGTGTCTTCTCTAAAGACACTCAAAGAGATGTTTGACTCTTTGACCAAATTATTTGAAGGGAAGAACATAAATCGGAAGATGACTCTGCGGAATCAATTGAAAGGGGTCAATATGTTGAATGGAGAAACCATTCAATCTTACTTCTCCAAGGTATCTCAGATCAAGAAACAACTTGAAGCTGTGGATGAAGTAGTGGACAATGGTGAAATTGTTATGACCACTCTGAATGGCCTACCTAGGTCATGGGACTCCTTTATTCAAGGAATCTGTGCAAGAAAGAAATTGATCTCGTTCAGTAGACTATGGGAGGAATGCTCTCAAGAAGAAGCTAGGCTTGTGGCCCAAGAAGAAAAGATGGGAAATGAAGATCAAGCTCTCATAGCACATGCTAGGAAAGGCAAGTCCAAGAAGGAATCATCTCATAACAAGAAATTCTCACACCACCATTATCATAAAGATAAGAAAGATCTCAGATGCTTCAATTGTAATGAGAAGGGACACTTCGCTTCAGATTGTCCCCAGAAGATGAAAGACAACAACAACAAATTCAACAAGAAGAAGAAGAATAACAAAAGAAGATATCATGCTCATGCTGCCGAAGATGATGAACCCCCAAAGAAGAATACTAGGGCAGAAAGTGATAGTGATGATGACTCATCAAGTGAAGAAGAGTATGTTCTAATTTCTTCTCTCACAGGTACTATCTCCCATGGTTGTAATGATTGGTTGATTGACAGTGGGGATTCCAAACACATGAGTAGGTTTAAGGAATCTTTTGTGAATCTATCTGAACATGAATCACCCCATAAGGTGAAACATGGGGATGATTATCAATACCCAATCAAAGGAAGTGGTGAAGCCTCCTACAACCTAGATTCTGGAAAATCTTTGAAGATGAAAGAAGTCCTTTATGTACCTGGGCTCAAGAAGAACTTACTCTCCATCTCTACATTGGATGCAAAAGGTATGAGGGTTGCATTTGTGGATGGCCAAGTCCTAATGTGGCCAAAGGGAAAGACCATAGATGATGCAGTAGTGATTGGAGAGCAAGAGGGAGATTTGTATAAATTGGAGGGACAACCTGAACATGCCATGGTGCATGAATCCCTGGAGCCAAGTGAACTTTGGCATAGAAGACTTGCTCATATGCACTATAGGGCACTTCCAATTGCAAGCAAGGCTATAGAGGGTCTTCCTGAAATCAAGACCAAACATGAAGGTGTTTGCAAAGGATGTGCAAAAGGTAAGAACATTAAGAAGGCTTTCCCAAGCAGTGAAAGCAAGGCAAAAGATATACTAGAGATCATCCACTCAGATGTATGTGGTCCTATGTCATCCAGTTCTCTGAGTGGGTATGTTTACTATGTCTCTTTCATTGATGACTTCTCCAGGAAAACTTGGGTCTACTTCTTGAAGAACAAAGATGAGGTGTTTGATAAGTTCAAGGAATTCAAAACCTTGATGGAGAATCAAACTGATAATAAAATCAAAACATTCAGATCCGACGATGGTGGAGAATTCACCTCAGGTGACTTCAAGAAGCTTTGTAGTGATTCAGGGATTAAGAGGGATTTGACTGCTCCTTACAATCCACAACATAATGGAGTTGCAGAAAGGAAGAACATAACAGTCATGGAAGCAACAAGGGTAATGTTGCATGACCAGGATCTACCTATGCATCTATGGGCAGAAGCAGCCATAACAGCTGTATATGTGTAGAATAGAACACCCCATAAGATATTGAACAACAAGACTCCAAAAGAGGTCTTTTCTGGTAAGAAACCTGAAGTCAGCCATCTCAGAATATTTGGTTGTCCAGTATACACTCATGTCCCAAAGGAAAAGAGGACCAAACTAGATCCTTCAGGAAAGAAGGGTATCTTTGTGGGTTACAATGAAAGCTCAAAGGCTTACAGAATATACTTTCCACGGTTCAAGAAGATTGATGTCAGCAGGGACGTAACATTTAATGAAAACTCAGCATTCATCAAATCAAGGAAGGAACCTATCGAAGTTTATGAAGAACCTAAGGAAACTAGATTTCAAGACACTACCATGACTGAAGCAATTCCAGAAGTTGTTCATGAGTTTGAAGACCCACAAGAACCTGTAGATCCACCCCGTGAGAATAACTCTCACAAGAGGAAACCTGCATGGGCTAGAGAGCTCATTCAAGATGCAGAAAGATTTGGCATTCCAGAAGAAGAACACAGAGCAAAGAAGAGAACCAGATCACATACCAGCTATGTTGCTTTACTTTGTGACATTATGAACAAAGAACCTTCTAGTTATGAAGAAGAAGCGAAAAAGAAAGAATGGAAGGATGCCATGGTTGAGGAATACCAATCAATAATGAAGAATGATGTTTGGGATGTTGTCCCAAGACCTAAAGAGAAGTCTGTTGTGTCTTCCAAATGGATCTACAAAATCAAGCATGCTGTAGATGGCAGCATAGAGAAATACAAGGCAAGATTCGTGGCTCGTGGCTTCTCTCAGAAAGAGGGAATAGACTATGAAGAAAATTTTGCACCTGTAGCCAGGTATACTTTCATCAGAACAGTACTTGCCCTAGCTGCAGCGATGAAATGGAAAATACACCAGATGGATGTCAAGACTGCTTTCTTGAATGGTGTAGTTCAAGAGGAAGTATATGTGGAGTAGCCACTTGGTTTTGAAATACATGACAGATGTCATATGTATGCAAATTGAAGAAAGCCTTGTATGGCTTGAAATAAGCTCCCAGAACTTGGTATGGTAGGATGGACAGTTTCCTATCTAGTTTGGGATTTACCAAGAGTAAAGCAGATTCCAACCTTTACTACAAGGTTGAGGAAGGGAATCTCGTGATTCTACTCCTGTATGTGGATGACCTGTTTGTAACAGGAGATGACAGATTGATTGCAGATACTAAGAGGAATCTTGCTGCCGAGTTCGATATGAAAGATTTGGGAATGATGCATTATTTCCTAAGTATGGAGGTGTGGCAGAGTGCAGGTGGGATCTTCCTTGGTCAAGGGAAGTACACAATAGATATCCTGAAGAGATTCGGGATGATGGATTGCAAGGCCATGGCCACACCTATGGCATCGAATTTGAAGCTTCTATGTGATGCTTTATCTGAGTCGGTAGATGTCTCTATGTATCGTCAGATGATTGGGTCCTTGATGTACCTGACGAACATGAGACCAGATATTTGCTTTGCAGTGAACACATTGAGCCAGTTCCTGATGGATCCAAGGAGTGTTCACCTGGTTACTGTAAAGCATGTTTTGAGGTACCTGAAGGGTACAGTGGATTATGGGCTCAAGTATGAAGCGAATCAAAAGTTTAACCTGCAGGGTTATGTTGATTCAGATTGGACTGGCAGTGCTGCAGATAGGAAGAGCACATTTGGATGCTGCTTCAGTATGGGATCAGGTGTGATCTCTTGGTTTAGTAGGAAGCAGTCCTGCGTAGCACTGAGTACAGCTAAGGCAGAGTATGTTGTAGCTTGTTCAGCTAGTTGTGAGGCAGTATGGCTATGGAAGCTACTGTCTGAGTTATTTGATCTCCCGTTGGATGTGACTAGTATCTTTTGTGATAACCAGAGTTGTGTGAAGCTGTTCGAGAACCCAGGGTTTCGTGACAGGTTGAAACACATAGAGATCAAATATCACTATATCAGGGATATGGTGCAGAGAGGAGTTGTGAAGTTCTTGTACGTTGCAATGGACGAGAAGATTGTAGATGTGCTGACGAAGCCACTAGCCAGGGTGAACTTCGAGTACTTCAGGGAGAGGCTTGGTGTTCTTCAGATTGATGACACTTCGAGGAAGAAGTGATGGACACATTTACAGAAGCCATTCCAAGCATGTTGGAAGGAGGATCCTTCACATGGCTATGGATGTAAGTTCCGGATGATGAGCATCAAGACAATGCTCCAGTTACTGCTCTATGTATGCATCATGTTGGATGTTGGATATGATCAGTTGGATCATTTATATGTATATGTATGGACGCATCATGTTGGATGCTAGATATGATCAGTTGGATGCTGGATATGATCAGTTGGATCATTTATATGTATGTACGCATCATGTTGGATGTTGGATATGATCAGTTGGATCACTTGTATTTATTTTTGTATATGCATCATGTTGGATGCTTGGACCATGTATCTGTATATGTATCAGGTGGATCATGTATGGTGATATGTTTCATGTATTTGTATTTGTATCAGGTGGATACACTGTATGATCAGGTGGATCATGTATGATGATATGTATCAGGTAGATGGTTGGTATGCATCAGGTAGATGCATTGTATGATCAGGATGATCATGGATGACGAGCTTTAGGATGTTGCTCCAGATGACATGCAGCAGGATGTTGCAGTGATGATGATCAGGATGATCATGTGTACATCAGGATGATGTATGGTGAGTATCAGGTTGATACTCTGTAGCCGTGGAACAGGTTGTGCATATAAGCATGTAATTGGTGCCCTGGGATATTTGTAGATAGTCTTTCGAGGTTTTGCCTATGGCATGTAATTTGTACCCTAGGATATCTAGTAAATGCTCTTTCAAGGTTTTGCTTGGGAGGACATATAATTTGTGCCCTGGGAGATCTGCAGATAGTCTTTCGAGGTTTTTCCTATGGCATGTAATCTGTGCTCTGGAATATTTGGTAGATGCTCTTTCAAGGTTTTCTCCTATGGCATGTAATTTGTGCCCTGGGAGATCCGATAGGTTGAGTCATGCGCTCGTAATCAGTCCTAGGACGCTCTTTCAAGGTTTTGCTATGACCACATGTAATTTTTGCCCTGGGAGATCCGATAGGTTGATCCTTGTGCTCGTAATCAGTCCTGGGATGTTCTTTCGAGGTTTTGTGGTGACCAAATGTAATTTTTTCCATAGGATATCCGATAGGTTGAGCCTTGTGCTCGTAATCAGTCTTGGGATTCTCTTTCGAGGTTTTGTGGTGGGGTCACATGTAATAAGTCTTGGATATCTGGACAGGATGAAAAAGGCCTCAGATGCTCTTTAGGTTTCTTGCTAGTCAAGAGACTCTTTTAAGGTTTTGTGATGCATGTAATAAGTCCTGAGATTTCCACAGTATGGCTAGTGATGACGAAGACCTGCAGGTGGTGGGCTACATCCAGTATGAAAAAGGACTGGCTCTGTAGAACTTCCTATGACAAGTAGAGTCAGAGATTGGTAGAGATAGCAGCAGCAGTGACGATGATGATGATGATGCATCGATTACGATGATCCCGAGAAGAACACTTGTCTAGCAGATCTGTGTCGAGAAATACCTTCCTAGTTAAGAGGGAGTGTTGATGTATATGTAACTTCGGAATGTATTTCATCTATGTATTTCATATATATTTATTGTACCCTTATAAGAGATGTGTTATTCCTCTATAAGGAAGTGTCGTCATGGGTATTGACAAGTGTCGCAAGTGTGTGTACTTGGTGATGGGTTATTAGACCACCATGTGTGGGGTCGGCCCTGAAATATATATTATATTGTGGATGTACCTAGCTAGACAAGTCGGCCCCATAAGGTCACTAGGAAAACAGGTTAGTATAAATAGAGATCCGGAGATCTCTATTTTGATCATTCAGAAACTCACACTTATCTCACTCAGAAAGTGGTGCACTAGTGAGGAGGAGGATCATCTGCTACTAGGAGACTATCTCAGTGTATTTTGGTTGTACTTTGGTTGAGCCATTGCTCTCTCTATCTGTGAGGAAGTTGTGGGTTTTTCACCTTAGGGTTTTCCCCATGGAAACTATGTGTCTCTTGTCTCTCATGCTTTTGATTCTTGTGATGCTTGTGATGCTTATTGTGATTGTTATGCATTCATATACTGTATATGTTATTCTCTCAGTGAAGATCCTAGAGTATTGTGAATTAAGGCTCAAAATTTAACAATACCTGTCCACATACATGTATTGGCTTCACTGAAATGTATCATTAGAAACTTACCAACGTTGGACAGAAAAGGTTGAGCAATTGCTTGAATAATGCTTGAGGAACAAAACTCGGAATGATCGGCTGAGATCTGAATAACTACGAGATAACCCCCTGTATAACCTACCTCACTATCTTCTATGTTGGATAAGTATGACTGATTCGAATCCACAAAGATATATCCAGAGACACGGGACCCCAAACCATAGTAAGACATTTGCATATGGGACTCATCTATACTATCAATAAGACCCACATCTTGGGGTACTTCATCATCAGATGTAAGGGAAAAGGGGTTGACCCAATATTCATTCTCAAAACCATTAAGAGATGGAATGATTGGATCTTGTTCAACATGGATTTCAATGATTATGTCTTCCATGTCCTTTTCCGAGGTAGTGATGACTTCCTTATCCCAAACAGTACCGAATCCTGGCTCAAATTGATCCATATTAGCCTTTGGTTCTTCTGTGAATGGCCAAAAAAACTTCATTGACTTCTTGTTCGTTTCTATAGAGTATGGAAACCACACTACCAAGTCTCGAAGAATCGTAAAGTGGAATCCCCATAAACTTCCAATAATCATTGTCCTCATCAATATCATCATTATGCTCCAAGAGATCTTAGATGTAATAAGAAGTTGTTGTGTGGTGGAAAGGAAAAATCACTCCTTAGTTCAGATCTTCAACTTATTCAACTAGGAATTATTGGCCTTCATATGTAGGATCGCAATCATATTCATCTTCATGAGTAAATTCATCTCTAGAATTGTGTTTGAGATATCATTAATTGGGTCTTGAACCCAAACCTATTCAATCTGATTTTTGTTATGGATTTCTTTATTGAACAAGTTCCTTTCATATTCAACATAAAGCATCCAGTTGTCATGTTGCTTTGAATTCTAGTAGCTACAGACTGTTTCTACCAATTCTACAAAGGACGTATTGTTTCTTTTTCTAGGCCCACAAACCAAGCAAGAGCCTTTCCTCACAGGTGAAGAACAAATGATCTCATATAAACTTATTCTTCCTTTTTAATGTTGTATTATGTAGCCAATGGGATGAACCATTTAGCATGGTGCAAGGAATTACCATGATCACCCTTGAATGCATTCCAAAATATCTCTGGTAACTCATCTCAATGTCCGAGAAAGTTTGACAAATCAAGAGGAGCAAAACCTATTTCCATTTATGCATCTATCGGATTATCAGGATCCTTAAATTCAAATGGAATATCCTCTTCAATTTCTTTGCTAGGATCATCTTTCTTATGGTTGCTTCCCAATGTCACTTCCCATATATGGTTGTTCACGGCCTTTCTTTCATGTTCCTCTATATCATGATCATATTCTTCATTGAATGCATCAATCAACTGTTTGAGTGTAGAAATTTTTTTATGAGGAAATCCTTCATAATAATTTATGACATCCGAGTTGTTCTCTAAGTCGAGAGACAGTAGAAAAAGCTTCATTCTTGTATCCTCATATATGATATTGCTTCCTTGGATAAATTGCATGAATTCCCAAATATGTGTTGTTGCATGATACTTGTATTTATGAAACAATGGAAAAAGTGCCTTCCCATCGTCTTGAATGACATATTGATGTGGATATCCCGGAATGTATGAAAAACCCAATATATCCATCCACAATTCGTAAGAAGATGCCATATCATCTGACTTCCTTGTCTTTATAGAAAACTTATATTATTTTTCTTCAGTCGGAGTCTCCAGGAGAGACCTACCAAGCTAGCTCAACAAATATCACCAAAGTACCAAAAACAAGGGTGTACTTGAGATAATGGTGATTGGGTTCTTAATCACTTATCAACCAATGGAGTTGCCTTAAATGAGTGGAGTCACTAGATAAGACCTACGAGGTTATTCCTTTATTAATATTTCCAAAATATAAGGAAGAAGGACTCACCTTTGAGTTCTTACCAAATGTCGTTTTTCCAAGGGTTGAAATGAATTCCAGATAAACCACTTCGAGTTTTGAAAAGTTCCCGGCAATGGCGCCAAAAATGTTACTGGTTGAACTAGCAAGGCTAGCCGCCAATGAAAAATATGAGGGAAGTGACTACTGTCACCTTAGCTAATTCCCTAACTTCTTAGGAGACTCAGAACCTCCAAGGGGAATATCCCTTGAATTATCTTGCAAGACACTAATGCGACAAAAAAAAGATAATGTTATCTGTGCAAATATTAGTTTTGACTAGTTCCTTATGGAGTCAATATATTCAAATTGTTGTGTTGATGTGATGTATTAACAAAGTGAGTGACCATCACCTGGACAATCAATAATGTTTTAATACAAGAAATAGATAATTCATAAACAACATAACCATGGATCATGCAATGAAGAGTAAGGAAGTTCATCCAAGTATTAAACTCATTTTGCTAACACTTAACAATATATAGGACATCATTAACCAACATGTATTATTTAAAAGGTAAGTCAACATCAATGCATTAGCATGAAATAAATCAGATATAAGGTTTAATATCAGGTTGAGATAACTCCATACCTCTACTTAAATAGCATTAGACCATTGTCAGATTATGGCTATCATATATAAGAGGAATACCTCCAATTATGGTAGCTACTCTAGGACAGCCAATGTAAATAATGCCACTAAATAGATGTCATGAGTAAATGTTTCATACTTATATACAGATTTGCATAGGAATTTTATATCAACCAAATCATCTCAAGATGTACGTATAATACCATCAATATATATCATTAGAGATCAAATTCAGAATCAATAAACTTAAGGAAATTGCTTGTGGTAAGTAAAACAGTTCGAAGAGATGAGACTGTATGTAAAAGTATTTTCCAGACCTTCTCCAAAAAATCAAACTTGCTATGATGTATAAGACCTCAGTTTAGACCGTTTATTATTATGGTTTGGAAATATGGAAACCAAAGATACTAATTAGCAACCACTACTCTCAAGTATTCTCTTTAGGAAAAACAAACTTCAAACATAATAATTACACTCTTTTGTATGCATGAAAACGACCTTTGAACAACCTTTACTTACTAACTTGTGATTTGCTTCTACAACTCTAAGGCACAGTGTTGGGACAGTCAAAAGGGAGGCAGCGAATGGAAAGCAAAAATAAAAGGAAGAGGAAGCGAAGGTTGAAGGATGAATAGAGGGAAAAGGAGGAAGGGGGTAGAGATAGAGGAGATAGCGAAGGAAATGTGGAAGGAAGGAGCATTGGGCATCCAAGAGGAGAAAGGGAATAAAAGGGGAATTGAAAAGAAGATAAAAAGGGGTAGGAAGGTCTAGGGAAAGAGGAGAGGGTAAGGCGAGTTAGGAAACAGGTAGAGCGAGGGTAGGTGAGGAGAAAGAAGGAGGCTGCTAGGGAAAAAGTCAAATTGCAGCTAGGGTTGAGGTACGGAAAATAGGGCTTAATTAGGGTTTTAAAACTTAACATTATGTAAAAACTAACCTAAATTACAAAAAGAAGAGAAATAAACCAAAATAATATATACAAAAGACACAAAACTCAAAAAAAGGGTTTTAAAAGAGGTAGAAGTTGAACCTAGGGTTTCAAGAGGTTTTACCCTAACCCTAGGGAATCAAGGAGGCTGGCCATCCTCTTGAGATGGCACTTGTCAAGTTTGGGAAGCTAGTGCTTTCTTCAACAACCACAAAAGGTGGTTAAAGAGACCCTAGTTAAGACGAACCTTGGATACCTAAAACTAAAGATTTACAATGCTAGGGTAACTAAAGGTTGAAAATGACTTAGCTAGGACAAAATACAACATTAATGGCTACCATTCAACCTTAGAAAAGCGCACATTCAACATTCAACACAGAGAAATCAAGAGAAGAAACTTAGATACCTCCTTGTGCATGTGTTAAGCAAACAACTCCTAGCATCACCTTAGCAAAGAGCAAGAAGAATTGATACTTCAAAGATTTGCTTCCAAACTAGCCAACACATCCATCCTCAAGAGGTGCACATCACTCAAAGAGCCCTAAGTAGGGTACAAATCAACAAGGAATTTTTTATCCCATAAGTTGTTATGTTAAAATGAAGTGACGAGAAGTGTATTTATACTTTTCTCACACTCACTTTACAAAAATAAAAATAAAAATATTGAGGCCGACATGCCTTTTAAAATGTCAATTTGAAATTATAAAATTTCAACTTAAAATTAAAACAATAATAATATAAAATAGTCAAAACTATGGGTAATTTGGGGCATTTTCCCCATTCTTTACCCACATATGACTAAAATGGCTAAAAATGAGCAAATCGGCCTGTTCTGAAGGCCAGACTGCAGAGGGGGGGGGGGTCTTCATGCCCCATCTAAGCCCAATAGTAGAAAAAATCCCTCAACACCCTCCCCTAATCAAGCACTTCATCCTATCCTGGAGGATGACATCATCATCAAGAGGATCCCAAGGAGGGAGGGCATTGGTGAGTTGGAGGACCAGGAGGGTGTGGAAGGTGACCTGGAGGATAGGCATGTCCCTCGGTACTTAAAGATCTACCGCTAGAGTGATAAATCAAGGTTGGGGTCATGTGACCCAGTGACCCACCCCTGGAATCCCTAGACACCAACCTCAGGGCTTCAAGCCCTTTCATGAGGCATTTAGCAATGCCACTAAGCCATAGTACTTCCAAGGGAGAAACTAGAGGATCAGGCCATAACCCCTACCTAGAAAAAGCTGGCTAAACACCCCTCCTGGTCAAAAAAATTACCCCCTCTCTATGGGGAACTTCTGTAGGTGCACCGGTACTGGTACCACGTAACACTAGATCCAACTATGGGACGAGTACTCCTCCTAAGGGTGCTCAAGAATCCATGAAACATCTGGGTAGCTGTAGACCTACACACATATCAAATAACGAAGGACATCAAACTACCATGAACAAGCGACTAACCTATGTGTATATGAATAATGTCAAATGAAATGCATGGGTAACGGTGCATGCCTAACTCAAGTGAACTAAACCTACCTATGCTAAACATAAGAATCAGGAATGCTTAATTGAATTCATACCACCAATGTAACCATTCAAGTAAGTAATTCATACATGATCCTTTGCCTTTGTCTTTATAATGAATCCATGATAATATCTCATCAATCACCAAGCCAATACATACCAGGGTCTCCATTAGGATATGAGATGAAAGCTGAGTGACTACAGGGGCCTGGAAGCTTTGATATTGCTGCCACAGAGAAGGATTGCTTTCATAAGCTCCATTTATCCAGGCTTCCATCGGGCTAAGATATGGACCATCTTCATCATATATTGGCATTGAGAAAAAAAAATCCTGAAATTGGTTGCCTGATTGTCAATTTGAGAGACTATTGGTGGAGGTGACCCTTGCAAGTCTTCTTATATTAGCTGAAACTTGTTCGAACATTTATTTGGAGATACAAGCATTTGTTTCATGTTTATAATCATCATGTTAGTACCCTCAATGATCTTTAAAATTTTGAAATTGTCAATCACATAATTTTTTCCTTCACATTTCAAACGAAAAGATAAACAATAGAAATTGTGACAATGTGAAAAGAATGTCATACATGTCCACATACCTGTATTGGCTTCATTGAAATGCATCGTTATAAACTTACCAACGTTGGACAGAAAAGGATGAGCAATTGCTTGAATAATTCTTGAGGAACAAAACTGGGGATGATCCGCTGGCTTTGAATAATTGCGAGATAAACCCCTGTATAACCTACCTCACTATATTCTATGCTGGATAAATATGAATGAGTCGAATCCATGGAGATATCTCCAGAGACACGGGACCCCAAACCATAGTAATACATCTTCATATGGCACTCATCTATACTGGCAATAAGACCTATATCTTGGGGTACTTCATCATCAAATGTAAGGGAAAAGGGGTTGACCCAATCTTCACTCCTTTGTTCAGCTCTTCAACTTCTTCAACTAGGACGTCTTGGACTTCATATGTAGGATCACAATCATATTCATCTTCATGAGGAAATTCGTCTCTAGACACTTTGTTTGAGATATCATCAATTGGGTCTTGAACCACAGCTTCTTCAATCTGATTTTCATTATGGATTTATTTATTGAACAAGTTCCTTGCATCTTCAACATAAGGCATCCATTTGTCACACTACTCTGAATTCCAGTATCTACAAAATGTTTCTACCAATTCTGCAAAGGACGATATTGTGTCTTTTTCTAGGCCCACAAACCAAGCAAGAGCCTTTCCTCCCAGGTGAAGAGCAAATGATCTCATATAAACGTCTTCTTCCTTTTAATGTTGTATTTTGTAGCCAATGTCATGAACCATTCAACATGGTTCAAGGCATTACCATGATCACCCTTGAATGCATTCCAAAATATATTTGGTAACTCATTTGAACGTCCTGGAATGTTTGACAAATCAACAAAAGCAAAACCTATTTCCATTTCTGCATTTGTCAGATTATCAAGATCCTTATATTCAAATGGAGTATCCTCTTCGATTTCTTTTCTAGGATCATCTTTCTTATGGTTGCTTCCCAAGGTCACTTCCCATATATGGTTGATCACGGCCTTTGTTTAATTTTCCTCTATATCATGATCCCATTGTTTAGTGAATGCATCGATCAACTGTCTGAATGAAGAAAATTCTTTATGATGAAATCCTTCATACCAATTTCTAACATCCAAGTTGTTTTCTAAGTTGAGATACCATTGTGATATTATGGCTATCATATATAAGAGGAATATCTCCAATTTGTAGCTACTCTAGGACAGCCAATGTAAATGATGCCACTAAATAAACATCATGAGTAAATGTTTCATACTTATATACAGAGTTGAATAGGCATTTGATATCAACCAAATCAACTCGAGATGTATGTATAATACCATTAATATATATCATTAGATATCAAACTCAGAATCAGTAAACTTAAGGAAATTTCTTGTGGTAAGGAAAATAGTTTGAAGAGATAAGACTGTATGTAAAAGTATTTTCTAGACCTTGTCCAAAAAATCAGACTTGCTATGATGTATAAGACCTCAGTTTAGACCCTTTATTATTATAGTTTGGAAATATGGAAACCAAAGATACTAATTAGCAACCACTACTCTCAAGTATTCCATTTAGAAAAAATAAACTTCGAACAGAATAATTACACTCTTTTGTATGCATGAAAACGACATTTGAACAACCTTTACTTACTAACTTGTGATTTGCTTGTACATGTTAAAGAAATGTAACTGTGGAAGATATTCTATTTGTACTTGTCTATTGTATTATTGTATTCCTCCTTCGGGAGATGTCATTGATGTATTTAATAATGTAAGAGTCATTGAATGAGTCAATGTAAACCAGAGGTCTTGTGTCAGCCTAGAAGAACACAAAAAAGATTATTATATTTTGTATTTGACAAGTCGGCCCAGTCAGTTAGGATAATTCGGCCCAACAGGGGAAAAGTCGCCCCAACGGAAGAATATAAATAGAGGATGAGTCTCTCATTTGTATTCACTCATCTCACTCACACAAGTTCACATAGGAGAGAGAGAGAAGTTCGCACAAGTGGAAGAGAAGCTGATTTTGTCTTGGGGTTTATCTTTGTACTTTGTGAATTCTATGTTGAGGAAGTTTTGTCGATGTTTTCTCCCTTGTGGTTTCCCCAAGAGAAATATTTTGTTCATTATGTTTGGTGTGATTTTTTTCTTTTAGTGATAGATTGTTTAATGTTATTATGCTAAACAAGTAGAAAAACTAGCATGGTATTAGAGCAGGCCTGAAAGAAAACATTGTGTAGCCTCTGCAACTTTAGAAACTAGGGCTTCTTGTTCTGAGAGATCCCTCTAGAGATCAGCTGAAAAAGAGGGTGCATCTAACTCGCCTCACTAGGGCGCATCTTTCTATCAAAGCAGAATTCAATTCTGAGAATTTTCATTTTTGGGTCCCCCACTAAAGCCCGGGAGAACTAGGGCATGAAGTTTTTGGATCATCTACTCACAGAATTGGGAGAAGGAGTACTTTGATCAAATCACCTTGAGGAGGTGAATTTTCTCATCCAATCAGTTTTCCAAAATCCCGAAGTTGGAAAATTAGGGTTTCTCTGACAAACTCTAGGTCAAGATAGAAGCAGTTTTCAGAAGGATAAATTTTCTGGTAAGTCTCAAATCTATTATATTTCCATTTGAGGTTCTCATTTTATCAAGATGACAAATAATACCAAGCTTGATGAGAAGCTTGAGGGAGATGAGAAATTCAGGGCATGGAAATATAGAGTCATGCTCATTCTTGAAGAACATGACCTAGAAGACTTTATAAAGGAAGGACTTACAGAACCAGAGGGAGATGAAGCCAAAGCAAGGCATAAGAAGAATATGGTCAAGGCAAAGAGGATCATATATGATTATATCAAAGATCACTTGATACCTCAAGTGTCTTCAAAGAAGAATCCAAAAGAAATGTTCAATGCCTTGACCAACCTGTTTGAAGGAAAGAACATTAATAGGAAGATGACCTTGAGAAATCAACTCAAGGGAGTGAAGATCTTGAAGTCTGAGTCCATGCACTCATACTTATCTAGAGTGTCCCAGATCAAAGAACAATTAGAATCTATTGGAGACACTGTAGAAGATTTTGAAGTTGTGATGACCACTCTGAATGGTCTCCCCAGATATTGGGAACCATTTGTTCTTGGAATTTGTGCTAGAAATAAATTGATCCATTTCAGACATCTATGGGAAGAATGTGTGCAAGAAGAAGAGAGAATAGCGGTGAGAGAGGAGAAACTAAATGACAATGAAGATCAAGCTTTGGAAACTCATGCCAAAGGTGGAAGGAAAAGGAAGAATGATGTACGTTCCCGTGAGGATTCTCCAAGAAGATCCCAAAGACCTCAAAAGAAAAAGAAGTTCAAGAGAGACCTATCTTTAGTTGAATGTTCCTCCTGTCACAAGATAGGACATATTGCGAGATATTGTCCACTCAAATATGGACAACATAAGAAGCAGAAGAAGAGATTGCATGCTCATGCAGCAGAAGATAGTGCGTATGATGAAGAAGTCAAAACCAAAGAAGATGAAGACTCGAGTGAAGAATATGTACTAATATCAGCTCTCACTAGTTTAGTATCTCATGGAAGTGATACTTAGCTAGTAGATAGTGGAGCTTCAAAACATATGACAGGATACAAAGAATCCCTCTCACATCTCATATAGAGGAATATCCACACAACGTAAAGATTGGAGATGACTATCAATATCCCATCAAAGGAATGGGAGAAGCCTCTTACAAATTGGACTCTAGAAATTCCATGAACATGAAGGATGTACTTTATGTACCAGGTTTGAAGAAGAACCTTCTATCTATTTCAACATTAGATAAGAAAGGTCTTCAAATTGCATTTATAGATGGTTAAGTCCTTATGTGGCCAAAGGGGAAGACTATCAATGATGCAGTAGCCATTGTAGTAGAAGGAGGAGGACTTTACAAGATGAAGGGTCATGCAGATACATCATTAATGACCAGTACCATGAGCCCCTGTGAACTATGGCATAGAATACTAGCTCATGTACACTACAAAGCCTTACCAATAGTAAGTAAGGTGGTGACTGGACTACCAGAAATCCAGGTTGATCATGAAGGATTATGCAAAGGATGTGCTCAAGGAAAGAGTACAAAGAATCCATTTCCAAGTCGTGACAGCAAAGCTAAAGGTATTCTGGATATTAGTCACTCAGTCATTTGTGGACTTATGTCCACCACTTCATTAAGCGTGTATGTTTGTTATGCTTATTTTATTGATGATTACTCCCGCAAAACATGGATTTATTTTCTAAAGAATAAGAATGAAGTCTTTGAAAAGTTTAAAGAGTTTAAGGCTCTTGTAGAAAACCTCTTTGAAAAGAAGATAAAGATTCTAAGGACAGATAATGGAGGGGAATACACTTCAGACGATTTCAAGGATTTCTGTAAACAAGCAGGGATTAAGAGGGATCTTACTATTCCCTATAATCCACAACAGAATGGTGTAGCTGAAAGAAAGAACGGAACCATCATGAAAGTAGTGAAGGCCATGATCCATTATCAAGACTTACCCATGCATCTATGGGTAGAAGCAGCTAGAACCGTAGTATATGTACATAACAGAATCTCTCGCAGTGCTCTTGGAAACAAGACCCCAGAGGATATGTTTACTAATAAGAAGCCTGAATTTAGCCATCTAAAGATATTTGGATGTCCAGTATTTATCCACATTCCAAAAGAGAAGATATTGAAGTTGGAACCTTCAGGAAAGAAGGGAATATTTGTGGGTTATAGTGAGAAATCAAAGGCTTGCCGTATCTACATTATAGGATTCCACCGGATTGAACTTAGCTGGGATGTTACATTTGATGAAGACATGGCCTTCAACAAATCCAAGAAGACTCATGAGGATGAAGAGGAGCTTGAAGCTCCTAGAGTTACAGAAACAGACAATGTACGAGAAAGAAATGTTGAAAAAGAAATTATTCCAGAAGATCATGATATGGCATAACCTCAGAGACCTAAGGAGACACCTCATGTCGAAAATACAAGAAAGAGAAGACCATCTTGGGAATGCGAATTAATACAAGACGCAGGAAGGTATGGTGCCCCAGAAGGAACCAATAGAGAAAGCAAAAGACCAACGCCATATTCCAGTTATGTAGCCCTGATGTGTAACCTTGTTGAAGAGGAATCGACATGTTTCGAAGATGCAATAAAGAAGAAGGAATGGTTGGATGCTATGAATGAAGAAAACCAGTCCATCATCAAGAATGATGTTTGGGATGTGGTACCAAGACCAAAGGACAAGTGGTTGTTTCATCAAAGTGGATCTTCAAACAAAACACTCAGTAGACGGAAGCATTGAAAATTACAAGGCAAGATTCATATCCCGGGGTTCTCTCGGAAGGGAGGAATTGATTATGAGGAGACCTTTGTACCTGTGGCCATATATACTTCAATTAGAATCATTCTTGTCTTGGAAGCCAAGATGAAATGGAAGTTACATCAGATGGATGTAAAGACTACATTCTTGAATGGGAAGATAGAAGAAGAAGTATATATCAAGCATCCATAAGGATTTGAAACAGAAGATAGAAAGTCACATGTATGCAAAATGAAGAAAGCATTGTACGGGTTGAAGCAAGCACTCAGAGCATGGTATGGAAGAATTGATAGCTTCCTGGTGAGCTTGGTCTTTACCAAGAGTAAAGCAGATTCTAATATTTATTATAATATTATGGATTATGAACCTACGATACTACTGGTGTATGTGGATGATTTGTTCCTAGAAGGAGAAGACAAGCCCATCACTGAATGTAAGAAAAGGCTTGCAGCAGAATTTGAGATGAAAGACCTTGGTATGATGCATTCTTTTCTAGGTCATGATGTATGGAAGTATCCAGATGAGATTTTCCTGAGTTAAGGAAAATACACAGCTGAGATCCTAAAGAGATTTGGGATAATGGATTGTAAGGCCATGACTACTCTGATGGTGACAAACTTGAAGCTCATGAATGATGCTTCATCAGAGATAGTAGATGTCACCATTTACAGAAATATTATTGGGTCATTGATGTATTTGACCAATACTAGACTAGATATATGTTTTTTTGTGAACACATTGAGCCAGTATATGGTGGAGCCCATAAATGTTCACTTGATTGTGGAAAAAACATGTGATGAGGTACCTAAAGGGTACATTGGATTATGGACTCAAATATGCTTCAGATAGTGAGTTCAGGTTGTATGGGTACACAAAATCATATTGGACTGGAAGTGTCGAAGGTAGGAAAATCACTTTAGGATGTTGCTTTAGATTGGTATCAGGCATGATCTCATGGCTTAGTAGAAATCATCCCTGTGTTGCACTTAGAATAGCAGAAGATGAATATGTAGCATCTTGTTCATCTTGTAGCGAAGCAGTGTGGCTTCGCAAGATGTTTGCAGGATTGTTCAATGCAGAGATAGATGTGATGGATATACTCTGTGACAACCAGAGTTGCATCAAGATGATCGAGAATCATGTGTTCCATGATAGATCGAAACACATCAAGATCAAACTCCACTATATCCTAGATATGGTGGAGAAGGGAGTTGTGAAGCTCCAGTATGTTCCTACAGAGGAACAAGTTGCTGATGTGTTGACTAAGCCTCTGTCTCGCATGAAGTTTGAGTACTTTAAGGACAAGGTTGGTGTGGTCCAAAAGGGCCTCCCTCTAAAGAGGGAGTGATGATGATGATGATTCCAGTCCTTAGGTGACTGATGTTAGTCCAAGGCTGACTGAATATTAGTACTTGTTGACTGATAACATTGTGGTCCTTAGGTGACTGATGTCGGTCCAAGGGTGACTGGAGATCAGTACTTGCCGACTGATAGAGTTCCGGTAATCAGGTGACTGATACTGGTCCAGAGGTGACTAATGTCGGTCCAGGGATGACTAAAGATCAGTACTTTCCGACTGATAGAGTTCCGGTCGAGAGGTGACTGATTTCATTCTAGGGGTGACTGAAGATCAATACTTTCTGACTGATAGAGTTATGGTCTAGAGATGACTGATGTCGGTCCAGGGGTGACTGAAGATCAGTACTTGCTGACTAATAGTGTTCCATTATTTTTGTTTATTGATGACTGATGTCATTGTTCCAGTATTGTGTTTACTGATGATGTTCGAGTAGATGATGTTGCTGATGATGTTCCAGCAAAGGATGTTTTTGATGATGTTCCAGCAGATGTTGTTGTTGATGATGTTCTAGCAGAAGATGTTGTTGATGATGTTCTAGCAGAGGATGTTGTTGATGATGGTACAACAAAGGATGTTTTTGATGATGTTCCAGCAGATGTTGTTGTTGATGATGTTCCAGCAGAGGATGTTGTTGATGATGTTCCAGCAGAGGATGTTGCCGATTGTAGTGCCCCTAGACTACTGTAGACATTGAGGGCACCTACTGAGTCACCCAACTGTTTGAAACATTAATAAAATAACCCTATGATTTTATTTTGAGTATATTTATGATTACAATTGATTGATATATGTGCATTTGGGTAGTTATTGTGAATGGACGATTTCATGTTGTTTAACGATTAACTTTGATATGAAAATTGTACACATGAATAATGCTTAACGACTAGCTGTATGGTGATTATGTATTTGGCGACGAAATGTATATTTGATAAGATGAATGAGCAGTTTGAATAAATCATAAATGTTTAACAATGCTAGAGTTAGAAACCAGATGATGATTGTTGAGAACAGTGCTACTGATAATTTGTTGTGAGAAGTGTGTGTAGAAACAAGTGAGATGGTTCACCAACGGACACACAAAGTAACATGGAGGGTCGTAGAGTACGGGTAAATCACACACAGGGGAAGCGACGACGATGTCGACTTCCGACAAGAATACCACACCTGAGCAAATAAGCATTGATCCGCTTGCTCAAGAGGAATGCGTGAGGGCGTACGAGGTGGGACACGATGGAGCTGGTCACGTACGAGTTGAGGGGCGCGTAGTGAGAATGGACTCACTCCTCAGCGCCATTAGTCCCTAGATAGCATGTAGATGGAGGATGGATGGTAACGATTCCTAAAATCCCTACAAGAGTTCCCGCAAGTCAAAACAGAAAGATGGTGGCAGAAGGGCCCAACGATGCGGTACCCTGTCGAGAACGGAAAGAATGGACGCAGGGACCCAACGAGGTGGTACCATGCCAAGGAATGGAAACCATGGATGATTGGACCCGACGGAGTGGTGCCATGTCACGGGATTAAAAAATTAAGGAACCAGGAGCCCAACGACGCGGCACCGTGATCCTAGTGAGTTTGATTGTTAAATTAAACTGCATAAAAACTTAGGAGAATAACTCTAGATTATTACGTAGCAAATGCATAACAATAGCTTAGACATTTGCACATGAATAGTTATTTTGTTGAGCATTTAAAATAATAGAAATTATTATTTAGGAGCAAAATAGATTAGACACCTAGTCAACTAAAAGCTAGGAGTTGATTAAAATATCTGGGGGACAAACTAGAGCAAACTTAGGGATGTAGGTGCACTTCCCAGAGAAATTGACACTTGGATGGGTGAGTGTTTTAATTAAATAAATAATTAAAAATATTTAATTATGCATGAAGCGACATGTGTCGCAGGAGATTTCCCTTTATAAGGAAGGCTTAAGGAATGGGTGAGGGGGTCCATAATTTGGACGATTGTCATAATTTTCGAATACCTCAAAGACTTGCTGCTATCTAAGGGTTTGGCTTAGAAATCCTAGTGGGAAGGGAAGCCCAAGCTGAATTTCTGAAATACTTGTGTGAGCTCTACGACCCAAAGCTCGGGGGAGGCCATGCGACTGAAAGCATGAGCCTATGGTTGGGTGGCGAAGCTAACGATTGCTTCGCCAATGGTTAAACGAGCTTTGCTGGAGGGGTCCTACGGAAGACGCAGACAACAATGGACCAGCTGGATCGGGTTGATAGGTTAAGGTTTGCTTATTCTTGTTAAGTTATTCACTCTTTTATTTTATTTTTCCAATAACTATAATGGCTAATTTGTTTGTATGAAGTTTTTAAAGTTTCAGGTTCAGTTCAAGGGGACCCTAAAGGAGGGGTCCTACATTTGGTATCAGAGCCAGTCGAGCCTTGAGGGCACCGGACTCATATTTTTTTGTGACCGTGGAGATCGACGGTGACGTTAGGGCTGCGATTTCGTGGGAATACACATCCGACCAGAGCAACTATTTCTACAGGTTCTTTCTGTTACTAGAATTTTGTATAATTATTTTCTATGTTAAAAAGCATTCTCTGAAGATTATGAATTTATATTCCTTCCATTTCTGAGATTTAGGAATTTCGATCTTTGCATATTTTCTGAAAAAAAAAAAAAAAAAAAAATAAACTTTTTATTTTCTGTGTCTGAAAAGTATTTTCTGAAGTTAATAAATTTTATATATTCTGCCATTTCCGAGATCTACGAATATCGATTTCTGCATATTTTAATGGAGGTTGTTGAATCCTTGAAAACACTCGAGACTGAACAGTGGAATATTTAATTTCTGTATCGAAAAACGTTCTCTGAGGTGTATGGATTTATATTTCCGTCGCTTCTGAGACCCATGAATTCAGATCTCTGCCTTTTCAATTGGCGTAGTTATTTCCTTAAATAAAATCTAAAACTCTGTTTTGTTTATAGAAACACAAGCATAGATCCACTTGATCTCTGCACTGCCCTCATTAAACCAAGATTTTATCCATATCTCGACCTCTGTACATTTCCATAATAGTAGATCGTATCCATTTAAAAGATTTATGCTTAATTACGGGAAACGCAATATTTAGTCTTCATGAGCTCTCTGTTTATATTATATCTCTGTTGATACACTTTCAGATCCACTGTCTCTATATATGAGTTATATGTTGATTATATTTTAAGATCCCAGGGAGCAATCTGTAAACTTACCTCTTGGACATAGATCGCAACTCTGACTTACCTTACATACTGAGAAAACTATATGTCGATTTATATTTGTAATTTTTTTATTACCTCTACGGCATTGGACAATCTAGATGTAAATTGGATCATTGGAAGAGTTAAATGGACTGCGATCGGTGATTTTCAATATTACCGATCCACTCTTGTTGGATCAAGGCACATGCTTTTGTACTGATACCACACACGGCCACAAAGGCTTGTAAATCGCAATTTGGTGAATCTAATAGGAGTATCTGTTTGAGCAAAAGTTTTAATTCGGTAAAATCATTATGAATTCGTTTTAGTAATATAGATCTGTAAATTTTAGATTCGTAAATGGTTATGGGTCTGAGTTTGAATTCGTTTAGTATTTAGATCTGTAAATTTTAGATCGGTAAATAGTTATGGATCTAAGCTTAAATTCGTTTTAGTATATAGATCTGCAAATATTTCAAATACTCTGTTCTCGAATTCGAAATATGGAAATCGCCTTCTTCCATATATAGATTTGATACGAATCGGCCGACCTAATTATATGCTGAAATTCGGTTTAGATCTCTGCACAAATCGAAACTTGAATCTTATTTTATATTTTGAGCTCTCTGCGTTTACGATTTAAATTGAAAACCTTGTTATAAATTAAATTTCTGGATCTTGTTTATATCTCCGTGTTTAAGGAGGAAGTTGAAATTTCTCTGCATAAATCGAAGTATAAATCTTGTATTTATTTTTGAGATCTCTGCATTTAAAGAATAAGTCGAAAACCCTGTTATTAATTGAAATTCTGGATCTGGTTTTATATCTCCGTGTTTTATTAAAATCCAAATCTCGTAAATTGATTTGTTAATAAAATGTGTAGATCCAACACTCTTACAGTGACTTTTAAAGCTCTGTTTTCTATTTCATTGGAATGAGAAATGCGTTCCAGATCTAAATCCATGAGGGAGTATTGACTTTTCAAATCACTGTTTTCTATTTCGTTTGAATGAGAAATGCATTCCAGATCCACCATTTGATGGAACATTGTTTATATTTTTAATTCATCCGTGCTATATTTCGATTTGGAAGGGCGCTCCAGACCCAATTAATTACCTCCACGCTAGCAGAGATCGAGACTCTATTTCATCTCTGGTTTGATCTAGTTTCTCCATCAATCTGAGATCGGGATTATTAAATTGTTGAACACTGTCATTGAATCCACATCTGTTGTGCTTTTTTTAAATCTCAGAGCATCTGTTTCAAAAGCTGTTGGGCGTTTCAAGAACCGGTATCATGATTATAAATTTTAAACTTTAAATTTCTTTCTGCGTTGATCCATTTTTAATGGCGTTCCCAGGTCTAGTAAATCGAATTAAATTTGTCCTTTAAGGGTCTGTGTAGATCCATTCTTGGTGACATCTCCAAATTTCAATGAGACGACTTGTTGTTATTCAAGCTGGGCGTGGATCCATTTCTTGACAATTCCATAATGTACAAACGAATTGTATTTGAGTTTTTTTTGTTTTTTTGTTTTCTTGTTTTTACCCTCTGTATGGATCCATCTCTTGGGCGTTTTCAGAATTCTTTGAACGGCTTGTAATTGACTGTTAAATCAGTGTGCATTTATTCTCATTGATGTTTCCAGAATCTACTGTAAATCGACCCGAAATTTTTTCCAGAATACAATTGCAATCTGATCTTAAATTGCTGTGTTTCTTTTCAAACAGTGGAAGGCATTCCCATGAATTCTTTGTATTATTACTTTGAAAATCTAAATGGCGTTTTAAGAATCTTATTGCAACATATAAATTGATCCATGAAATTCCTCTCTGCACATTAATTCCTCATTCGACATTTCTAGAGTTCGTAATAAAAATTGTAATTGCCCTTCTTTTATTTTTTTTTCTGTGCTTCAACGTGTTGACCCAAATACTGTGGCGCGCCTCGATCTTGTAAATACGAATTGACCATGTACCTCTTAATCGCTGCGAATCCCATGTACCTCTAATGAAATATTTGTTGAGAGTTTTATTTTAAAGGTCAACCGGAATGACATGAATTATGTAAAAAGATTTTATATTGTTTATTATTAATAGTGGAAATTGTTAGTATGTTAAAGGTAAAGGTCAATGATGCATTATAAAGGGTTATTGTAATTCTATACGAAGGAAATGCAAAATTTGTATGTGAGGAATAGGAGATTTGTACTTAGGAGAAAACAAAAACACTATAGGTGAATAATGGTCAAATTCTTAATGTATAGAATAAGTAAATCATGATTATTTATGAGCATAAATGTGATGTTCACATAAGTAACTAACTGTTTAAAATAAAAAAATAAAATAAAAAAATTTCACGACCAAGGCCACTACATTTGGTGACTCGTGTAATTATCTACGTATCTACCTTAAGCTTGAAGATAACGGATTGCTGCCACACGTCCATATTTTAAGTGCAGGGTAGTGGTTGATACTATATTCCTGGCATCTGTCGAGCGCCCACCGCCTCACCTTTGATCACCAATAAATTGTGTAACGACAGTCCTCTGCATCAAGCAGTTTTACTTCTCCTTTAAGTTAGTTCTTTGTAAGTCACGAGTTGCATGCGCTTGGCCTTCACATATTATAACTTATTGTAATTCTTTTTGTTAAAAAAAGGGGAACACCTAGTTCAGACCCTACAACTACTAACTTATGCAGCCGCGTATTGGAGAACTCGTCGTCGAGTGGGTAGGAGGATGATGGACTCCTCATATGACAACTAGCTTAGTTTGTGTTATAAAAACCACCTATTAGATAGTCATTCTTATATTATCAATACTTGTCCTTTGTTCTTGAATCGTTGTGAAAGATATCTACATGGTAATTTCATGAATCCGACCGAAACCTTTTAGATGAATGCTAAACGACTAAATGTTATTTAAATCAGATATGGATAACATGTCAATTTATATCTAAAAAGTAGAAGTGGATTTCTCTTATTTTTATGTCAATTACATTTGAAAATTAAAAGTGAATTCCAAATGATGGTATCATGTATGTTTGTTTAGATTGAAGTGAAATACATGGGGCTTAGTATCTTTAAGTAAAAGCTAACTCATTAAATTATGTAGTTAAAGGATAGAAGGTAAACTAGTATGCTTCTTGTATAGATCTTGGTAAAAAGAAAATATAAGTTGAGAATTAAAAGAAAATATAAGTTGAATATTAAAGTATGTAATTTACACTTTACATGTTTAAAGGTTGAAAGGTATGTAAAATTATATACTGTTTAGAGGGTTAGGAATCACTTTGCATTTAAGAGTTCTTTGATTAGAATTTCAAAGTACTTATTTTAAAGCTTCAATTGCACTTTATATTTCTTATGGGTAAACCATATATGCTTTCTAGTATTACTTGATTTATTCTAGGGTCCAATCCTAAGAGCTAGTAAGTTAAAAGAGAAATGATGGTATGTGCATTAAGTGAATGGTTGAAGTTAGGTCTTAGGGTAAATAGATCATGAGTCATGGTTGATTATTGTAATTATTATTCTATAATAAGATTGGATAAGAATGATGATAATTGTCTTTTAAATCCAAGTTTATGAATTACACTTGCCATGAAGATTGTTAGTACAAAAAAAAAAAAAAAAAAAAAAATCACTTCTGGAAGAGCATTGCATTTGGGTTCATCGGTGATGCATGAAGATCGACATAGAAAAATTGAAGCTGCGATTTTTACTTCTTCTCCTTTGGCAAGGATAATTCCAGCTTCTCGAACAGGTATACACTACTAGTTTGTAATCGTGCTTTGAATTGTGAAAAGAGAGAAGTTAAACTTACTTGAATTATAGAATCTTAACTGTGCTTAAGTTAGGAAGAGAAGAAAACCTTACATGACTTTGTTTATAAAAAATCTGAGATTATACTTTTAGCTATACTACGTAAATGGCACTCTAGTATTTAATTATATTTTGGATTATGAGAAGAGAGAGGTTGCATGAAAGATTAGTTTAGTAATGGTTAAGGTATGTATTGAGGAATAGGAAGGGTAAATTCGTGTTTTGAAATTCGGATATTGTTTTAAACATATGATAGTTATACGTAATTATAGAGAAGGAAGAAAGTGACTAGGAAAGATTGATCTCTTAGCTAAAATGTAATCATGATGCTAACTAAGATCAACTAATGTTGGTTGGGTTACATGAAAGAAATATGGGTGATCTTGGCCATTGTTGTTGAATACATATACAACAAGTGAAATAGTAACAATTATAAAGAGCCTAAAATATGCCAACTAAGAAAGGAAATGGTCGATTAGAGATTGTATCGATAACTAGAGAAAGGAACAAAGACCAGAGATATTTAAAACTTTCCTACATAGCCATGATGAGTAGACAAGTAGATGGATATATATGTGGTGAATTTACTATATGATGAAAAATATCGATAAATTTTGACTAACAAGATACCAAGATACTCAGATTGATGATACTTTAGGAGATTGTTGAGGGAGCGAAACAAACTTAAAAATTTGAAAATGAGATATCAATGTGATCGGTATGACGAGCTGACCTCAATGACAACTAGCCCTCGAGATGAAACTCGATGGGGTTAAGAAAACACACATTGTACGAATTAATGAAACTAACGAAGTGGTCTTACGATGACATGAATGATGAAATGAGGTAAGGGTGTGACAATCTCATTAACCTCGAATGATGATACTGATGAAAGGACTAAAAGATAGATTTTAATATGTGCGACTAAATCGTTAAGTTCTGGCCCTAGGAATCCTATCGAATTGAGAACCGACATTTTGGGATTCGGAAGTGGTCTTATGGAATTTGGATTGGGACAATTTGAGGGTCTCTCCTGATTTGTTAAAACCGTGACTATATCTTACCGAATATTTTATGATGTTTACCTTCATAGGAGGATAACCAAATAGATTTGAATCCTTGTTTGGATTTGTTATGTTTATTGGGTGGCTTTTGATGCAATGGAGCTTGTTGAAAATTTGGACATCATGGACCTTCGTGAATGAATAAGAGATATAGAAAATCTAGTTGGAACTGACAATTATGGAATGTATTATCGGATTGATATGATACGAAGTTACGATTAAGTTCCTGAGGGTGTATTGTAACCATACTAGATGATATTGGAGCTAATGACTTTAACCACTTGTGCTTATAGCCATGATTATTGGAGAAAACTAGAATACAATGACATGGGGATGAGAATATAAAAAAAATATAACGCCTAGCGTCGAAAGTACAAGAACAAAAAAAAAAAAAAATTAACTTTGAGACGAAGTTCTATTTAGGAGGGGGTGTATGTAATGCCCCTAGAATGACTGTGGACCTTAAGGGCACCTGTCGAGTGACCCGGCTGAAAAACTTCGATATAATGGTCTCTTGAGCCTTGTTATGTCTTAACTGATTGAGGAAAACTTGAAGATGGGAATAACGACAATAATTGATAAATGAATTAAGGAATTAAATTATACATGTGGAGTGGGATAATTGATTGATTACATCTTGCTTAATGATTAGCCCTGTTTGATCAAGTCAAAGTGCAGTAGGACAGTTACAATCCTAGCTCTACGATTTGGGAGGACGCAACTGAGATACGTCATAACTTTCCATTTTTATTCTGAACTTCGGGACGAAGTTCTAAATAAGTAGGGGTGTATGTAGTGCCCCTAGACTACTGTAGACATTGAGGGCACCTACTGAGTCACCCGACTGTTTGAAACATTAATAAAATAACCCTATGATTTTATTTTGAGTATATTTATGATTACGATTGATTGATATATGTGCATTTGGGTAGTTATTATGAATGGACGATTTCATGTTGTTTAATGATTAACTTTGATATGAAAATTGTACACATGAATAATGCTTAACGACTAGCTGTATGGTGATTATGTATTTGGCGACGAAATGTATATTTGATAAGATGAATGAGCAGTTTGAATAAATCATAAATGTTTAACAATGCTAGAGTTAGAAACCAAATGATGATTGTTGAGAACAGTGCTACTGATAATTTGTTGTGAGAAGTGTGTGTAGAAACAAGTGAGACGGTTCACCAACGGACACACAAAGTAACATGGAGGGTCGTAGAGTACGGGTAAATCACACACAGGGGAAGCGACGACGATGTCGACTTTCGACAAGAATACCACGCATGAGCAGATAAGCATTGATCCGCTTGCTCAAGAGGAATGCATGAGGGCTTACGAGGTGGGCCACGATGGAGCTGGTCACGTACGAGTTGAGGGGCGCGCAGTGAGAACGGAATCACTCCTCAGCGCCATTAGTCCCTAGATAGCATGTAGACGGAGGATGGATGGTAACGATTCCTAAAATCCCTACAAGAGTTCCCGCAAGTCAAAACGGAAAGATGGTGGCAGAAGGGCCCAACGATGCGGTACCCTGTCGAGAACGGAAAGAATAGACGCAGGGACCCAACGAGGTGTTACCATGCCAAGGAATGGAAACCATGGATGATTGGACCCGACGGAGTGGTGCCATGTCAGGGGATTAAAAAATTAAGGAACCAGGAGCCCAACGACGCGGCACCGTGATCCTAGTGAGTTTGATTGTTAAATTAAACTGCATAAAAACTTAGGAGAATAACTCTAGATTATTACGTAGCAAATGCATAACAATAGCTTAGACATTTGCACATGAATAGTTATTTTGTTGAGCATTTAAAATAATAGAAATTATTATTTAGGAGCAAAATAGATTAGACACCTAGTCAACTAAAAGCTAGGAGTTGATTAAAATATCTGGGGGACAAACTAGAGCAAACTTAGGGATGTAGGTGCACTTCCCAGAGAAACTGACACTTGGATGGGTGAGTGTTTTAATTAAATAAATAATTAAAAATATTTAATTATGCATGAAGCGACATGTGTCGCAGGAGATTTCCCTTTATAAGGAAGGCTTAAGGAATGGGTGAGGGGGTCCATAATTTGGACGATTGTCGTAATTTTCGAATACCTCAAAGACTTGCTGCTATCTAAGGGTTTGGCTTAGAAATCCTGGTGGGAAGGGAAGCCCAAGCTGAATTTCTGAAATACTTGTGTGAGCTCTACGACCCAAAGCTCGGGGGAGGCCATGCGACTGAAAGCATGAGCCTATGGTTGGGTGGCGAAGCTAATGGTTGCTTCGCCAATGGTTAAACGAGCTTTGCTGGAGGGGTCCTACGGAAGACGCAGACAACAATGGACCAGCTGGATCGGGTTGACAGGTTAAGGTTTGCTTATTTTTGTTAAGTTATTCACTCTTTTATTTTATTTTTCCAATAACTATAATGGCTAATTTGTTTGTATGAAGTTTTTAAAGTTTCAGGTTCAGTTCAAGGGGACCCTAAAGGAGGGGTCCTACACCGATGATGATCCAACATATGATGTTGCTGATGATGTTCCAACAGAGGATGTTTTCGATGATGATCCAACAAAGGATGTTGTTGACGACGATGTCCTAGGAAGAGGATGTTGTTGATGATGAGGATGATGTTGCTAATGGTGATATTCCAACAGACAATGATGATGATGCTGATGAGGATGTTCCAACAGATGATACCCCAGACATATGATGATCCAAAACTTCCTACGAAATATATAGATTCACAAGTCAGTTGTGCAGTTGTTGTTGTTACCCGCAGAATACCTTCCTAGTTAAGAGGGAGTGTTAAAGAAATGTAACTACGGAATATATTTTATTTGTACTTGTCTATTGTAGTATTGTATTCCTCCTTCGGGATATTTCATTGATGTATTTAATAATGTAAGAGTCATTGAAAGAGTCAATGAAAACCCTAGGTCTTGTGTCGGCCTAGAAGAACCGAGAAAATATTATTATATTTTGTATTTGACAAGTCAGCCCAGTTGGGGAAAAGTCACCCCAACAGAAGAATATAAATAGAGGATGAGTCTCTCATTTGTATTCACTCATCTCACTCACACAAGTTCGCAAAGGAGAGAGAGAGAAGTTCCCACAAGTGGAAGAGAAGTTGATTTTGTCTTGGGGTTTATCTTTGTACTTTTTGAATTCTATATTGAGGAAGTTTTGTCGGGGTTTTCTCCCTTGTGGTTTCCTCGAGAGAAATATTGTGTTCATTATGTTTGTTGTGATTGTATTTATTTCAGTGATAGATTGTTTAATGTTATTATGCTAAACAAGTAGAAAAACTAATAGTACAATTGTAAGGCACAGTGTTGGGACAGTCAAAAGGGAGGCAGCGAATGGAAAGCAAAAGGAAAAGGAAGAGGAGAGAGGGTTAGAGGAGAGGAAGCGAAGGTTGAAGGATGAATAGAGGGAAAAGGAGGAAGGAGGTAGAGATAGAGAAGATAGCGAAGGAAATTTGGAAGAAAGGAGCAACAGGTAGATAAGGGAGGCGACAAAAAAAAAGACAATGTTCTCTATGCAAATATTAGTTTTGACCAGTGCCTTATGGAGTCAATATATTCAAATTGTTGTGCTGATGTGATATATTAACAAAGTGAGTGACCAACACATGGACAATCAATAATTTTTTAATACAAGAAATAGATCATTCATAAACAACATAACCATGGATCATGCAATTAAGAGTAAGGAAGTTCATCCAAGTATTAAACTCATTTTGCTAACACTTAACAATATATAGGACATTATTAACAAACATGTATTATGTAAAAGGTAAGTCAACACCAATGCATTAGCATGAAAATATATTAGATATAAGGTTTAATATCAGGTTGAGATAACTCAATACCTCTACTTAAATAGCATTAGACCATTGTCAGATTATGGCTATCATATATAATAGGAATACCTCCAATTTGTAGCTACTCTAGGAAAGTCAATGTAAATGATGCCGCTAAATAGATATCATGAGTAAATGTTTCAGACTTATATACAAAGTTGCATAGGAATTTGCTATCAACCAAATGAGCTCGAGATGTACATATAATACCATCAATATATATCATTAGAGATCAAATTCAGAATCAATAAACTTAAGGAAATTGCTTGTGGCAACTAAAACAGTTTGAAGAGGTAAGACTGTATGTAAAAGTATTTTCTAGACATTCTCCAAAAAATCAGACTTGCTATGATGTATAAGACCCCATTTTAGACCCTTTATTTTTATAGTTTGGAGATATGGCAACCAAAGATACTAATTAGCAACCACTACTCTCAAGTCTTCTCTTTAGGAAAAATAAACTTCAAACAGAATAATTACACTCTTTTGTATGCATGAAAACGATCCTTGAACAACCTTTACTTACTAACTTGTGATTTGCTTGTATAGCTCTAAGGCATAGTGTTGGGACAGTCAAAAGGGAGGCACTGAATGGAAAGCAAAAAGAAAAGTAAGAGGAGCGAGGGTTAGAGGAGAGGAAGTGAAGGTTGAAGGATGAATAGAGTGAAAAGGAGGAAGGAGGTAGAGATAAAGGAGATAGCGAAGGAAATGTGGAAGGAAGGAGTAGTGGGTAGATAAGGGGGGCGAGGTGGTGAAGAAAAGAGGGCATCCAAGAGGAGAAAATGAATAAAAGGGGAAGTGCAAGGAAGATAAAAAGGGGAGCAAAGGTCTAGGGAAAGAGTAGAGGGGAAGACGAGTTAGGAAAGAGGTAGAGAGAGGGTAGGTGAGGAGAAAGAAGGAGGCCGCTAGGGAAAAAGGAAAACTGCAGTTAGGGTTTAGGTACAACAATTAGGGATTAATTAGGGTTTTAAAACTTAAAATTATGTAAAAACTAACCTAAATTACAAAAATAAGAGAAATAAACCAAAATAATATATAGAAAAGACACAAAACTCAAAAATGGGTTTTAAAAGAGGTAGAAGAGAAACGTAGGGTTTCAAGAGGTTTTACCCTAACCCTAGGGCATCAAGGAGGATGGCCCTCTTCTTGAGATGGCACTTGTCAAGATTGGGAAACTAATGATTTCTTCTACAACCACAAAAGTTGGTTGAAGAGACCCTAGTTAAGACAAACCTTGGAGACTTAAAGCTCAAGCTTTACTATGCTAGGGTAACTAAAGGCTGAAAATGACTTAGCTAGGACAAAATGTAGCATTAATGGCTACCATTCAACCTTAGAGAAGCACACATCCAACATTCAACAAAGAGAAATCAAGAGAAGAAACTTAGATACCTCCTTGTGCATGTGTTAAGCAAACAACTCCTAGCATCACCTTAGCAAAGAGCAAGAACAAGAGATACATCAAAGCTTTGCCTACAGACTAGCAAGCACATCCATCCTCAAGAGGTGCGCATCACTCAAAGAGCCCGAAGTAGGGTAAAAATCACCAATAAATGTTTTGTCCCATAAGTTTTTATGTTAAAATGAAGTGAGTAAAAGTCTATTTATATTTTTCTCGCACTCACTTTACAATATCTATATATATATATATATATATATCCAAGTACACATGCCTTTTAAAATGTTAATTTGAAATTATAAAATGGCAACTTAAAATTAAAACAATAATAATATAAAATAATCAAAACCGTGGGTAATTTGGGCTATTTTCCCCAATGTTTACCCACATATGACTAAAATGGCTAAAAATGAGCAAATCGGCATGTTCTGAAGGCTAGACTGTGGAGGGGGAGGTTGTCATGCCCCATATAACCCCAACAGTAGTGAAAATACCTCAATGCCCCCCCTAATCAATCACTGCATCCTGGCCTGTAGGATGACATCATCATCAAGAGGAGCCTATGGAGGGAGGGCGTTAGTGATCTGGAGGACCAGGAGGGTGTGGAAGGCGACTTGGAGGATATACATGTCCCTTAGTACTTAAAAATATGCCGCTGGAGTGATAAATCAAGGTTGGGTTCATGTGACCCAATGACCCACTGCTGGAAGCCCCAGACACCAACCTCAGGGATTCAAGCCCTTTCCCGAGGCAGTATGCCACTAATCCATAGTACTTCCAAGGGAGAAACTAGAGGTTTGGGCCATAGCCCCTACTCATAAAAGGATGGCTAAACACCCATGTTGGTCAAAAAAATTACCCCCTCTACTTGGGGCACCTCTGCAAGTGCATTGGTATTGGTGCCATGTAACAATGTAGTAAACTCAAATTCTATTAAATGAACGAAATAGAACAGACAGTAAAATGAAAGCAGCTAGAATGGTGGTAGCTTTATCTTAAAGTAGAGATGTGTCGGATACGCTCATTCATGCCAAGTTGATTAAAAAAGGAGGTCAAAGTGCCTTTTTATAATAAACATGAGGGAAAAACCCTAAAATCCAAAAACCTAACCCTAGGAGATGAATCGTGAAAATGCTTGCAAGCCCTGAGGTGGTTAGTTGATGTATCAACTTCCTAGGGTCATAACGTTTGCATATAATCTCCATTCAGGGTACTAGGTAGCCCATTGGAAAGGTCTAGCTAATAAGTACACAATTTTCCCTTCTAGAACTTCTCTACATTTTGTTTCGATAGTGGCACCACCAAAAAACTTCATTTAGGGCCTCAAAAGGCCTGGGAATTTTTGGGCACGAAAAACTGTAAAAAATTGTCAAATTGGAAAATCTATTTTTAGCCAATGTAATAGGTGGGTGGCCATCCATATCCATGTGTATCAGTTCCACCCCCTTAGAAATAAATGGTCTTCATTGAGTTAATTTCCCACATCAAATGAGGAAACTTCTGCTAAATTTGACTCCTGGTGAGACACTTGCCTTGGTGAAGAAACTGCCCTGCTTTGACAACCCAATAGAGCTAAAAGCACAATTTGTGAGTGTCTTTAACCTATGTATCCATTATCTGATCAACTTTATCTTACTCCAAATAGTTAGTGTTGAGTTCTGATGGTGCCAACTGCTCTACCACCTTTGAGGTGGTGAGACACTTGCCTTGGTGAAGAAACTACCTTGCTTTGACGACCCAATAAAGATAAACGCACAATTGGCGAGTGTCTTTCACCTATGTATCCATGATATGATCAACTTTAGCTTACTCCAAATGGTTAGGGTTTATTTTTTATGGTGCCAACTACTATGCCACGTCTGAGGTGTCCAACAATGGTGGAAAATATGGGTAGAGGAGCTCCACATTAAATACCTAGTGTAGGCCAAGAAAGGGAGGAATGCTTAATTCGAAGGCATTCTCACCGAATACCTTGGTGATGGTGTATGACCCATATCGAAGTGGGTGAAGCTTGCATGAGATCCCATGAGTTGCTCTTTCGACAAATGCAACCAAACCTTATCTCCTACCTAAAACTTGTGCAGAACCCGATGTTGGTTATGTCGTTGCTTGTACTTGGAATTGGGTTTCTCGATAATGTCATGGACTTACTTAAGGACGTGTTCAATTAATTCAACAAATCGAGTGGCCTTGTCCACCTTAGTGCGAGCATGTAAATATTCCTCTTGTGTTGAGGAAATGGGTAGTGCTACATCAATTACGGCCAATGGTTGGAACCCCAAGCACACCTAGAAAAGGTTTTGTCCAGTAGAGATGTGAAGGGATATGTTGTAGTTATGTTGAATATATGGCAGACTCTCATCCCATGTGAGGGGATGTTTAGAATTGTACATCCTCAGAATATGCACAATCATCCTATTGACCACCTCTATCTTCCCATTAGTTTGGGGGTGGAAGACAATTGATTGGATAAGCTCAGTGTCCATTAGTGACCATATGCTAGACCAGAATGTGCTCAAGAATATTTTATCTTGATCTAAAATGATAGTCTATGGTTACTTGAAATGAACCCAAACACGTTCGAAGAAGAGCTTAGCAATGGATTCGACAACAATACTCTTCTTGCAAGCTATTAGAATGTCTATCTTAGAGAAGTGATCCATGACCACAAACACATGGTCATTACCATGATTGGTTGAAGGGAGTCATGTCATGTAGTCCATGGAGATGGAATCCCAAGGCCCATTGGGAGTAGGAAAACTGGTGTACATCCCTTGCTTCTTAATGGTAGGTTTCGCGATGATGCAAGCAGTCCATGATTTGATATACCTACCGATGTATTGTCAGATATTTGGCCAATAAAAATACTTATGAAATACTGCTATGGTATTTTCTGTGCTAAAGTGCCTCGCCACACGACTGTAATGTGCTTCCCATATCAGCTTTGCAAACTCGCTTGAAGGAACACAAAGATGGCCCAACTGGAATAATAGCCCTTCCTGGAGGTGAAATTATGACATTGGTGTGCCTGCACATAATGCTAGATAGGTGGAAGCAAATTGGGGATCATTTTCATAGAACTGAAACCACCCGAAGGTATCATGGCCACAAGAGTTGAGCATCATAGTCAAGGAATCCACTAAGGGTTGACTAAGGAAATCGGTGAATCGATTGGTGACACCCTTATTATACTTGATGTTTAGGTGGAATTGTTGCAAGTATGTGTACGACTTGTAGTGGTGATTATTTTGTAGCTTCCCTTGTGTCTGCATTAACTACAAGGGCTTGTGATTAGTGTGGATGATAGTATCTTTGTCAAGAATGTGATGTTTTCATCGCAGGAAAGCTTAGACAATGGAATACATTTCCCTGTCATAGGTGGGGTATTTGCAGACTGCATCTGAGAGTGTCTCGTTGTGATATGCTACTGGATGGTCATGCTAAGTGAGGACTACCCCAATAGCATAGTTTGAAGCAAATATCTCAATTTCAAAGGGATGTTGTAGATCTGGTAAGGTGAGGGCTGGTGCAGAACATAAGCACTGCTTCAGCTCCTCAAATTATTGTTGTTGTGACTTGGCCCAAGCAAAATTGGCCTAAGATCCACCTGTTATCACACCATAGTAGCTGGGCTACTATTTTTGTTGAGCAGATATCTACACATTTCAGAGCTTTGCTTTTACAGAGATCGGCTATGATGAGATTGTTATTTATGATCACTCATGGATCAAAGTAGTATATTCTATCAAACTTTGGTTAGACCTTGTGCCAAGGTTGGGCCTTGAGAGATTATATTTGATGACCGATGTGACCCTTTGTTCCATATAGTTTCAGTTCAATGCCTAGTGATATTATTGCAGTAGTATTTCAGATGATTATTGATGATTATTATGATGTGATGCAACCTATGGACTTCTGATTACTGACTTTGGATTATTATCTTGTCGTTTTAGTCATTTTCATAGCATTGACTCAGTATATGATTCATGATGTGGTAGTACTATTTAAAATAAAATGAATTATCTTGGATGATGTTATGAATTATAAAATGGATCTATTACTTGGACACTTAGGTTTTCTGACAAAAATCATCGGTTTCATTCCCCTCCTATGCGCATAGATATGGCCTTTCCTGACATCCTTGTCTGCTAGATTAGGCACCATTTTCACTTGACTTCATCCATCTGTGACCTTCCTTATTTGGCTTTCACCTTTGACTTTCCTTCTTGACTTCTTGATAGTGAGGACTTCCCCATTTCCAGCTCTTTGTTGGACCGCATCCATGTTTTTTTTGTGTCTTGGCTCTAAGTTGGTGACAAAACTTGCCTTTGGTGAGTTGGATTGTATGCCTAAATCATTCTGGTCAATTGTCCCGATGTTTGGCACTATGCAGAACTCCCCCTAGTCACTTGAGATGTTGTTGGCTAAAACTAAAAGCTCATGTACTACCTATATTGGAAATATTTATAAATACGCCCATGGAAACCATAAACTCTAGAATGTGTTTTTTAAACATATGTGAGTAAAGGGCAAGAGCAATGAACTGCTAAAATACTCCTCAAAGAGTATAGAAAAGGTACAAAAAGCAAATGTTACTCAAAAGTTATATCTATTATTGCTAACCTTGTATATGTGAATATGCCCCAGATGCAAGTTGCAATTAGTTGTGCTTCTTAGCACATGTCTCTCACATATTTTGAGGACAGGATTTGATCATTTGTGTTATGCGAACATGTCATGGTCCTTTTATTTTATATATCATTGTGCCATGGGGATGAGCTAGTAAAGATTGATGCCTCCTAGCCCCACCATGAGCTTCTTGAGTCATGTCCATGTCATATTTGGTGGGCCCATGTATTTTAGCCCCTTTTGGAGGACGACGTCACCCTCACTTAGTCACTTTTAGCTATGATGTCATCCCTCTTTTGAGTGATCCATGTGATATTATGTATTGGATAATCTTAGCCATTGATTAGATTTTGAGATCTTTTAATCTAAACCACTCATTTCAAAAAGTGGTTTTGAGATCTAGGGTTTTGGTCTTTATTATCCTATATAAGGAGGAGACCCCCCTCATTGTAAAGCACCTTTGTAGCTCCTAAAGATTGGAATAAAATACTTCTTTGTAGATCTACTTCTCTTGTCTTGATGGATTCTTTTTCACTTTGAATATATAGTATTTTCTCTATGTATCAATGTGGATCTTGGGGATACTAGTCGTTTTTCTGCAAGGAGGCCGAATTGGCGAGGAGGAGGACGATTTGAAGGAGGCTATTGTTGGGGGGACCCACATAACTTCTCTTGGGTTGATATTTGTGATAGGGAGTATCATTATTGTATCTTCATGACTATTCTGGGGAAAATGCACCTATAGTTCAGGGGAGAAACTACCAACTTACGGTGATAAAGATAGACTTACAAGCATTCTGCAAGTACAAAAAATAAATGAAGAGATTAGGGTTTACAGATGTAGGCACCTTATTCAGAAGGTTGATCCTAGCTTTGCTTCCCTCGCTCTTCAATGCTTATCCAATGTCACAATGCCCATACCTGCAAAACAACTTGATACCTTCCTCAAATACATTTGACTACATATATAATACTGATATCTATAATGGAAAGAGACATCAAACTATAATCAAACAGTAATCAAATCTAAGACACATTAATAGGTCATATTTGGAAAGAGAAGAACGTCTGATATTTATTAATGAATGAAAGCAAGTACATAAAGTTATACCTTCCTTCAATCTTGGCACTTCACGAAACCTAGATTCAAGGTCTCCTGCTTCCGTTCTCCAAGGATCCCAGCCTCTAAGCAATTGTACTAGGGTTTACCAAAACTGAAGCACAAGAGAGGGGGATGAGGGTCTCCATTCCTCCAGCATAACTTTGTAATTGGGCTTAGTCCCCCCACATGACCCTTCTACTCTCCTTATATAGTCAATGACGAAGAGGAAAAGAAGTTATAACCACTCAAGAGGTTTCCCAACCAACTTAACTTACTCGAATTTCGATATTTTGACCAAAACAGGGGTGTACACTACTCTATAGTAGACAAAGTCGCGTACACATGGCAATGGGCGCTACTTTGAATGAGGAAAAGTCGCGTACACACGCTACTATTTCAACAGTGGAGTCGCGCTCATGTTAAAAAATGCCCAAAAACAGGCTTTTCTGCTCATTTTCAGGAGATGGTTTGGTCTGGAAAAATGTTCCTAAGGGTCATATACATCAAATTGGTCAAGAATGAAGTAATTTCAACCATTTTTAGTGTCCCAAATGACTCCTCCATCCACAAATGTCCTGTTGTGTGACTGAACTTGTTCTCAAGAAGTGTCGTCATGCGACCAAGGGAAGCAAGTGTCGTCACGGACGGAGAGGTGTCATTTCAAGCTATAACAATGACATAGTTTATGCTTTCTCTTACATATCTTCATTATTTTCATAATTGTTCTACTTGGCTTGTTTCTAACTTGATTTTGTCTTGTAGGAGGAGGACGATTTGGCTACTCTTGGAGGAAGACATTTTGGCTTGGAGCACTAGATCTCACTCTTGAATATACAGATAGGGGGAATTCTATCAATTTGCAAAGTGGCTTCAAGCAATTGAGGTATGTTCTACAAGGTATGTACCTAGATCCATTCTTCTTCTTCATTGGCAATAAAACCCTTAAAATCAACACCCTCATTTTACATTTTTCTAGATCTACTTGGATCTAGCAAGCTTTTGGGGATAAATTTTTGAGACCCGCCTCTATAGCATCCATGGAAATTCGAATCTATAGTTTGGCTGTGATTGGCCTCCATTTGACACACTTTCCAAGGCACCTAGCCCTCCTTGAGGCAATTCACACTGCTTGAGGAAGGCTAGTTTGGCTAGTTCCTTGACGTGGGTAGGTGAGATACCACTTGATTTGGATAGATCCATCTTGATAACCTACCCCTAGTACTTCACCTGGTTGATTTGCACCTTGTAGGCCCCATTCCTCATTTTGAGGGTTGAGCCCCACTTGGGTCACTTGGTGATGCATTTTCAATCTTATATCTATGGAGATCTAGCTCTTGTTGGGGCATGCCATTTCAAACCCACCTTGATAATTTCCTTAACTACCCCGATCTACATTATGGTGAAATTTAGACTCCATTTGCTCTCTCAAATTAAGGCACTAGTCTCCCTTGGGTAAATCGCACTCCTTGGGCTAGTTGTCTTTTGGCTAGAACCCATATGTGGGTGTTGCCTCATTCATATTAGATCCATAGATATACATCATTTCATACCCCTTAGTTCCATCTCACCCCTAACCTGACCTTGTGGGCCTCATTTGGACCATTTCCCACTTTTTAAGGAGTGGGCCCCGCTTGTGTATTTTCATGGTACTAGATCTATCCATTTGATCTCCATAAGTGCCCTTAGTCATTCATTGGTTGAAACACTTGTCACCTCCTAAGCCTCTTCAACCACATTTAAACTCTTGGGTCCACTTAATCTAACTCATTCATTGGTTTCTATAATTCAACTTACACATTTCCCTAGGAACCTTTGGGTTAGCTAATCTTCATTGATTGGCTAGGGTCTCCCCCTTGATCTTGATTAGTCTTGACATAAAGTGAAGAGTGCCTCGCTTATCGTGACACCCACCTTGCATTGGGAACCGTTGCATCTCTTGGGTCACCTCTTTAGTTTTCCATCTCCTCTACCATCCTGGATGGGATACCTTTAGGGAAAACTACAAGTTGTATGATGACACCACCTTTGGTCACTTGGATAAATGGCCAAGCAATATGAGATAATCCCAACACAATCTGTGACAGAAGTTGGCAAGGCCTAGGAAGCTTCGAAGCTCTATGAGATTCATCAGGGTTGGTTAGTCGTGAATGGCTTGGATCTTGGCTAGATTCACATGCACACTATGGTTATCCATGATGTATCTTAGATATTTAATTCTCTCCATGCCAAATGAGCACTTACATAGATTAGCATATAACTTGTGTTTTCATAGGGTACTGAGAACCTATTGAATATGCTACAAATGTTCTTCCCATGTTTTGATGTAAATGAGGATATCATCTAGATAGATAACCATAAAATAGTTTGTGAATGGATGGAAAATATCATCCACCATCCTCATGAAAGTTGTAGGAGATTTAGTCAAGTTGAAAGGCATGACCAACCACTCAAAAAGGTCTTCTCGTGATTTGAAGACGGTCTTCCAAACATCGATTGGCTCAATTTCTACCTCAGTGATAGCCAAACTTTAGATTGGTCTAACTAAAATACTTGGAATCCTTGAGTTGGTCAAGAATTTCATCGATCCATGGAATGGGATATACTGATTCTGGAATGTGATTTTGTTTAGAGCTATGTAATCAATACAAACCCGCCAAGTCCCATCTTTCGTATGCACCAACACAATTGGGCTCCCGCGAGGTGCAGAGCTTGGTCAGATGTGCCCCTTTTGGATCAATTTGTGAATCTTTTGCTTGATTTCTTCATTTTCTAAGAGGGAACTCCTGTATACTGTCCCATTAAGTAAAGGCACCCCAAGTATCAAATTAATGGATTGGTTGACCTGGAAACCTATTGGTACCTCGACAAGTGTGGTGAAGATGTCTCTGTGTGCTTCCATGATCTTATCCACCTACTTTTGTTGTATAGAGATACCTCGTGTGGAGACGATGGACATTTTTGTAACAAATTTTGTTCACCTTCAAAGTGAATTGATCCATCCCAATACTTGACTGGATCCATCCATTAGTGCCTAGTCCCAGTCGACTCTTTGGTCAAATCCTTGAAATAGGTCGTCTCAGTGAATCGATCGATTCGACCACTCCGTCGATCAATTGAATTGATGAATTCATCAATCAATCGATGTTCGACTTAGTATAACAACATCATAACACACCATCCTACATGCCCAATGGTATTGATGGGTACAACACATGTCCGACGACATCTCAACAATCGGTAGACAGTGGAAACATTATTGACGTAACAACAGTGTCTCTTCATCTTCTTCCAGCTGGAAAAAGGGAAGAGTACGCATGGTCTCTTTTGTAATTGCTTCTTTGTAACTGAAGCATGGCAGGTAGTTACCCAAGCATCCTTCAGAATGTATAAATACTTGTATGGTCATGGAATAAACTCTCGATTAAGAGGTAGACTTTTGGGTTCTCTGCTCTAGTTTGTACTTAGACGAGTTCCTGAAGCACAGGCTCGATTCGTTCCTAGTGGATCCTACATTCGACCATTGTACATGTAAACGAGTCTTTCGAATCACTACATCATTTCGACTCGACTCAAGAGACTGACGACTACTCAATACAATCGGATTTTTCACCCTTTGGGTTTCTCCGTTATCAATTTTTGTCTCATACTTCATGTGAATTTTATCTATCTATTACAGTTGTTATTTGTGTTATTTGTAATATCACATATCAATTTCTTTAGTTAATCATCCAATCATAGCTTATGCCATAACAGGGCCCGACTGCTTCAGTCGACTCTATTTTCCCCTATCAACTTCTGGCGACACAAATCATTGGTATCAGAGCTAAGTTATAAGAGCATTGATTTCAGAGCTTTGATTTCAAAACTTTGGTTTCAGAGTTGTGTTAAACACTACTTGCATAGTTCATCTGACTTATGCCTGTGCAGACACATTCTAAGACTCGGCTATTTAAATTTCCTATGCCTTCGACTTCTGATTATTTATCTGCCCGCACTCTTAGACCAAAGATGCCAAGTGAAATTGTGGACAACACTCCTAGCAACGAAACTGAACGATTCATTAAGAAACCACTCACTCAACAACAAACTGAAATATATGATCATTTGAATGAGATTCTGGCTCGACTCACTAATTCATTTCGATCGATGTTGATTGGCGGACCGACAAGAATTTCCTTTGACAAGGTTTTCCCTTTTAAGGTACATATGAACTTGGATATACCGAACTTGGAGGAAATATTGATGCAAAATCTGTAGACAATTGGATACAACAATTGGACTGATATTTTTATGTGAATCAACTTTATAAGGCTGAGAAAGTCAGCCTCACATCTCTAAAGATGTCAAATTTTGTACACTACTGGTGGGAAAATTTGTCAACCAAATTCAGCGAAGGCGAAAACCCCGTCGACACATGGGAAACATTTGTTGAACATGTCCGAAAGAATTTTATCCACCCAAACATATGGAACAATAGTACAAGAAATGGAAGCAGTTGAGGCAATGGAAGGATCAGATTGTACAGAGTTATACTGATGAATTCCACAGACTAATGGCTCAAATTGGTGTTAGGGAAAAAGAAAATTTACTTGTTCTAAAGTATATCAGCGACTTAGCTCCCTATATCCAACAAGAGATGGAATTTCTCACTATTGGTGGTGAGCTCTCAGAACGGATGCCTAATGAGGGCAGCTAGACTAGGAGCCTACTTTTATTATCAAGCTGGGGGACGTACAAACTTCAGAGGTGCAGGCACTATATGTGCTCTTATAGGATAGTCTTTGTCATGGTTGGGTGTTGGTATCAGTGTTTAAGGTTTTGCCTAAAAGAAATCAAATAAGCTGGGAAAGGATTGTCTAATCTATGGATGAAAAATACCTATGCTAAGAAGTTCAAATACTAAAAACAGTAAATCTATATTAGGGAATTTAAATGCTGAAAATAGTAAATATGTTCCTAAGAATTGACTTGCTGAAAATAGCGAATTTATACTATGAAATTGAATGCTGAAAACGTAGCAGATCTATTCTAAAATAATGAAAGCTAGATCTTTAAGAAACAATTACTGTAAATCAAATGCATAAAACTAGAAGTCTGGTCTAACTTATTCAATTGCCAAAACCAAGTTCAGAATCCCATTATCTAATGCTATGAAATAATCAGAACTTTAAGAAGTGAATATCATTAATTAACCACACTATTGTAAGTAAGCAATCTTTATGAGAAACCATCATGATGGGAGAGTGCATAAGCTTTAAGATATGGATCATTATTTCAAAAGCAATGTGAGTACATAGGGAAATAGATGATTAAAATATGCCTTAGAAAAATGCTAATACAGGACTACTGAAATAGTGTTACCGAACTACAGAATGTGTTATAAACTACTACGGAATCAGACTGGTCGCTTTACTACAGAAATAAAATCGTACTATTTAACGCCATTCAAATGCTTTCATATGCAATATAGATTTCAGTCAATGTAAAGCACATAATTAAAATACCTAAACAGTAAGATCTCCTGACTTACGTGTCGGAGGGGTCCTCTCCAACCCGTACTTAGTAGTGGAGAAAACTTATAGACGCCGAATCAAAAGCAACATCAAGTCTTTATTCAAAATAGCAACTTCATAGTTTAACAAAAGTCTGTAACTCAAAGTATCTCGACAGTATAAAAATGTAAAATAATGGTTCTAAAAAATGGAAACATGATCCTCTCGCTAGCCGAGAGGCCCATATATATATGCCTCTAATGCTTAACCTAACTTATATGTCTAATTGTCGATTCTGTTTGAACAAATGTTCTCTCTAGAAGTCAGGAAAAAGGCGCTGAGCTTTGGTGGTGATCTTTCAGTCCTCTGCTTGATCTGCGTGTTTGTCCCTTAGTGTACCTGGACCTACTCAATCATACTTGATTTTCATATAATTAGTTTATTGAACATGCATTCAAACATACAAGAATAATCTTTAAAACAACTTGATTAAATATTCAAGGTAAATCATTTCTCCCATAAAACAAGTGTATTTCTTCACCCTTTCTTGTGCTTTTTCTGTGGGGAAAAAGGCTATCAGATACCTGTATCTTGGACTCATCATTCTCCCCCATACTTGAAGGATTCACCCATCCTTGGGTGACAGATTCAGCTCGTCGATGACTTCCCTGATGTCCCGTGCTACTACCTTGGGGGTCCTTGCCTGGATGTGGTAGCCCATGGTCTGATCCTCCTTAACCCATGCTCTCCTCTCTTCTTCTTCATTAATCTGTTCCTTAATAATCAGGGGAAGGAAGAATGGGGGATTCAGCCTCATTCCAATCCATCTGAGTTGATTCCTTATTAGGGATTCCTTGTAGAGTTTGGATTTGAAAAGAGCATCTTCAAGTTTGAGAGGGGAGTGGAGCTCTCTTATTTTTAGATCATTTGCTACTATGCGCCATATTTCCTTAATAGACTCATGAATCTCTTTGTGTGTGCTTTGGAGAGTAACATCAAAGTGAGCCACAACCTCCTACTGCTTTGCAAGGAGAATGGGGATCAGCTCCTCATCCTGGGTGAGGATTCTATTGTTGTAAATTATTCTTTTAGGGTGAGTCACCTCTGCCCTGACCATTAATGGAGTTTTCCATTTTGCTGCAACGTAAATCTGGTAGTCTTGAGCTTGTTCAATTTCATGATTCATCCATGAACACAGTGCCCTCAATTGGAAATCGCCCATGTAAGGGTTTGGAGACCAGTTGAGCGAGCTAGGAACTACAAAATTGTGCAAGAAAAATTCACTTAGCTAGTTCTTCTCCAACTCTGTGGAGTTTAGAGATGCATCCATAAATTCTTTGGGGGAGTTTATCTCTATCGAGAGTCCCTGTTTTAACCTTTGGAGCTGGAATTTGCCCCACTTCTCTTGTAGATAGACTACATAAATTATTGTTGGCAGTCTGAGGTCCAGTAGTTTATCATATATTTTAGTGGTAGTAGCCAAAACGTCCCTCAATTGAATAATCTCCTGGTCCGTTTTGGCTAACTCCTCTTGTGCCTCAGCCAATTTCTCTTTAAGTGCTGAATTTTTCTGCTCAGCCATTTTTTGCTCCCTTGCATGACGCATTTTCAGAATTTGTGTCTTTTCAGATGAAAATAAGGGTGATGTGGGTTGGCTTCCTGATTCAATTCTCAATGTTTCTAGCTCCTTTCTGAGCTTTTCTAGTTCTACCCATGCCTCAGCGAGTTGGTTGATGACCCCAGGGTTTTCATTGTGCTTAGGAGGGTTCCCCTAGAAGTTGTCTTGCTCTTCTTATGTATTATGCTCTTCTTCTGCATCCTATTCTTCTTGTTCATCCTGCTCTTCTTCTGCATCCTGTTCTTCTTGTTCATCCTACTCCTCTTCTGCATCCTTCTCTTCTTGTTCATCTAGCTCTTCTGGTGTAGTGGGATCTTCCTGATCTACCCAAAGATCATCGTCCTCATCAGACACATTTTTAACTAGGGGACTGGGTTCCCTTTTCTCTTCCTTCGTAATTCGGATTCTGGATGCTTATTTGAATCTTTTACTTCGTCTCTTTGGCCCTTGATTACTAGTAGAAATCCCTGGATTCATTTTGGGGGAGTCATCTCATGAATGCTTTATCTTCACCAGGGTATCAGCCACACTGTCCAAGTCGATTTTCCTCTTCGTCCCTGATGTAGAGGAAGTCTTGCTCTTTGATCCAGGTGGCAGGGTTACACCAACTATGGGTGTACCCTTCATTCTTTGAACATCCTCAGCAGATACCAACATGAATTCTTCCCAAGAATGCTCTGGGATCTGCGCTTTTAATTCCTCACAAACGATTAATTTGATCAGCCCACGATGGGCTAAAGCATCCTCCTTTCCTTTAATCACTTTCTTGCTCATTTCTGCTAGAGATAGGAGCAGGTAGTATGGAATACTAATGTTGTTGTTTGGTGGAAGATGGGCCCTATGCCTCAACAACTCTAGATTCGGAAATGAAAAATGGGGACATAACTTAACCTACCAGTGCATGTAATGTATTTCTAGACGATTGCAACCATTTCTTCCCATGGTGCCGGCATGGAGAGTCTTTTGAATCCATTTTTATCTTCGCCGTAGACCTCTCCTCGCTCGAAAAATTATTCCTTTACTTCATGGTTTGCCTCCCGGTCATCCTTGCTCCATTGCAGGGCAATTGGTAGACCAGTGAATTTGGAAACCACTTCATCATCCAACCTTATACGTAACCCCTTCACTTGGGTGACGAACTGTTCATCCTTGATATGTTTTAAATTTCTTGTAAACTCCATAGCCACCCCTGCATTGTATCCTCTCAATCCTAAGATGAAAGACATCCAACCCGTGCTGCGAGTGATTGCTAGGATTCACGGGTTCTGATAAATATCACTATGTTCCTATGGTTCACTTTTCTTGAAACCTTTTGTCATCATGAAATCCTTTACTATAACAATAAACCAGCACTTGGAGCGTGGCTATCTTTTCTCAAATGGTCGAGTTTGATTACTGGTTCGAGGGCTGGATTGTTGTCTGCGTGACCACACTATCTTCCATTTTCTTGCTTCTGGAGAGTTCTGAGAGGTTTCGTACATGCAAAACTGGCTTTTTGGAAGATTATGCAGCCTTACTTAGCTACCTTTCCACACTTATCCTCATTAACGTTTGTTGTACTTGTTGCTTGATCGAGCCCTGCTTCTCGTTTCATGATTGTATCTTTCCCCATTTGCTCTGATTATTTGGAAGTATGGAAACTAGATGTGGGTTTATCATTTGCTGACATGACAAAGGTAGTAATCATTATTTATTGAGGCTGATATGACTTTGGTGGCAATCATGATTTATTGAGGTCATTATGAACTGAACCATGTTGCCAAATGAAGATGTAAGCTATCCTCAGCTTCAGAAAACAAATTTTTTGTGGGATAATGATTTGTCCTTAAAAATAAAACAAGGAGGTTTAGAGATTACCTCGTTATGTTTTAGCGTACCTGAGTTCATCATCTCGCCCAATTTTTATGCGTGGTGGATTTTGTAGTAGATTTGGCAATGTCTGTAGTAAATTTTGGCATGTCAGTAGTTACATGCGCTTGCTTCTTTTTCCTTGCATTAATTTGAATTTTTTGTATTGGTTGCTTTTGAACTTTGTGCCATTTTCTGATTCGACTCTGTGATGATGCTTTTGCATTGGGCTTCAAATTCTTCATTGTATTGTTGTAATCTATGCTGGCTCTCTTGAATATATGGCAGGCTTGCGTGAAGAAATTGCAGATGTGAATAGATAGCTTGTTTGCTGGAAATGAATTATGTAGTAGTTGGTACCTTTGTTGTCTTCCTTGGTATACGTGGCTGGCTCGCTTGTATTCAGATGACAGGTTCGCTTGAATAGTAGCATGTTTTGATTAATAGGAGGCTCGCTTGATTGAATTCTGTAGTGTGATATCTTTATTGCTGACTTGAATACATTATTGACTCGCTTGACTGTTGATTGTCTGTAGTTTGCATGCTCTTTCTTCGTGGGGATGTATGATGCCCTACAATTTTACGTTATCATTTTTGTAGTTTGTTATTTGGAATTTTTCCCATCCCCCTTTTCATGTTTTTTTTCTTTTCTTTTTTTTACATTGTTTTTTTCCATTTTGCTTCCCCCTTTTTTTTTAGCAAATATTTTCTTTTCTTTTTTCACTTTTTTCTTATCTTTTCTTTTTCTCTTTTGTAATACCCCAATTTTGAACCCTTAGGAAATATTGGCTCTAATGTAAATATTGTATACACACGTTGTATGTTTCCTTAGCGTGGAGCTCAAGGCCAAGGCCCCGCTAGTTTATGCTCGGATTTTATTTAAATTAGACACGCTGATATTTTGTTACCCACGTGCTATTAAGCCATGGGATATTGTAAATTGATGTAAATATTTAAATATTGAAATAAAAAACCAAAACTAGCTATGGAGGCAACGAATGAGAAGGGGCCACGTGTATCCACTAGGGAGTGGCGAGGAGGCTATGGGACTAAACCCTAGGCTGCCATTTGCCACTATGAGAACCCATTGACTTCCCTAGGTGACATTAATTCCTGTTGTAAGGAGGTGGTTGAGATTTCATCCCATGGCTTCAATGGAGCATGGGCAGCCCTGAAATTCGTATGGGTATTCATGGGCTCTGTTTGCTTGGGGAAGAAGTCACTCAACCTCATGGGAGGTTGCTTGATTCTCACCCCATTCCATGGTGGAGGTAGCTAACATCATTCCCATCCAAAAAACGAGTGCTAGCAGTGAGAGAACCAGAAAATCGTGACCTTGAGAGAACCCAGTTTTTAAAAGACCAAAAACGCCCAGATTTGGCATGGGACAGGGAAATCCAATGGGGAATCCATTAGCATGAACCTTGGGGCGAATTCTGGAGCACTAGCTACCCCGAAATCAATAGGATAACCGAGTTTTTGCAGCCCAGAAAACGAGTGACGGATTTGAGCTACTTGGTGAGCAGGATGGTGAAAAATCAAGTTGGGAATGACTATGCAGAGGTTGGGTGTGCTTGATAAACCCAGTGAAGGCTAGGATCTCAAGGATTAGCAGCTGGACCTTTCTATTCCCATCCTGAAGAGCACTGGAGGGAAGAGTTGCCTTAGGGACTGTGTAACAGAGAAGTGGATCTTCCTTTTGTTGGATGTGGTAGGTAATGTGGGTGCCCAACTGTTGATCTCACTTGAGATGCCTGTAGCTCTGTGGTTGAGCTCACTGGCTTAGCGTTATCCTCCTCTATATCCTTGGATGTTTGACCGAAACCATGGCTATGAGTGGAACCAGCTAGTTCCTCCTTAGTGGATACACAACCTAGCTCGGGGGTGATCTCTTAGCTGAAGGAATATAGGCTGGATAGAGATCTATGGTTGGGAGGAACGTTGCTCTCCCATAGCCAGTCGTTGGACCGTTACAATTCAAGATAAGTATTCTTGTGATTCAATTTATATACAGTCTGTGTTCTGCAATACATTCAATCTGAAGGATTAATTATTCATGTCAATGAAATGACAGGCATCATGTTTTATGCAATATGATAATTAGGGACTGTTACATGTATGAATGATATGTGTATGCTGAATGCATGAAGAAATTGTGTGCATATGTAATGTTTAATTTCCGCTGTGTTTACATTGAGACGAATTTGCATATAGAAGTTTTTAAATCCTTATGAATTTATGGGTAAAAATTATTTAGGCTAAGTCTATCCAAAAGCCTGTGTGTTGTTAACGTTTCCTTCCCTGCATTGGATGATGGAAGGGGACGTTACATCTTTTTTATATTTTTTTCTTTTATATCAACTGAATTTCAATTATTTTCGATACTCTTTATCAGCATTAGTTGTTGCTGGTAGAGTATCTGTGTAAACTCCTCCTTGGATTGTCGCTTCTTGTAAAATTTGAGTCGATGTCCATTTACTATCGTAGGAAACTCTTCTTCATCAATTGTAATGATCCTTACAGCTCCATTTTCATAGATCTTTTGAATTATGTAAAGTCCCATCCATCTGGTTGTTAGCTTTCCCTTAAATGTGTGAAACCTGGAGTCATAGAGTAGCGCCCAGTCACCTTCCTTGAACTTTTTATCCTTTAGGTGTTTGTCATGCCACTTCTTTCTTTGTTGTTGGATGATTTCAGTATGGGAAAGTGCTTGTTGGCATTGCTCATCCAGTTGATTCAATTGTAGCATGTGTTCTTGTTGTATATCTGTTAGTTCCATATTTAACTCAGCTGCAATTCTTAATGTCTTTATTTCAAATTCAATTGGCAGCGTGACTTTCTTTCCATATACTAGTTCATAAGGTGTGAATCTTATTGTTGTCTTCCATGTGGTATTATAGGCCGAAACTGCCTCACTCAGTCTGTCAACCCAATCTCTTTTGTGGAGTTGGACAGTCTTTGTCAAAATTCTTTCTAATTCTCTGTTGGTTACCTCAGCTTGACCATTTGCTTGAGGTGTTAGGAGGAGGACTGTCTGTGCTTGACATTGTTTCTTTTAAGCAAGCCTTCTATTAAATTTGATGTCAATTGTGGGCCTTGATCAGAAACTAGTTCTCTTGGTACTCCAAACCTGTGAAATATCTGCTCAGTGAAGAATTTTTCCACGTTGGTTTCATTGGGTATAGCAAGTGCCGCTACCTCAGTCCACTTTGTGAGGTAGTCAGTGCATACTAGGATGTAGCTCTTCTTATTTGACTGTGGGTTGATTGGACCAACGAAATCAAATCCCCATTTTTTTAATTCCTCCAAGGAGATCTATGGATGGAGTGGCATTTCTTCTTTTTGTGTTGGTTTCCCCATCCTTTGGCAATCATCACAGTGTGAAACATATTCATAAGCATCTTTGTGGAGTGTTGGCCAATATTACCCTGTTTGCAAAATTTTATAGGCTGTCCTCTTTGCATCATAGTGTCCTCCACATGGTTCATTGTGAGTGGCATGCATTATGTCATGCACTTCATCTTCTCTAATGCTCCTTTTGAGTATTTGATCTAGTCCTTGTTTGAAGAGCATGCCCTCTATCCATGTGTACGTGGCACTTTTACTTATTACTTTATTCTTTTCTTTGTAACTGTAATGTTCTGGAAACTTCCCAGACACTAAATAGTTTGCTATGTTAGCAAACCATGGGCTTCTTGTGGATATGGCAAAAAGGTGCTCATCTGGAAAACTGTCATTGATTACCTCACTGTCTTGTCCATGTGTGAGCCTAGATAGAAAGTCAGCCACCACATTGTGTTTACTTGGCTTGTCTAAAATCGTGATGTCAAACTCTTGGAGTAGTAGAAACCATCTAATGACTCGAGCACTTATGTTGGGTTTGTTCATTAGATACCTTATGGCTGAATGGTCTGTATGAACAAAAACTTGGTATCCAGTGATATAGTGCCTGAATTTATTAATGGCATGTATGACAACCAAAAATTCCTTCTCGGTGACAATATAATTTAATTCTACCCCTACCAAATTTTTACTGATATAATATATTGCATAGGGCTTCTTCTCTTTTTCTTGTCCAAGGACAGACCAGGTTGCCTTATCTGATGCATCTGAGTGGATGTGGAATGGAAGTGCCCTGTTTGGTCCCTGGAGTACTGGAGCTGTAATTGTTTTCTCCTTAAGGTTATCAAATGTTGTCACGCAATGGTTTGTCCATATGAACTCAGTGTCTCTTGTGAGAAGTGCAAACATTGGGGCAGTGATCCTGCTATAATTTTCAATAAATCTCCTGTAGTACCCTATTTGTCTAAGGAAACTTCTCATATCCCTTTGTTTAATAGGTGGTGGCAACGTTTTGATTACTGAAACTTTTGCTTGATCAACCTCTATCCCCCTCTATGATATATGATGCCCTAGAACGATTCCTTCTTCCATTAACATTATGCATTTGTCATTGCTTAGACATAGGCTCATCTTAATACATTTTTTTAATACCAATTCAAGATGGTTCAATGCTTGATCAAAGTTTTGTCTATAGGGTGTGAAGTCATCCATGAAGACTTCCATTTGATCATTTATGAAATCAGAGAATATACTTAGTATGGCCCTTTGGAATGTTGTTGGAACATTACATAACCCAAAGGGTAGTACTCTGTATGCATAAGTACCCCAGGGGCATGTAAACGCTATCTTATCTTGATCAACTGGGTGTATTAAAATTTGGTTGTACCCACTGAAGCCATCTAAAAATGAAAAATACTTGTTCCCAGCTAATGTGTCCAACACCTGATCTATAAATAGCAGTGGAAAGTGATCTTTCTTTGTTGCTTTATTTAGCTCTATGTAGTCCACACAAATTCTCCATTTTCCTCCTTTCTTAGGTGTTTGGGTACACAAGGTACTCCCAAAAGACCGAACACCTAGAGAAACCACTTCACACAAATAGATCACAAATCAACACACCGATTTTTTGATGTGGTTTAAACCCTCGAGAGGGAAACACTCCACGACCTCGGCCAAATAGCTTCTACGGAGCAATTTATTATGCAAAGAAAGAAAGTTACAAATGAGCTTCTCATAATCTATCAACTTTCCAATGACCAATCGGGTGTTAAGCCACAGATCAAGGGTAGGTATGATCTAAGAAGAGTTGAGTCGTCGGATCACTCTATGTTGAGAACATATCATGACCATCGAATTAAGTATTTACAAATGCATACTAAGAAAACACACTTTATCTAACGGATATATTACACAAGTTGATCTTAACTAACTCCTAAGTGTCTAAATATCCTAACATCCCCTCTTAAGAACAACATGGGATAGGATTGAAGGATTTACAAAAGTGACACTATTAGGAGAAGGAAGGAGGCATTAGAGCCTATCCCCCCTTAATGACAAGTTCCTAAACTCTTAGCATAGATCAAAGTTTAAAAAACTTCACTTTTGTAAGAGACTTGGTGAAGATGTATGCAACGTGATCATCTGTAGGACAAAAGAGTACTTCAAGAACACCATCATGAACACGATTTCTGATGAAGTGCATATGAAGCTCAATGTGTTTGCTGCATTGATGTAGGACTAGATCTTTGGCAAGATTGATGGTACTTTGATTGTCGCACCAAAGTGGAGTAGGCTACTACTGCTCCAATCCAAACTCTGAAAGGATCTGTCGAAGCCATAAAGCTTCCTGACTGGCATTAACTGTGGTTCGATATTATACCTCTGCTGAAGAAAGAGCAAGAGCTTGTTCTTTCTTACAAGCCCAAGTGATAGGGCCAGATCCCAGACTGAAAACATAACCTGCAGTAGAGTTTCGATCAGCAGGATCACTGGCCCAATCTGAATCAGTGAAACCAACCAACAGAGGTTTCCCCCTTGTACTGTAATGAATCCCAAACTGAATTGTGCCTCGAAAATATCAAAGTATTCTTTTAGTTGCTTTCTAGTGACTTTCATGAGGTGTTTGCATATAATGGGAAACACGACCAACGGTAAAGGAAAGGTCAGGACGAGAATGAGTCAAGTATAAGAGACTACCAATAAGCTGATGATACAAGGTGGCATCTACTTCAGGTGAAGGACAAGTGGCAGAAAGTTTGACTCCAGACTGGAAGGGAGAAGGGGTTGTGTACAATCTTCCATGTGAAAGCAACAAAGAAGGTCACAAGCATAATTAGACTGAGAAAGAAAGATTCCTTCTTTGGTTTGCAGGACTTGGAGACCAAGAAAATAATGCAAATTTTCTAAGTCTGACATGTCAAAATTTTGCTTTAAGACTAGATTTCACATGGGTTGTAAGCTTAGGGTCACTCCCAGTAAGAATAAGGTCATCAACATGTAGAACAAGTATGATGAGATCGTTTTCTACTTTCTTAGTATAGACATTGGGGTGAGAATGGCATCGATAAAAACCAGTGTCAAGGAGAAATCTATCCATTTTGGCATACCAAGCTCTAGGAGCTTACTTAAGGCCATATAAGGATTTCTTAAGGCGACAGACAAGGCTAGAGTTATTCTGAACATATCCAGGAGGTTGTTCCATGTAAATTTCCTCCCGTAGATCACCACGTAAGAAGGCAGAATTGACATCCATTTGATGGAATTCCCAGTTGTGTAAGGCTGCAAGGGAAAGAACAAGGCGGATGGAGTTCATTTTTGTGACAGGAGCAAAGGTTTCATTGTAGTTAATCCCTTCAACTTGGAAAAAACCTTTGGCAACTAACCTTGCCTTAAGTCTTTCAACACTTCCATCTCATGCATACTTAGTTCTGTAGACCCATTTACATCTGACAAGTTTTCTTTCTTTTGGAAGAGGTACAAGATCCCAAGTATCATTCGCCATTAAGGAATGATATTCTTCATCCATAGCTGCATCCCAATCTAGATTTCCTGAAGCTTTTGCAAAGGTTTCTAGATCATGATTCTTGGAAACTTGAGCCAAAAGAGAAGAGGCTCACTGAAATTGAGAACGTGTTCAACGTTGATCTCTAGGATCACCGACAAGATCACCAGCTGCTTCACATGTTGAACGAACCCATCCAGGAAGCACTTGTGCTTGTGCAACTAGAGGAACATGAGCAGGCGGAGGTGGATTTTCATCCTCACTATCATCATCAGAAATTGGAGTTGGAAACCTATCAAGGATGTTGGAAGAAGAAGAAGAAGGCACAATCACTGAATCAGGCTCGCAGGCCAAAGATGGCACAATCGCTGAGTTAGGCTCACAGGCCAAGAGATTTTCATCAAATTTAACATCTCTTCTAATGATTACATCATGGAAATGTGGTTGAAGAAATCTATAACCTTTTACATCTTCAGAATATCCAACAAATATGCACTTTTCACTTTTAGGCTGCAATGCTTTCTGTTTTTCATCCGGAATGTGATCCCATGCTTCACTACCAAACACATGGAAGTGACTTACATCTGGTTTAATTTTACTCCATGCTTCTTCCAGTGTGATACCTTGTAATGCTTTAGTGGGGGTGCGATTAACTATGTAATTTGCATAATTAATGGCTTTAGCAAAAAATTGAAGACTTAGTCCCTTAGATTGGATCATACAATTAGCCATTTCTTTTAAAGTACAGTTCTTCCGTTCAGCTACACCATTTTGTTGTGGTGTATATGGAATAGTGTGTTGTTGTTGGATTCCTTGTTCAATGCAGAAAGTTATGAACTTTTTGTTAACATATTCTCCTCCATTGTCAGATCTTAACTTCATAATTTGATGACCAGATTGTTTTTCAACAAGGGCCTTGTAGGCTAAGAACATGTTAAATACTTTTCTCTTAAGTTTTAAGAAATAAACCCAAGTGCGTCTGGTGTAATCATCAATGAAAGTTAAGAAATATTTGAAACCAGAAAAGGAAGCAGATGGAAGAGGACCACACAAGTCACTATGCACAAGCTCCAAGGGAACCGAGGCATGCCAAGAGGCACGTTTGTCAAAACCGTCCCGATGATGTTTTCCGAGTACAGAACTGAAACAAACACCATCCTTGCAAGATATCATCGAAAGACCTATCACCATATTGTCTTTACATAGTTGTTGCAATGAGCGATAATTTAAGTGACCAAATCGCTCATGCCAAAATTTGCTCAAGTTATCACTATGAGTAACAAAAACTGAAGGAAAAGGTGATGACCCAAAGTTGTTAAACTTGTACAACCTGGTAATATCATCAACAATTTCGATAGCTAGGACCTGTTGAGGATCTTTAAAATCCTTTATTACAACTTGGTGATGTGTAAACGTCACAGTTTTACCTTCACCAGAATGAGTGATTTGATAGACTGATAACAAATTGCAGGAAATTCTTGGAACACTTAGTACATCATTGAAATGACCATTATCTACTGGAACTATTCCAGCTCCTACAACACTTAGAGATCTATCATCACCAACAAATATTTGTTTGGTGTTACATTCATGCATAGTAGAAAAGATGGCTTGATCCTTAGCCATATGATAAGATGCTCCTGAATCAATGAGCCATTCATTTGAAGTAGAAGAAGAAGATGCATTATAAGAATAACCAAAAGCACAAAGTGCATGTCCATGAGAGGTAGATTCTGAAGGCGAATCTAGGCTGATATGGTGCTTCTTCATTGTTGCTTCCAAGGCTACCATCTTCTTGAAACACTTAGATTCATCATGATTATCTTTCCCGCAATAGTTGCAATGACGCTCAGTCTTCTTTCCTTTTGTATTCGATCCTTTGTCATTTTTTAAAGAAGGAGCTGACTGAGAAGGTTTGGGACCCTTATTTGACTTATTATTGCAAAAATTTTGTTTCTTGGGAGGCTTGGACTTTTCTTTCTGTTGGGACAATAAGGTTTTTCCAGATGTATCTGCATTGTTAATTCTTCCAAGATGGATGAGCTTATCTTGTTCTCTAATCAAGGAATCACAAAAGGATTCAAGACTAGGCTCTTGATAGCTATCTGCATTCAAGGATTCTTTCATGAAGTAAAATGTAGATACAAAAACATAATATGCAGGTCCAAATTTGGAAAGAATATGATAAATGCATTGTTTGTCTTCCCTCTTAATCTTGTATTCTTCACATAAGAGTTTAAGAGTTTTGTACTTAGATAAATAATCTTGTATGCATGAAAAATCACTTGGATTTAAAGAAATCAACTCATTTTCGAGCTGGTGACCTTGAATTTCATTGTGTTTACCAAACACAAATTCCAACTTGTCCCAAGCAGCATCAGGTTCATCAATTCCAGATATGTAGAATCACAAATCAATAGAGATTGACATCCCAATCAATCCATGAGCTTCGTCACATCTATTTTCCCATTTTATTTTTTTGTCATCATCAGTGGGTTCTATTTCTTTCCCTGAGGTAATTCTGAAAAGTACCCTACTTCTTATAACATCCTCCATACGAGATTTCCATGAGAAATAGTTGGAACTGGTAATTATAATATCACAAGGGGCGGCCATACTGCAAATTAATGGCTATAAAAATATAAACCAATAGTTTGGATGCGAAGAGTTCGAAAAAATAGGTAGTTTAAAAAAATGGCACTGAAAACTAACTCCATATGATGAAGTTATGCTTGAACAAAAAAAAAGTTGAAGATGTGCCCAATAGTGACGTGGCGGATAGAGAATGACCAGCTAAAAAAAGAACCCCCCTCTTCCCAAGATGAACCTTTTACAATCACTTTACAAGAAAGTTGCTTTAAGTGAATCACTTTTATAAAATAAGTAATTTCACTTTTACAATGATGTTATTTTAAATAGTGCAGCAATAAAAAAGAACGTGAGTGACTCACTTTCTATTTTTTAAATTTTTTTATTATTTAAGTGAGATGCAGTTTTACAATAATGTAACTTCAAAATAGAAATTGCATGCCATTTTTCTTTTAAAAGTAATTTCCTAAGACTTAAACTGAAGACTTATTAAGGAATAAAGCAACTTTGAACCAAGTGAGCTAGATTAAAAGGTATGTAAAATATGGGAAGGAGGAAGGGGGCTTCTTTTTTTTTTAACTCTTATTGCTCGGTTTCCGTGCTTGCCTTTTTTCCTACGAATCACACCATAAACAAAAACAAAAAAAACTTTTCCACGCTTATGGGGTTAGATTTTGTTAGCTTGCCCAGAAAGTCTACGTTTTCTCTCTATTTCTGATTTGCTGAGATCTCACATGGTGCACGGGAAAGAGCATACACAGCCAAGAAAAACCCTTTCCCTTTCTGTTTCTGATTCGCCAAGATCGCACATGTTAAATTTTCAGAATTTGCTTCAATATGATCTAGGATATTAACTGAGAGAACAACATGTATAGCATATCAATCATGTACACAATAATGCAAGCACACAAGAGACATAGATTTTACTTGGGGAAAAAAATAAAGGTGAAAAACCCCAATAACTTCCTCAGAGATAGATAGAGCAATGATACAACTAGAATACAAGAGATAGTCTTCTCCTAGCAACAAAGCCTCCTCCTCCACAAGTGCGCCACTCTCCAAAGTGTGAGTGAGTGAATAGAATGTGTAAAATGAGAGAGACACACTTTCTATTTATACACTAACTTGACTTGACCTTTACTCAACTAGGTCGGCCTCAACTTAACCACTTAACATAATGCTAATTGGGACGACCCCCACTAGGGTGGTCTAATAACCCTTTGAACCACATGACCGACCCCCAATAGGGTGGTCTAATAACCCTTTGACCCACATGACTTATACAGGGCCAACACCAACAAGATGGCTTAATAACCCATCAAGTATAAGTTACAACACTTACAATATAAATGACGACACTTCCGTATAGAGGAATAATAACATCTCTATAGGAATACAACCACTTCCGTATAGAGGAATAATAACATCTCTATAGGAATACAATATACATATATGTGAAATACATTCCGAAGTTACATATACATCAACACTCCCTCTTAACTAGGAAGGTACTTCTTGACACAGGTCTTCTAGCACAAGTCATCTTCTCTGGATCATCATCACTGGATAATCATCATCGAGTCATCATCATCATCACTGCTGCTGCTATCTCAATCAATCTCTGAATCTACTCGTCATAGGAAGTTCTATAGAGCCAGTCCTTTTTCATACTGGGTGTAGGCCCACCACCTGCAGGTCTTCATCATCACTGGCCATACTGTGGAAATCTCAGGACTTATTATGTGCATCACAAAACCTTAAAAGAGTCTCTTGACTAGCAAGAACCCTAAAGAGAAACTGAGGCCTTTTTCATCCTATCCAGATCTCCAGGACTTATTACATGTGACCCCACCACAAAACCTCCAAAGAGAATCCCAGGACTGATTACGAGCACAAGGCTCAACCTATCGGATCTCCCAGGGCACAAATTACATGTGGTCACCACAAAACCTCAAAAGAGCATCCCAGGATTGATTACAAGCACAAGGCTCAACCTATCAGATCTCCCAGGGCACAAATTACATGTGGTCATGGAAAAACCTCGAAAGAGCATCCCAGGACTGATTACGAGCACATGGCTCAACCTATCGTATCTCCCAGGGAAAAAATTACATGCCATAGGACAAAACCTCGAAAGAGCATCTGCCAGATATCCCAGGGCACAAATTACATGCCATAGGAAAAACCTCGAAAGACTATCTGCAGATCTCCCAGGGCACAAATTATATGTCCTCCCAAGCAAAACCTCGAAAGAGAATTTTCCAGATATCCCAGGGTACAAATTACATGCCATAGGCACAACCTCGAAAGACTATCTGCAAATCTCCCAGGGCACAAATTACATGCTTATTTGCACAACCTGTTCCACGGCCACAGCGTATCAACCTGATACTCACCATACATCATCCTGATGTACACATGATCATCCTGATCATCATCACTGCAACATCCTGCTGCATGTCATCTGGAGCAACATCCTGAAGCTCGTCATCCATGATCATCCTGATCATACAATGCATCTACCTGATGCATACCACGTATCTACTTGATACATATCATCATACATGATCCACCTGATCATACAGTGTATCCACCTGATACAAATACAAATACATGATACATATCACCATACATGATCCACCTGATCATACAATGTATCCACCTGATACATATACAGATACATGGTCCAAGCATCCAACATGATGCATATAAAAAAATACATACAAGTGATCCAATTGATCATATCCAGCATCCAACATGATGTGTACATACATATACATATCAATGATCCAACTGATCATATCCAGCATCCAACATGATGCGTACATACATATATATATAAATGATCCAACTGATCATATCCAGCATCCAACATGATGCATATACAGAGTAGTAACTGGAGCATTGTCCTAATACTCATCATCCAACGCTTATATCCACAGCCATGTGAAGGATCTTCCTTCCAACATGCTTGGAATGGCTTCTACAAATGTGTCCATCACTTCTTCCTCGAAGTGTCATCAATCTGAAGAACACCAAGCCTCTCCCTGAAGTACTCGAACATCACCCTGGATAGTGGCTTCGTCAGCACATTTGCAATCTGCTCGTCCGTCGCAATGTACAGGAGCTTCATAGCTCCTCTCTGCACCATATCCTTGATATAGTGATATTTGATCTCTATGTGTTTCGACCTGTCATGAAACACTGGGTTCTCGGAAAGCTTCACACAACTCTGGTTATCACAGAAGATACCAGTAGCATCCAACAGCAGATTAAATAACTCAGACAGTAGCTTCCGAAGCCATACTGCCTCACAACTAGCTGAATAGGCTGCAACATACTCTGCCTCAGCTGTACTCAGTGCTACGTAGGACTGCTTCCTGCTAAACCAAGAGATCACACCTGATCCCATATTGAAGCAACACCTAGATGTGCTCTTCCTATCTGCAGCACTGCCTGCCCAATCTGAATCAACATAAACCTGCAGGTTAAACTTTTGATTCACATCATACTTGAGCCCATAGTCAACTGGACCCTTCAGGTACCTCAGAATATGCTTTACAGCAACCAGGTGAACATCTCTTGGATCCGTCAGGAACTGGCTCAATGTGTTCACTGCAAAGCAAATATCTGGTCTTGTGTTCATCAGGTACGTAGAGGACCCAATCATCTGACAATACATCGTGACATCAACCGGATCAGATGAAGCATCACACAGAATCTTTAGGTTCGATGCCATAGGTGTGGCCATAGCCTTGCAGTCCATCATCTTGAACCTCTTCAGGATCTCTACTGCATACTTCCCTTGTCCAAGGAAGATTCCATCTGCACTCTACCACACCTCCATGCCTAGAAAGTAGTGCATCATCCCCAAGTTCTTCATCTCGAACTTGGCAGCAAGCTTCCGCTGCATTTCGGCAATCAATCTATCTTCACCTGTAATAAATAGGTCATCCATATACAAAAGTAGTATCACTGTATTGCCTTCCTCAACCTTGTAGTAAAGGTTGGAATCCTCTTTACTCTTGGTAAAGCCCAAACTGGATAGAAAGTTGTCTATCCTACTATACCAAGTTCTACACATATATGACTGCCTGTCATGTGTCTCTGAACCAAGTGGCTGCTCCACGCACACTTCTTCTTCAACTACACCATTCAAGAAAGCTGTCTTGAAATCCATATGGTGTATCATCCCTATCATCACTGGAGCCGGAGCAAGTATGGATCTAATGGAAGTGTATCTGGCTACAGGAGCAAAAGTCTCTATGCTACCACCTGTAGCATGCTTGATCTTGTAGATCCTCTTGGAAGTCACTACAGACTCCCCTTCAGGTCTTGGGACTGCATCCCAAACATCTTCATGATCAACTGGTACTCCTTGATCATGGCATTCTTCCCAGATCCTGGGAACTCCAATATCTTTAATATTTTCAATAGATAACTCTGTTGTTGAACAAATGTTGTAGTCCTTCTTTTGTAGGTGATGGTATACGATCTTTCCTACGCAACAAGTTAAATTGCATGATTAGAAAGCATCTCATAGTTTTCAGAACAAATTCTTACACATAAAGAAATATGTCATACAGTCATGCAATTATCTTAGCCAATGCTTCAATACAACATTTATCCATATTCCGTAACTTTCTAGATGCCTTTCAATCTCTACTAGAACATTGTTAAGAGTGTGCACAACTATTAACATGTCAGCAAAGAGACGTTTCATTCTAGATAAGTAGCAATGGAATGTTGTACAATGCCATAGGCCACTTACCCATCAAATGCATATTAGCAATATACTGTTCATTAATGCAACTATTCTAATATGCATAATACACAACCTAATTCTAGGAACATAAGCATATACATCATTGAATAACATTATGTAAGAAATGACAATTCAAATACTTATCCTTGTTTGGTTGCTGGGTGGAATCCCTCTAAATCTTTGCAACTCCATTCTAATGTGGATTGTGAGAAGTGGTCAACTCCCTCTGAATATTTGCATCCTTGCAGAAACTACTGAAGTGAGCTCCCTCTTGATCTTTGCTTCCTGGATTACCTGTCCTTGAACTTATATTCATTCTCGATCCATATGCATGCTTGTTAGTATCATCATTGTGTTATTCTCTAGGTCTCATACATAATCAAACATTCGTTAGTATAATATTAATATTATCAAAACACAATAATCTCAAGCATGTATAGTCAGGATCATTTCAAACACATTTAATAAACATTAGTATTCAAGGTTTCAGGGAAGTCTTCTTTTACTCATGCATATTCTTATTTGATCATAGGACTCTTCTGATTAGTTAAATCATCAATGCATAAACCCATGATTACTCAAACCTATACCTTCATGATTCTTTTGGTTAGTCATATCATATATTATGGTAAGAAACATAATATGCATACAGCCATGACTATTCAAACCTATGACTTCATGAATAATCATTATCAACAACACAACAGTATAAGATCCTAACACAAGGTAGGATTCTAGCTTGATATAGGAAAAACATACCTGGATTATCATGCTAGCTAGTTATGTCTAACATACCCGCATAATGTCTTCTAGTTCTCTTCAGTTACTTGTGCTAGTAACCTGCATGTCTCATAGGTTAACCATTGTAGGACCAAGTTATACATACCTAGAAAGTAGATCTTCTATGTGATCCATGACAATGGATGAATCTTCGTCTTCATGTCACCATGATCATATGTTCTTGAAGTAGAACATGATTTGTCTTTCTTGGTGTACCTTTTATGTTAGCGAACAACATAAACCTCATACAACATCACAATGCATTAGTACATTCATAAGTGTCAAAACCTTAATCAATGAATATCTTCTATTAAGGTGATACGACAAGTCTAGTAATTAATAAAGATTGTACTGTAATGATATGAAGACATACATATGATAAACTTAACCATGAAACATACCTGTAAGCCATACCTGTCAAGATTGCTTGTAATCTTCTTATGGAAGGCCTTAGCCTCATCTCCCTCTGAGACAGGAACTTCTTCACTTATGCAGGTGACCAACCCATCTTCTTCTAGGATTAACCCAATCCACTTGATTTGCAAGAACTGGACCTGGAGCTGGATTAGGGTTTGTCAAAGAAACCCCAAAAATTCAAACTTTGAATTTCAAACTATGGAAAGGATAGAAATATGTGCCTTGATGAGCTGATCAAGTTGGTATATTCAGAATTTGAAAACTGCAAAGTTTCACCCCTTGAAATTGCCTTTTAGATTTCCGGATTCACTAGGGAGGACCTTGAATTAGGGTTTGAGTTTCCTGGAGCTTCACCCAACCAAAAGATTTGATTCAAAGCTCTAAGCTTTGATTTTTCTGAGGAGCTTCCAGCCGTGGTCACAGATTTCCAAAATTCCAATTTTTGCAGAAGCCCTAATTTTCCATCTTTCCGATCAAAGTCCCGAAGTGGAGTTTGATCAAGCCTGGCCTTCTGCCCAACCAAAAAATATGATATTGGTCCCTAAATTTCTATTTTGATGAGTAGCATCTAGCCGTGGTCTCCAATTACAAAAATTCCAACTTTCTCCGAAGCCCTAAATTCTCGAAGCCATGAATGAAGGTGCTCAAAAATAATTCTGTTTTGATAGAAATATAAACCTGATTGTTTCTTGTGTAACTCTGAACTTTTCAATCTACAGGGTCTGAAAAATGTTCCTGAGATATCCCTAACTGTTATCTTTCCATGTCGATAGGTCTGACCTCAATTGGATTCTCTGAGAGAGATTTATGCCAAGTATCGCAATGTGACCTGTTTATGGGATAATACAGGAGAGCGAACTTGTACGACGTTCCACGTGTCACTGGTTCAACTTCAGCCTCTGAAAACTTTTCCTGAGATATCTCGACCTCTATACTACCTGTCACTTTTTACGAAATTTCATTTGGAGCTTCCTAGCCCAAGTTATGACTTTTTTCCCAAGGTCACATGATTTTGACTCAGATCTGGAAAAGGCAGAAACCCTATATTGTACAGATCATAAATCACAAAGTACAATGAATTAGAGATTTTCCTTTGGACACAGGGTACATGGGGCTCTAATATTCGACTTGTAAAAGTTTCAGATCCGAAAATGTCGCCACAATGGATTTATAGTGAAAGTGCTACGATGACTGGTTTTTTCTATATCAATCCCTAGCATCGTAAGTGCAACAAATGTCATACATGCCATATCATGCCTTCTTTCAGGCTAGCTCTGATACCATGTTAAATTTTCAGAACTTGCTTCAATCTGATCTAGGATCTTAGCTGAGAGAACAACATGTATAGCATATCTACATCATATCAATCATGGACACAATAATGCAAGCACACAAGAGACACAGATTTTACTTGGGGAAAACCATAAAGGTGAAAAACCCCAATAAATTCCTCAGAGATAGATAGAGTAATGATACAACCAGAATACAAGAGATAGTCTTCTCCTAGCAACAAATCCTTCTCCTCCACAAGTGCGCCACTCTCCAAAGTGTGAGTGAGTGAATAGAATATGTAAAATGAGAGAGACACACTCTCTATTTATACACTAACTTGACTTGACCTTTACTCAACTAGGTCGGCCTCAACTTAACCACTTAACATAATATTGACTAGGCCGACCCCCACTAGGGTGGTCTAATAACCCTTTGACCGAAATGGCTGACCCCCAATAGGGTGGTCTAATAACCCTTTGACCCACATGTCTTATATAGGGCCGACCCCAACAAGGTGGTCTAATAACCCATCAAGTATAAGTTACGACACTTACAATATAAATGACGACACTTCCGTATAGAGGAATAATAACATCTCTATAGGAATACAATATACATATATGTGAAATACATTCCGAAGTTACATATACATCAATAGCACAAGGTTCACGGAAAAGAGCATTCGCAAATAGGGAAAGCAACAATCTGAAACTAAAAAACTCTAATAATAAACTGATAAAAATGAGATATATTTTTTTCTTTAAAACAGAAATAAATAAAAAACATCACTGTAACATTAGACCTTTAGATCTGATGAAATACGTGTTTCTGAAGCAACCGGGAACCGTTTTTTATCAAATGAAAACTATTTCCCAATGGAAACAACGCTCTGGATGCAACGGAACACCTCCCATAGCCCAGAAATGCACAGAAATACCAGAACCAGAAACCTTTTCAAGTTTCGGCAATAATAGTTCAAGATCTAGATCATAACCGGAAGCGGTTCTTCATAAAAGCTCTGATACCATGTTCGAGTACACAGGGTACTCCCAAAAGACCGAGTAGCTAGAGCAACCACTTCACACAAATAGATCACAGATCAACACACCGATGTTTTGACGTGGTTTAAACCCTCGAGAGGGAAACACTCCACGACCCCGGCCAAATAGCTTCTACAGAGCAATTTATTATGCAAAGAAAAAAAGTTAGAAATGAGCTTCTCATAATCGATAAAATTTCAAATGACTCTCCATGCTCTTTAAATAGAGATCATGGATCAAGGGTAGGTATGATCTAAGAGAAGTTGAGCCGTCGGATCACTCTATGTCGGGAACATATCGTGACCGTCGGATTAAATATTTACAAATGCATACTAATAAAACACACTTTACCTGATGGATATATTACACAAGTTTATCTTAACCAACTCCTAAGTGTCTAAATATCCTAACATTAGGGACTATAACCAGTGGTGAGACCCATTCGCTGTCAGAGATGGGATATATGAACCCAGCATCTAATAACTTCTGTAGTTCTACTTTAATAATGTCCTTTAATGCTAGGTTCAGCCTCCTTTGTGGTTGCCTGATAGGAATAGACCCTTCTTTGATGTAAATGTAATGTTTGTAGATATCAGGATGTATACCTTTCATGTTTGCATATGTCCATGCAAAAGCTTTATTTTGTTGTGATAGTACTTTCATTAACTGTGCTTCTTGCTCTGGCTTGAGTTTGAAATTAATGTTGACTGTCTTTCCAGGCATAATTTCCACTGTCTTTGCTTTTTCTGATTGTTCTTCCAGAGATAGCACTTCTACCCACATTTTATTTGAGTTCTGATTTGAACTTTCGCCTTCTTGTTGCTGCTCTGTGTCAAAAAATATTTCCAGACCATCATTGTTAGAATATGCATTTTGAATGAACCTATCTATATGACCATCTTCATCTATTGCTTTTAAGGATAGTGCAGCGTCAATCGTTAGGACACCTTGTAGGTTTTGATTTGGTGTGTCGTTATAATCATCAGTCCAATTTTGATATTCTAAGTCTGAATATTTCCTTGTTGGTGGGTAAATCGTGAGTTTCTTCCTGGCATGTCCACTGGTGATAGTCATGTTTCCTTATCTGCAACCTATGTAAGCATCTGCAGTTTCCAACCAAGGTCTACCTTGTATGATTGGATAACCACTAAGTTTACTTTTTACTTCAATGACTATGAAATCAGCTGGGTATTCCCAAGATTCAATATTGATCATAATGTCTTCGAGCATCCCTTCGGGTTTTACAGTGGATGTATTAGCTAGCTGGAGTACTGTAGTTGTTGGTCTGACCATTGATTGGAGTCTTAGGTATATCATGGTTTTCTTAGTCATCACGTTGATAGTAGCTCCCGAATCGATTAAGCTTCTATTTATTTGTTTGTTATTGATGGTGACATTCACTACAGGACTACCTGGATCAAGATATTTAGGGTTAATAATAATACCCAGCTTTAAATCAGCCAATTGTCCCACTACATTTATGGTTGGCGGGTCACGCTTCCTTCTCCCAGGTTTCTTTAGACAAGTTTCTCTAATAAATTTGTTACAGATGGTCACATCCCTTATGGCTTGCAAAATTGAAATTTGGATGTTTAAGTGCTTCAATTCACTTAAGATTGCATTTTCTTCTTCCTCTTTCGTAGTTCGTATAAGTTTCTATGGAAATGGAGGGTTCATGTTTCATGGGAGTGGTTGAGTTTCTTCCTCTTGAGGAATTGGTTCATCCGGATGCTGAACATAGGGTTGTGTTGTTTGTTCTTGACCTTCAGGTTCTTGGATATCTTGTGTGGATGTATTTTGCAATGTTTTCCCAAACCTGAGGTTTATTTCGTTTATTTCCATGGTGTCTACGACATAGGTAGGGAATTGTGTGATTTCAGCATTATAAGTCTGTTGCTGTTGTGGAGTTCTGTTATTATTAGAGTTTGGGATGGGTTGGGATGGAATTGGGGGGGGTCTAGGGGGTGGTTGAGTCTATGGGAGTGGCATAATAAGTGATTGTTGTAATGGGGCTCTCCAATTTGATGGATGGGGGTATTGATTTCCACAATTCGTGGTTGATGGAGGAAAAGGTGGGGGGTATGGAGTGTAAGACGGTGGGTAATAAGATTTTTGATAGGGTGGTTGATAAGTTTACTGATTTTGCTAATTTTGCTAACATTGGTTTGGATTTGGTTGTGCTTGCCATGGAGTTGGTGCAGAGTTCCAATTTTGTTGGCCCTGATTTTAGTAGGGTTGATTGCTAGGTTGATATGGTCTGACGAAATTACTCCTTCTTTGATTTATAAAACAGAGTTGTTCTATTGCTCCTTCAGTTGCAGGATCTTGAATAGAGGCCTTACATGAGGGTAAGAGGGGACATTTATCGGTGGAGTGATCGTCAGTGCAGAGACCACATATTTCTATGGTGTTTAATGTGCACTGCCCCTTCTCATGTTTCTTTCTACAAAGAGGACAGAATACTACCAATGCTTGGTTAATTTCATCCCGCTTCTTCTTTATTTGGAGTGCATCAAGTTGCATGGCCAATGATTCTAGGATGTCATTTTTCATGTCATCAAGGAGGTTCCCTAGATAAGATTTTGTAAGGTTTGGTCCTGCAGATGATGATGATGATCCTATGGATAGATGTGTATCTCTTGTCCCATTTTTGCTTTTCCTGGACCTAGAATGGTTTTTGAAGATCTGTAGTATCTGGTCATAATTTTTCAAGAATATGTCTCCATCTCCCAAGAGGTTTAAGATGTCAAAATTCTCTTCTTTGATCCCTCTAAGAAGGGCAAGCTTTAGCGATTTAGGGTCTAGGGTGAAATGGTTAGCTCGTTTGTAGCTGAGCTGAAAATGCTGGGCATAGTCTTCTAAGGAATCACGGTCTCCCTGCTGCATCCTAAATATTTCATCCCTTGTATCCTTTGCTTTGCATTAGTCCCTATATTTTTCTAGGAATGCTTGTTTCATTTGGTCCCAACTGAAAATACTATTTCCTTCTAAACTCATGAACCACCTAAGTGATAAATATTTCAGTGTGGAGGGAAAAAGCCTCATATTTTGTGCATCTGTAGTGTATTCAAAGGATATGCAAACTACCTCAAACTCAAACAGGAATGTGTTAGGATCTTATGAAGTCAATCCATGGAAGTTTGGCAAATTGTTAGGGTTGATATTCTTCATCCTAACATCTCCAAGAGGTATGCTAATGGGAAAGGTGAATAGCTCCCTAGGTTCCTCTTCTTCATCTGCCATAATGGTGTTTGAGCTGGAACTAGTAGAGAAGTTGTCTCTATTTGGATCGTATGTGGAGTTAGTTTCATTTTCAGAGTTTAGGAATTCAAAGTGAGAGTGGTCATAACTATTGTTACCGTTGTTTCTCATGGGATGCTTAGGCAGAAAGAGTTCAAACCTATCCCTTTGCCGACGAGGCATTCATTGGTAAAATATTTATGTTGTTGTTTTTTTTTATATGTGATTTTTCTTTTTGTTTTGTTTTTGAAGATGTCTCCTAACAGATTTAGCACCTCCCCGACAACGGCACCAAAAATTGGTGATCTCTCAGAATGGATGCCTAATGAGGGAAGCTAGACTAGTAGCCTACTTTTATTATCAACCCAGGGGACATACAAACTTCAGAGGTGTAGGCACTATATGTGCTCTTATATGATAGTCTTTGTCATGGTTGGGTTTTGGTATCAATGTTTAAGGTTTTGCCTAAAATAAATCAAATAAGCTGGGAAATGATTGCCTAATCTATGGATGAAAAATACCTATGCTAAGAAGTTCAAATACTGAAAATAGTAAATCTATATTAGCGAATTTAAATGCTGAAAACAGTAAATATGTTCCTAAGAATTGACTTGCTGAAAATAGAAAATTTATACTATGAAATTGAATGTTGAAAACGTAGCAAATCTATTCTAAAATAATGAAAGCTGGATCTTTAATCTAAGAATCAATTATTGTAAATCAAATGCATAAAACTAGAAGTCTGGTCTAACTTATTCAATTGCCAAAACCAAGTTCAGAATGCCATTATCTAATGCTATGAAATAATCAAAACTTTAAGAAGTGAATATCATTAATTAACCACACTATAGTAAGTAAGCAATCTTTATGAGCAACCATCATGATGGGAGAGTGCATAAGCTTTAAGATCTGGATCATTATTTCAAAAGCAATGCGAGTACATAGGGAAATATTTGCTTAAAATATGCCTTGGAAGAATGCTGATACAGGACTACTAAAAAAGTGTTACCGAACTACAGAATGCATTATAAACTGCTACAGAATCAGACTGGTCGCTTTACTACATAAATCAAATCGTACTATTTAACACCATTCAAATGCTTTCATATGCAATATAGATTTCAGTCAATGTAAAGCACATAATGAAAAATACCTGAACAGTAAGATATCCTGACTTACGTGTTGGAGGGGCCCTCTCCAACCCATACTCAGGAGTGGAGAAAACTTATAGACGCCGAATCAAAATAAACATCAAGTCTTTATTCAAAATAGCAACTTCATAGTTTAACAAAAGTCTGTAACTCAAAGTATTTCGACAGTATAAAAACGTAAAACAATGGTTCTCAAAAATGGCAACAGGATCCTCTCGCTAGCTAAGAGGCCCGTATATATATGCCTCTAATGCTTAACCTAACTTATATGTCTAATTGTCGATTCTGTTTGAATAGGTGTTCTCTCTAAAAGTCAGGAAAAAGGCACTGAGCTTTTGTGGTGATCTTTCAGTCCTCTGCTTGATCTGCGTGTTTGTCCCTTAGTGTACCTAGACCTGCTCAATCATACTCGATTTTCATATAATTAGTTTATTGAACATGCATTTAAACATACAAGAATAATATTTAAAACAACTTCATTAAATAATCAAGGTAAATCATTTCTCCCACAAAACACGTGTATTTCTTCACCCTTTCTTGTTCTTTTGCTGTGGGGAAAAAGGCTATCAAATACCTGTATCTTGGACTCATCAATTGGCACTCTTGCAGACGCATTCCAATATGCTATCAAGCTTGAGATGAAACTAAAATTCAAAGGATGTTCCCTGACCAAAGAGTCTAGTCGACTTTTCGACAAGAAACCTCTATCGACTACTGGCCCTGACAAGTCCAAACGGTCGTCTCAAGCTCCTGCATGGAAACAACCTCCTCCAGGGAAATGGTGTGACTACCATAGTTCATCTTGGCATGAATTAGTAGAATGCAAATCTCGTAATACATTCTTGGAACATATTTCAATCTCTGACTCGGCAGATAGAGCTATTTTGGAGTCCGACTCCAACTCCTCGAGTTTACTGGAATCAACCTCGACTACTCTTGCGAACTGGACTGGCATCGACGAAGAGGAAAGAGAACGACTATTCCATACACATATATGGGTTCAATACATCCTATTGCATCTGATTGTGGACAATGGTAGTCAAAAGAATTTTGTTTCTAAAAACATTGTGAATAAATTGGGTCTTGTAACTCTTCCTCATCCTAAGCTTTACAACATTGATGATCTGTGTCTCCAGGAGTCAACAAGGGACAACAGATTCAACTAAAGTAGTCATGCCATGTTATGGAGGAAGATACAATTGGATGATTAACTAAAGAAACCGATATGCGATATTACAAATAAAACAAATAACAGCTCCAATAGATAGATAACAATCACATCAAGTATGAGACAGAAATTAATAACATAGAAAACCAAAGGGCAAAAACTTTGGTTGTATTGAGCAGTCGTCAGTATTTTGAGTCGAGTAAAAATGGCATAGTAAGTCGAAAGAATCATTTACATGTACGGTGGTAGAATGTAGGATCCACTAGGAACCAATCGAGCCTATGCTTCAGGAACTCATCTAAGTGAAAACTCTGCCTCGTCGTGTCAGTGACTACAACACTAGGTTATGAATCAGAGTTGAATCTAGGATCTGACTTTGAGGATTTGATATTGGCCACCAATGACTGCTTTGAGCGACAATCATTAGTGTTATGCCAGGGGCTCTTATGGAACTCGCACCATTTATCGGTGTCCTTATTCGTCTTTTTGTTACCCTTCTTTTCTTGTGGCTTGGACTAGTGGTCCTGGGGATGGTTGTTCTTATTCTATCATTTGTTATGTGAGTTAGGTTTACCCTTGCCTTACTTCTACAACAGGTTCACAGGCCCAAACTTCTTCTACTTAATTTTTTGCTTAATATTGACAACATATCGATAAGCGACTCCCAGTGATGAGATATCTAGGAATTCCATTTTGGTTTGGAAATGCCTATGTAGTCCCCCATAGTATTTTAGACTAAATGATCCTTGAAATATTTGATACCCAGCTTGGTGTGAAAGGTATTTGTGAACTCCAACACTGTTTGGTCCCTCCCTTGGCGCAGTGTGGTCCATCTTGTGTACTGGTCATCATAGTTTCCCACAAGGTAATATTGTTCCTTAATGACATATATGAAAGAATCCCAAGTGGGACTGGCCTCAAAAATTTTAGACTCATCTATTAAGTTTTGTTCACAATAAGTTTCCCACCAATTTTTGACATGGGGGACATCCTTAAGGAGTGTAAAGGTGATATTTTCCCTGTCGCAAAAATTGTGAATAGAGAAATACCCTTCTAGATGACTCAACCATTTATCTATGGAGTCAACATCTATCTGGCCTTGAAATAAATGGACATCAAAGTTAACTTGTACATTGAAGGGTGTGGCTCCTCCAAAGTGATTGCTTGTTGATCCCTCCATTGCTTCTGGCATGTTCAAAGGATTTGGGTGAAATTTTCTATCATCTCATTCCTCTATCGCACAAGGGCTTCCTCGAGCAACATCTTTATAGGATCCCCTAATCCATATTCTCTCTTTTCCTTGTCCATGGGAGGAAATTTGGGTCATTGAGGGAGGTCTTTCTCAAGCTCAACTAGTTCAAAACCCAATTTTTTATATCCCGATCTCGTTTGGGACATGCATAGAGAAGAAAAAGAGTAGACTGCTATGATAACATTGATCCAAATTTATGTGAGAAAAAAATGAAAGAGCATGTAGATAACCAAATACAAAAATATATTGCAGAAAATATAGTGATACAGTAAACTCAAATTCTATTAAATGAACAAAATAAAATAAGTTGTAAAATGAAAGCAGCTAGAATTGTGATAGATTTATCTCAAAGAAGAGATGTGATAGATACGTTCATTCATGCCAACCTGATTACAAAAAGAGGCCAAAGTTCCTTTTTATCATAATCATGAGGCAAAAACCCTAACATTGAAAAACCTAACCCTGGGAGATGAATCGTAAAAAGTCTTGCGGTCCCCGAGGTGGTTAGTTGATGTGTCAACTTCCTCGGGGCATAAATTTTGCATACAATCTCCATTTTAGGAAGATTGGTATCCCATTGGAAATTTCTAGCCGAGAAGTGACATTTCCCCCATACATAGTTGCATTAGGTTATGTCGATATTATGGCCTCCCCAAAAAATGTCATTTAGGGCCTCAAAATGGCCCCGAAAATTTTGGGCATGAAATACCATAAAAACAACCATACTAAAAAAAATGTTTTGAGCTAGTGGCATAGGTGGTTGGGCATCGATATCCATCTGTATCATTCCTTCCCCTTGGGGAACAATGGTCTCCATTTTGCTAAGTTCTTGCATCAAATGGGGAAACTTCTGCTAAATTTGACTCTTGGTGAGCCACTTGCCTTGGTGAAGAAACTACCCTTCTTTGACGACCCGATACAGTCAAACGCATTGTTGGTGAGTGCCTTTCACATGTGTATCCATGATTCAATCAACTATATCCTGCTTCAAATATCTAGGTTTGAGCTCCAATGGTGCCAATTTCTCTACCACCTCTAAGGTGTCCAACAATGGTGGAAAATATGAGTGAAGGAGCTCCACATTAAATACGAGGTGCAGGCCAAGAAAGGGAGGAATGCTTAATTCGAAGGCATTCTCACCGACTACCTTGATGATGGTGTACAACCCATATCGAAGTGGTTGAATCTTGTGATGAGGTCCCATGATTCACTCTTTTTGCAAATAAAACCAAACCTTATCTCCTACTTGAAATTTGTGTGGAACTCAATGTTGGTCATGTCAATGTTTATACTTGACATTGGCTTTCTCTAGAATGTCATGGAATTGCTAACATATGTGTTGAATTTTTTCAACAAATTGAGTGGCCTTATCCGCCTTAGTGCAAGTATTGGAAGATTCCTCGTGTGTTGAGGAAATGGATAGAGATACACCAGTTGGGGCCAATGGTTGGAACCCCAAGCACACCTAGAAAGGGATATGTCCAATAGAGATGTGAATGACTCTATTTCAGCTATGTTGAATATATGGCAGACTCTCATCCCATGTGTGGGAATGTTTAGAATTTTACATCCTCCAAATGTGCACAAGCATCCTATTCACCATCGTTGTCTTCCCATCAATTTAGGGATGGAAGGAAGTTGATTGGGTAAGCTTAGTGTATATTAGTGACCATAGGCTAGAATAGAATGTGCTCAAGAATATGCTATCCCAATCTTAAATGATAGTCTGTGGCATCCCGAAATGAACCCAAACACTTTCGAAGAAGATCTTAGTAGTGGATTCAACAATGATGCTCTTCTTGTAGGTTGTCATAATGGAAATCATAGAGAATCAATCCATGACCACAAACACACAGTCATTACCATGCTTGGTTGAAGGTAGTCCTAACATGTAGTCCATCAAGATGGACTCCCAACACCCATTGGGAGTATCCAAAGGGGTGTAGATCCCTTGCTTCTTAATGGAAGGTTTCGCGATGGCACAAGAAGTGCATGATCTAATATACCTATCAATGTATTGTTAGAGCTTTGGGCAATAAAAATACTTCTGCAATATTGCTATGATTTTTTATGTGCCAAAGTGCCCTTCCAACTGATTGTAATGCCCTTCCAAAATCAGCTTTGCATGTTGGCTAGAAAGATCATAGCAATGTCCACCGCCTCCACACAAGGTCTCTCTATAAAACAGAAGCAGGTGGACAATATTGTGGAAGCACACAAAGAAATATTCACCACACCTAGAGGGGTATCTATACATTGCTAGATCAAGCACTCTATTGATTTGATACCTGGTGCACCTCTACCTAATGGGCCAGTATACAAGTGTTCCCTCTTGGAAAATGCATAAATCAAGTGACATATTAACAAATTGATCCAAAAGGGGCACATATGACTAAGCTCTTCACCTTATGGGAGCCCAATTGTGTTGATGCCGAAGAAATATGGGACTTGGTGACTCTATATTGATTATAGAGCTCTAAAAAAAATCAAAGTCTAGAATTGGTATCCCATTCCATGGATCAATGACCTTCTTGACCAACTCAAGGGTGCCAAATATTTTAGTAAGATTGATCTGAAATCCATCTATCATCAAGTACCAATTGAGTTAACCAATGTTTGGAAGACTGCCTTATCTCGGGAAGGCTTTTTCAAGTGGTTGTTCATACGTTTCAACTTGACTAATGCTCCATCAATTTTCATTAGGATGATGGATGATATTGCCACCACAACAAATCACCCTTTTAGCAGCAGTTTTTTCTTGCGACAGTTGTGTTAAAACTGCTTCCTAAAGTTTTTTTCGGCCTTTGGGGGTAGTTTTTAAAACCCCAAAAAAGTCGTGAGAATTGGACTTTTGGGGGCAGGATTTTAAAAAACACCCCCAAAATTCTAGTTCCCTGGACTTTTGGGGGGTTTTAGAAAGACCCCCCCGTAAAGGTGTTTTTGAAGGAGGATTTTAGAAACCCCCCCAAAAAGACATGAGAATTAAACTTTTGAGGGCAGTTGTTTTTTAAACTGCCCCCAAAAGTTAAATTCTCATGATTTTTGGAGGGGTTTTTTTAAAGACCCCCCCCCTAAAGGTGTTTTTGAAGGTGGTTTTAAGAAATCCCCACCCCCCAAATGTCATGATAATTAGACTTTTGGGGGAGGTTGTTTTGAAACCATCCCCAAAAGTTCAATTCTCATGACTTTTGGAGGGGGGTTTTTAAAGACCCCTCTAAAGATCTTTTTCATGGCGGTTTTTTAAAAAACCCCTCCAAAAATCTTGCGAATTGAACTTTTAGCGGCGGTTGATATAAACCCACCTCCAATTGTTAAATTCTCATAGAGGGGGTTTTAGAAATACCACCCCTAAATACATGTTTCAAGGCAGCTTTCTGAAAACCCCCTAAAAGTCAATAAATTTTTACTTTTGGAGGCGGTGTTTTAAAGACCACTTCCAAAAGTTCAATTCTTATGACTTTTGCGAGGGTTTTAGAATGACTACCCCTAAATATATTTTTCAGGTATGTTCTCAATATCCATCCTCTCGAATACTATTGAAATTTACCACTAATTACCCTATATTTGACCCCTAATTAACCTCATAATTGACCCCTAATTACCCACAATTAACCACTAATTGACCTAAATGAACCCTACTTGACCACTAATTAGCCCTAAATAATACATGCTTAGCACTAATTAACTCTTGATAACCTCTAAAGTATTCCTACTTTTTTTAACAAAATCCTCATGGAGAAACCCAAGGGATGCTTTTAAACATTCATAGATGGCATATTCCCTAGTAAACCCATCGTCGATATAGACTAGTGTGCCTCACAAATAGGGATTCGAAATGGGCACATGCCACCATGAAACTAACTAAATGCCCAAAATCATGGGAAACTGTTGGTTTAGATATGGGCTTAAATGGCCCCTACTTACCCATAATTGACCCATAATTACCATTAATTACACATAGTTAACCCATTATTAACTCCTAATTACCACTAATTAACCTCTAATTACCCCCTAATTGAACCCTTATTAAGCCCTAATTACCATAGCTCATTACCCAATAATTACCCCTAAATGACCCTTAATTACCCATAATTGACCACAAATTACCCCTAAATTATCACTAATTAACCCCTAACCAACATAGATTCATCTTAAACCTGGATCTATGAAGCATCGAGAGGGATCCAATTTCTTAAGGTGCAAATTTTTTCTTGATGTGTAAAAAGTTTAAGATAAAAAAAAAAAATTACACCTCAAGAAATTGGATCCCTTTCGACGCTTAAGACATCCAAATTTAAGATGGATCTATGCTAGTTTTAATAAAAAAATTATGAGCCGACATGAATTTTTTAATTATTTTTTAATTTTTCATAAGTTATGTTACGTAACGTGGAAAATGTGACAACATATCCCCCATAGTGGGTTATAAGCACCTCGCTACCCTCGATGCAATTAACCTTCATTTACCCATAATTAGTACCCATAAATTACCCCTAACTCTATGTGGGGCCTGAGTCCATCACATATGTCGTAGAGAGGGTATTTATTGGATTTCTGAGTGGGATATGGTGGCCATTTTTGGATGTATAGCACCATGAATATTTTTTTACAACTAAGCCATGGTTTGGGATTAACCTCTAGGGCCTAAGTTCATATAGTCTCCTCTAGGTCTTATGGGTCATGTGTAGCACCCCAAACTACCACACATTCCCTACATAGGAAATATTTAGCATATGAATGAGATATGTACATCATTTTGAGAATTAACATACCAAGGATGGTTCTCGAGCCCATGACATGGTCTAGGGATAAAAGGAAAGGCACTAGGCCATAACGTATATTTTTATGGGTCTCACATGCCATGTTTCATCGCTCGAGGCATCACACATGCCCATAATACATAATATTTGGCCTCCAAGTTTGATATGATGGTGATTTCAAGGTTTGAAAGGATTGATATGTTTCTTGGGGATAAGGGAATAGTTTATTGCAAAAACCTTGGTTCTAAGTCCATGGAATCTATCTCTAAGCCTCACATGCCATGTGTGGGGCCTTAAGCCACAACATATGCCATGCATAGGAAATATTTGGCATGTGAGTAACATGTGGTGTCACATTCACTACTACAAAAAAGTCCTTTGGTGACAGTCATACCTATGACAGACCTTAAACGATTGTCACCAAAGTCACTTATGGTGACGGGCTATAAAAAATTGTCATCGTAAGAGATTTTGGTGACAGTTCTTTAAATTACGTCACGAAATCCCTTTTCAACGACACTTTTAGTGAGGGTCATTAAAATCCCATTGCCAATCCTCTCTTTGGTGACACTTATAGTGAGATTTATTAAAATCCCATTGCTAATTATCGTTTCAGCAACACTTTTGGTGATGATCCTTGAAGGGCCCTCACCAATACTTTTTTGGTGATGCTTTTGGATATGGTAAAAAAATGTATGTCACCATAGATAATTATAATTCTTTTGATGATGCCATGTGGTCATCACTATAGCTTTTTATAAAAGGTGATGATTTTAGACCACAATAATTACGTCTCTCTCATTATGTGTCTAGGGTCATAGTGGTTAGGGTCATTCAATTTGTTAATAAGTTAGATTCATAGTGGTATTATGTGCATCACTTGTTTTTTTATACCATTTTGATATTGTCTTCCCAATCACTATACCTTGCCTCCCTCCGCAATTCTTCACACATCTATAATATGAATCAATGTTATCCAAATTATCAAACTTATATTAGTGTACTTATGATGGACTTCTTCATGAAAGTTAAATAAATATGTGTATAAAAAATCCACTATACCTCATTTTCTCTCTTTGAAACCTCTTCGAGCTCTATTAGAATAACACTACGCTCTTGTAAAATAACTCTAACATGCTCTTGGATACACTACAAGAAAAAAGGAATTGGTGACGATCATGCTTGTCATGGACCTTAAAGGGTCATCGCCAATGTCACATATGAAGAAGAGCCTTAAAAAAATCGTCATTGTAATTGTCTTTAGAGACATTCCTTTAAGGCTCGTCACAAAATCCCTTTCCAATGACACTTTTTGTGAAGGTTGTTAAAGGCTTGTTACCAATTCTCTCTTTGGTGACACCTCTAGTGATTGTCCCTTAGTGGCCCTCATTAATACCCATTGGTCAGTTTCATGGTTGTGACTAGACTTAAAGAGTCATCACCAAAGTCACATATGACGATGGACCTTAAAAAATTTCATTGTAATTGTTTTTGGGGATATACCTTTAAGGGTTTGTCATGAAAGCCTTTTTCAATGACACTTTGGTGAGGATTGTAAAAATCCCATTGCCAAATCTTTTTTTGGTGACACTTCTAGTGATGATCCTTTAATGACCCTCACTAATACTCTTTCTAGTAACTTTTGGCGATTGTAAGAAAACATTTGTTACACTTGATCATTCTAATAAGTTTTTTTATGATGTTATGTGATTGTTGCTATAGTTTTTGATAAAAGATAATGGTTAAGACCATTTCTATACCTCAAAATAGCTCATTTATAATACTTTTATACAAAAAGACTCCTCGTACTATATTAGGTTATATGTGATTGCTCAAGGCCCTACACATTGTTCATGAGACTTGAAATCAATAGTTATAACCTAATTCCCTAGGTTTTTCCATGGACCATGGTTAGGGCATTATCATGCCTTTCTATCATGCACTAAACCTTAAAAGGGTTCCATATATGTTTAATAGGAAAAATATTCCTTCATAGGAGCTATGCGCTGTTATAGGGCCTTAGACATGGTGCATGAACCCTCAAAGAAAAAATTAGGGTATAATCCCTAATGTTTGACCCCAAATCCAAGGTTTGCGTGTTTAATGCCCTTCATTTTCTTTATGGTTAAGAAGATTATGTCTTGTTTGAATATCATGAAGTTCTTTGAATATCTTTGATTTGATTTTTGGGCTTATAGTTTAAGAGAGGGAAAGTCCTTTGGTCTATGAGAACTCTTTCTTTAATTTATATTATAGGCATAAATTTATTTGATTTAAGTATTTAATATATCTAAGTGGTGAGGACTCTACATTCATTATTGTTTGTATAACAATGCTAGTGTTGAATAGGGCTACAGAGATGGATTTGGCAGAGCTTCATGAATTTTTTTAGCATAGGTGACACAAATTTTATTGAAGGGTATGCCTCACCTGTTCTTGAAGCATGCCAGGAAATTTTGGAAGATGACTAGAGAACCTCCTTGACTCCTTTGATCACTTTGAACCTTCTCACAGCTCTTTTAGTGAAATTAACACGATGTTTCCAGTCTCATTTTGTAGATATTGTGGATTTGTTGCATGGTTGGGATCTTGTACCTAATCTTTCTAACATCAATAGATGCATGATTACAGATACATTCCTGTAGTTTTAGAAGCTCTAGGTGGGTAACTTGTAGTTCTTGTTGAAATTGTTACCCAATTTTTTAGGAGACATGAAATTATGAGCTCGGGATGCAACTCCTGGAACGCTACAAAAATTACAATGATTACTTACAATTTTTTCCTGCTTTGTCACAGTTTTACATGCCACAACAACTGGTGTGCTAGGAATGAACTTGCTTGAACAAATTATTGAGCCACTATAGGAAATGCTTCAACGATTGCTTACATGCTTGTTAATGGTCACTAAAAAGTTTGGTAATACCAAACAACTGAAGGAATCCTCAAGATGCTTGATTATTTTTAGTAATATATTGAAATAACACTTTGCCAAATTCTATCCTGCCGCAATGGATATATTATTCCAATGCTTAGAAACAAAGAATAGTTTTTTTTAAGTGATGATGAACTCTCATATAAGCAAATTCAAGTAGTGCTAAAGACCAATTTTAAGTTAATGGTTGCACAAAGACTTACCATTCTAGCGTCAATAGTTCATAGTATCCTTAAGATGGATTCATTTTTTGCATATTTATGCTTACACCAAAATCATCTTGTGATAGGGGTGGCCACAACCACTTATCTTTTTTCGCTCAAGCATGTGTCTAATGGAGTTGTGTCTCAATCCATTAATTCTCTAATGGAAGAACTACAAATTCTAAAGGATCTACTTTTGAAGGCTCATTCTACAAGAATTCATGACACAAAAGATCCTGATAACAAAAATCACAATCAAACTACAGTGGATTCTGTTGGAAGGGTTCTTTCAGAAGTTGAAGTTGTAGCCTTGACACGATTTGATCTTATGGTCTTGGAAATGTCTTCCTTGGATACATGAAAAGCACTCTCAAAATCAATAAATGTGGTCAACTATAGGTTTGAAAGAGAAAAAGAACTTAGCAAATTTATCATATAAAAGTTGAATCCTTTCAAGAACCCTTTCCTATGATACTTAGAGTTACAGTTTGCTCTAATTCAATCTCTACTAGGATTTGTATTATTATTGTTGTTGGAAAACATGCAACTGTAGAGAGACTTCTTGAAATGAATGTTATTTTTTTCCGGTTGTAATGGAGAATTCTAAACTTTAACGGGACAAGCAAGGAAACAAGCATGACAATATCCAAGAATTTAAATGTCTATATGTTATATATTTCTATAGCTCTGCATATTTCAGCCATTATTTTTGTCAAATTGGAAGCCTTGGACTTTGTTAGTAGCCTTTGAAGGAGCACAATTACCATGAGTAATGCTGATATGTTTCAATTCTATTGTTGTTAGGGTTGAGAAGATTTTTGGGCATGTTGGAATATTATCTTCTTTTGACTTCAAACAACTGGACACTATCTTATTTTGATCTTATCAAGGGTAAAACCATAAAGCATGTGCAATGAACATCCTCCTTTTAATGATATCCACATTTCAACCAACTCATCAATGCATGTGTGGAGGATAGATTCATAGTCTAAGGAAAGTACCAATGGTAATCAACCAACTCCATTAGAAGGGGACAACCCGTTACACAAGCCATGAGAAAACCTCCATACATGTGCCAAGAGAGATAAGTGAGGGGAGCATTCCACACTTGATGATAGCCAAAAGCACCAAAATATCATCCAAGTCTAGGAACAAGAGAAATCTCCATCCACCTCACCAATAAGTCTGGTAGCAAGGTGCAAGAGTAGCGAGGTTCTCTCCAGTCCATCATGGGGGATATGTTTTCATGTAATGTGGGTCACGCTGACATGGAAACTCTAACCCACATCAGAAAATAATAACATGTCAAGAGTCATAAAATCAAGAAATTACTCTTTGTGCTCTACAACCCAATATGGGGGATATGTTGTCATATAACATGGGTAATGCTGACGTGGAAACTATAACTCACATCATAAAAGAATAACATGTCAAGAATCATATAATCAAAAAATTAAAACAATATAGACGTTGTTTTAAGATGGATCTATGTTGATTTACACACAATAATGTAGTTGTACACTAAAATGTTGACATTGCTGAAGTTAAGCTAGTAGCCTTGATTATTTAAGTTTTTCTGGTTGTGGTAAGAAAGATAAATGGAAAAAAGATAGATGTTGGTTTAAGATAGATCTATATTGATTTACACACAATAATGTAGTTGTACGTTAAAATCTTGACATTTCCGAAGTTAAACTAGTAGTCGTGATTATTTAAGTTTTTCAATGTCCTTTTGGTAATTTCTTCCTAGATTCTAATGAAACTGATATGTATCTTCAATAGGGAACATGGCACAATGATACTGGAATCTATTGATATGGAAATCCATTTCATTGCTATCTACACACCACCATATTTCCAGCATGCCCTCCTTTGATCAATCTGGCCAACTATAATTAAACTTATATATTTTGGAAAACATTGGTACATCAACCACTGATTTGCTTGAGCATTGATATACAACCATTGAATTCAATGCTCAAACCTTTATACAACATTGATTGCGTGAATGACTCCCTCGTGATTTTTAAGCACAAACAAATACACATTACATTATGTAATAAATCTCAACTCATGTTGTCCTCGTCTCTTATATCCTTGTCAATTTTAGATCCACACTACCAACTTCCATGCCACATCATTATTGACTACATATGTCATTTTTCCACCAACTTGCCATTGGATACCATGACTTTGCAAAGTCCTCCCATGGATTCCATGCCCCTTCCACTTCTTTGTCCAAATTTGAGGGTCTCTATCTCGAGTCTTTGATGCGAGAAGGGTGAATGCAGTGGGTGGAGATATGAAGTGAGGTTGGGAGTGAAGGGTGACTCTTGTATTTACCCCAAGGGAAAGTGGAGTGCTGGGGGTGAAGGAAAGGCATAGGAAATGTGTGGAATATGGAAGGTATGTAAACACTAGGAGGGAGTGGAGGAAGAATCAATGTAAAAGGATAGAGGATGCGGAGAGTGTAAGTTAATGCATAGGATGTAGCATGAATAATGGGGAAAGACTTGGGAAAGAGAAAGGGAAATACTTTTCCCTAAGAAAAAGGGTCTTGGTATAATCAAGAAATCAACCCATTCAATGAATTTCAATGAAGATTCTAGATGGATACAACAAGAATTTAAAAAAATATTTTTCCGGAGAGGATATCCATAACTAGCTACATCTTTGGCTTAGAACCCGTATTCTGAATTTCACTGACCCTCTTTCCTAAAAATACCCTAAAAATTGGTGTGCATTTTAAAGGTCAACACAATGCACTAAGGATCTCAAGCACCCCACAAATACTCAATTGAAGAACACTAGGACTATCTTGCATTGTTCCATTGACCACACCACCCGAGCTCCATATTATGCTACATCAAGAGATTTTAGGAGGACCAATTTGCTTGAAATAGTCGTTTATGTAGAACACCTACTTACTGATAAACACATTACTAGTGTCCTTCCTTATCCTATGAGTTCTTTGACCATAGATTTTAAGAGTGAGCCTACATTTTCTTCAACCCTGGCCATTACTAGGAGTAGATTGATGCCACACAAGATTAAACCCTAGGAATTTGTCAATACATGGCACTGTCTAGAAGGTATTATTCAACATGGACTATGTGTTGACACTTACATTATTTGATATAAATAATTGGTAGGCTAGCTCCTCCCTATCCTTGTCATAACAAAATATTTTTGGCTGATATGTTACGTGATTGACTCTCCTTCACTTTATAAGTTTTCTTATTGGGATAACCTAATGCCTATGCTTCTATCTTTTTGTGCCTTTGTGCTAGTCTCAAATTTTTTTGCACTTCATCTCATTTTAAAAATTTGTAAAAATTGATTTTATAATATATAAATCTCATAGCATTTAAATGTTTAATGAATTATATTTTAATATTAAGGTATTTTCAATACTTAAAAAAAATATATCATTAAAATGTTTACTGATTATTTTACATTTATATTTGAGTTTTTAAATAAACTTTTATTTTTATTTAATAATTATAATTTTAATTAAAATAAATATGTTATTTTCTTATAAATTTTGTTGTATTTTGTACTTCTCAATCTTAAAAAAATAATTTAGATTGTGGCCATCATTCCTAAGCATGATGCAAATAATTTAGATTGTGACCTTCAAATTGTTCCCATTTTCTTTCTCCCAACAAAATAAAGATGCACCCTCTACTATAAAATGATCCAAGTAATGTACATGTTCCTTCTACTCTCCAGAAGTCAATATTACAACTTTAATGAATGATATTTTTGAAATCCAAGTAAGTTCTCTTCTTAGGGATGACCCTTTGTTTGCTTCAATGATAGCTATAGTTCCTTTGGTGAAGAAGACGTTGGTGAAGATTATTCATTCATTATTGTTCCCTCTTATGTAGAAATGTGACTAGGAGGAGCACACTAGTCATCCTCTCTTTGTTATATCTTTATTTGTACTTGATGTCTTTCTCTCGCTTGCTCTCTTAGATTTTCTAGGGTTTCTTGATATCCTTGGATCATGTTGAAGAATAGGTTTAGGTTTTTATCCGTTGAAGTTTTGGATATGAGGGTTTCAAGATGGAAGCATGGGTTTTATTTAGTGAAGAAGAAGACAAGAAGAATATGTTTTGCCTCAAAGGACTATCTTGAGTGATTAATGTTTGTTGATTATCCTTGGTTTAGCTAGGGTTTTTCTTGGTTTTTCCTTGCTAGGGTTTTGGAGATATAGTATATTGTAGTAGCCATGTGATAAGGATCTTGTATGTACAAAAACTTCATCTTATTCATATTAATGAAGTTTTCATTGAATTTTAATTTGCTCCAATACTTATGTAAATTGCATATTTGATTTTCATCCATTTATGTTCCTCATGGTATATAATTTCCATCTATATATCTTGTGGATTTGATGTAAGTTTAGGGAAATTATGTTGAGTCATCTAACATTTTTTTTTACAGTAACGGGTGACAAGCTTTATATTAAAAAAAGACGATCTTACAAAAATGGTGGGAAGACTGTACCCAAAAAAGGGAGGGTTGTCCAGGCAAGCACCTCACAACTAGTCTTTGCATTTCATACATAGCTACTATTCTTCGATAATAGAGAAAATTAACAGACTGTCCTAGAGGTCGATTCCATAGGAAATACATAATAAAAGACACTACATATATTCATCAAGGAGATCCTGAAACAGGACCAGAATTCATTTGTCATTATGGTGGCAGACCTTAGCCTTGCTACCAGCTGTCGGACCCACATTTTCTTCTTCCATTCCAAGGATCGGAGAGGGGCTATTTCGATTGTTGGTTCTTACGCAATCTACTTTTGCTTCAACTATCCTTAGGCGGCTGTGAAGAGACTCGATTTTTCCCACTAGCCCTTCGAAATAATCCTTCATTTTGTTGTTGTTGCTAGTAACCTCTGAATTCGAAATCTGGACAAAGGTGGCGAGATGGGAAATGGCCTTCTTCAATTCACTATTTTCTCCTCTCAGCCAGCGAACTTGAGACTCAATATCCTACAAATGCGAGATCACTCTGGGGGAAGGACTATCAGGCCCATGAGGGGACTCCAGATTCACAATTCCCCCATTTTCCCCCACCATGTTCGTCCAGAGTTTGCCACTACTCAACTCCCCAGGGATACCACAAACATGGTGCAAAGAACCACCTTGGTTATGGAAAATACCCACGTCAAGGGGTCACCAATTTCTTCCACTGTCATGCTCAGGACCGCTGTGGACATTATTCGTAGAGTTCCTGGCACTCTGCCCCTGACCAACGTCCAGAGGAGACCAGCTTCTACCAAGCTAGTCATTTTTGGAGTGCCCTTAACAAACATGTTTCTCTTGACTACTGTAAGAGCCTTGAACCTCATTGCCTCCATTTCCTTGACCCTAAACCACCTCAAGGGCAGAGAGGTACCGTTTCATTCGGACTCCTCCCGAGTTAACTTGTATTTGCTTCCTGCAGCAGTGACACTTCAACGCAGAAAGACAAAACCCTGTATTACCACTTGCATTACCACATTCCATGCTAACCCAGATACAGAAGATCCCACAGACAGTGCATAGAAGAATGTTTTGGATGCTTAAACCGTCACCCTGTTCCGTGTTATAGGCACTGGATTCCTTGTCGCCTGCGCGCATTGAAGTCTCGCATGCGAGACAGGTGGAGTCTGGATGGGAGTGTCATCGAAAGAGCCTTGAGGGCGCGTGAGGAGATCCCAAGGAGATCTGGACGTTGACCAAATTCATGCATAATGCAAACCCAAAGTTTAAGTGGACGTTTGGAGAGATAGAAAAACACATACAAGAGAGGATGCTAAGGAACCCAAACATTTGCAAGGTGCTGTCCATTTCTAACAATAAGACCACCATTTAAACCTACACTGATATTAGCCATGGCATCGGCTTGCAAATTGTTAGTCCTTAGGATGTGAAAAAGGGAGATAGAGATAAGATATTTGATCGACTGAATGAAGTGGAAATGGAACTTAGAAGTAGGTTTGCGATGATTTTTGGCTAAGGCCCTGGCTTCCTTAATAACCATAAGGGAGTCTCCGATGGCCACAAGATCCTGAACATTATTTTCCTTTGCGACGTTAATACCTTTGATCAAGGAGATCCACTCTGCATCATTATTTGTCCTCCTTCCAATCCCCCAGGCGAAATTTGTCAGTTTGTTTCCATCGGAGTCCTGAAGCAATCCCCCCGCACCTGTCAACCCAAGATTTCCCTTCAAGGCACCATCAAAGAAGAGTGTGTTACTGACACAAGCCCTCATCCATATCTGGAAGTCTTTTGGCTCCATTCTGATTTTCCAATTTTGACACTTTTGAATTTTGGGGAAGGAGGGAAGAGGGGTAAAGGTAGGAGGGATCAGGAGGTCCTCCACCCAATTTTTATCTTCAACACTTAAGGGTTCTTTGTTCAGGTTATTCATGCCTCTCGAAGAGAGGACATCAACCCAGAGAGATTTTGTAGATGAAAGAGCTTTTCCTGGAGATACCCTGGTATCCTCAAAAACTTCTTTGTTCTTGGCATTCCAAAGCTTCCAGCATATATACTTTGGAAAAGCGATCCAAGCCCATTTGAAATCTGGCTTCCTGCATAGCGAATTTGAGTAGAAAAGATGCCAGTTAGCAAATAGATCATTCCAATTAGTGGGAAGAATAAGATCCAACTGAATGTTCTGATAGGACCTGTGCCAGACCTCTTTGGAAAATATGCAATCCAGAAAGAGATGATCAACTATCTCCTCAACATTCTTGCAAAGAATACACCTTGTCGGCCCAACTATTCCTCTTTTCCTAAGGTTATCCATTGTAGGAGTCTTTCTGTGGGCAAGAATCCAATTGAAGACATTGACTTTCGGAAGCCCATCCCTGTCCCAAACTCTGTTCCACTTATTATCCTTACTGCATTGATTGTTGAGGGCATCCAACTATCCATAACCCTCCCTGACCGAGAACGATCCTCCTTTCCCCCAACCACGCTTGTCTCTCATGGAAAGATGAATAGGAAGATCACCATGAAACAGAGAGAGGAGAATATTGTAATCCTGAAGAAGATGTTCCGGTAGATTGAGATTATGCCAGCCAGTCCATCTTCCTTGAATGGACTAGGTGGACATGTCATAGAGAGTATGAATGTTTGCTTGCTCCATCTAGGATTTCAATTCACGAAGCTCGAAAAGATAGTTTGCAGGAGGGATTGAGCAATATTTATCCTTCCAAATTTTAATTTGCTTGTCGTTTCCTGGGATCCACGAAAGGTTGTTTTGGACAATAAAGGTGGATCGCTTACAGAGGTTCCAAATTAAAGTTCCCCTTTTCTTAAGATCAATATTATCCACACATCTTTTTCTTGTTCTAGGCATGTATTTCTTATAGAAGATTTCCTTCCACCATGCCTTCTTGCCAGAGATGATCCTCCAGAGAATTTTGGCGCCGAGGGATAAATTCATCAGTGAAGGATCTTTGATCCCAGCTCCACCATAAATTTTAGGTCTACACATAGTGTCCCAATTTATCAAATGGAATTTTTTTGAGTTGTTAGATCTCCCTCCTTGCCATAAGAATTTTCTAAGCTCTTTGGTAATGTCAAGCATCACATATTTGGGGGCGAGAGAGATAGAGCTAGCAACTGATTTTGTTTTTTAACTTTACAATTAGCCTGTGCCAATCTGCTACTCTTCTTTTTCCCTTGAAGATAGGGATGCCGAGATAATTGAAGGAGTTCCAATCCCCAATTCCTTCAAACCCCATAATCCTAGAGATTCTCGCCAAAGTTCCTGGGGCGCAGTTCTAGCTGTAGATTTTGGAATTTTCTGAAGTGACTTTTCCATCAGAGGCCTGAAGAAAAGTAAAGAGAACGAGGTTGAATCTCTTAGCAATAATCATAGAGGCACCTCCGAGCAAAATGGTATCATCAGAAAACTGGGAGTGATTGACCGACTTGACTCCTCTAACAATTTTTATTCCATTAAGATCTTTCGAGGCTTGAAGAGAATGAAGTTTCCTACTCATGGAGTCAGCAACTAAAATATAGAGGAAAGGGGACAAATGGAAACCTTGGTGCAAGCCTCTGGAGGCTAGGAAGAAATCAGTGGGTCTGCCATTAACCAGCGGGGCAATCCAAGGGCTATGGATGCATGCTTTGATCCATCGCACAAACCTTCTAGAGAAACCAAACTTAAGCATAACTACAAAGAGAAAATTGTGATTCACTCTATCAAAAGCATTAGCCATATCTAGCTTGATTTCCATACCTTGGTGTTTATTTTCCATGCTGGAGTGACTGGCTTCTTGCACCATAATAATGTTATCCAGGATTTGACGGCCAGCCAGGAATCCCCTTTGGGATTCAGAGATGAGATTTCCCATTACTTTTTTCATTTTGGTAGCAAGGATCTTGGAGAGGGTTTTGTAGGAGGTGTTGCAAAGAGATATCAGCCAATAGAATAGGGAGCTTTATCTTTTATGAGGGAAAGAAAGGAGGAGTTGGTTGCCCCTCCGATTTTGTCTTTTTTCCTAGTCCAATTGAGCATTCGTTTTAAGTCCTCTTTAATAATTTCCCAGGAAGCCCGGTAAAAATTGATGGTGAATCCATAAGGGCCTGGGGCCTTATTAGTTTGCAGGGACCAGATTGCATTCACTATTTCGTGCTCCAAGATCGGCTTTGAGAGCTCTCTGTTGGTGTTGTCCGAGATTAGATTAGGGATGCCTTCCAAAAGATCTGCTTGTGCCTCAGGATCAGTTTCTCCACTATCCGCGAAGAGCTCCCTGAAGTGGTTGAAATCAGGCATTTTTAAATCTTCTTGACCACTTATCTTGTTCCCGTTGGTGTTCTTCAGCTCCCTTATAACATTTTGACTATGGCGAGCCTTAGCCTTTAGGCATACTTTTGACTTTATGCATACCAAGAAAAATATATCTTAAGTTATCATAGAAACACTTTTAATTCCATTACATCGATACTTTCAACAACTATATTTTCATCAAAATATTTGAAAAATATGATCATAAAAAATGTAGAAAGCCTAGTGCTCCTTACATGTGGAAAAAGGATTAATGTGCACAATGTTCAAAGTTTTTAAAGCCGCCCCCAAAAGTCATGATAATTGGAATTTTGGGGGTGGTTGTTTTGAAGCCGCCCCCAAAAGTCATCATAATTGGAATTTTGGGGGCAGTTGTTTTAAAACCACCCCCAAAAGTCATGATAATTGGACTTTTTGGGGCGGTTGTTTTAAAGCCTCCCCCACAAGTCCAATTGTCATGACTTTTTTCATGGGGGTTTTGAAGGACCCCCCTATGTTTTTACTCAAATTTTGAGTGGGAGCACTCGTTGAATGTGAAATTAAATTCCTCATCCAACGAGTACCCACACTGCAAACTTTTGACGGACCCCGCTGCCCAAAAAACAAGAAATACCTGAAAAAACGCGATGATGCGTTTTTTCATGTATTTCTTGTTTTCGGAGTAGCGGGATCCATCAAAAGTATGCCGAGTGAGTACTCGTTGGATGCAGAATTGAAGTCCCCATCCAACAACCCTATTTCTGATCTTTCCTTGCATAGTCAAGATTAAGGGGGGGTGTTGGAATATTCTAACTATCTCATCTTGGTTTTGCATGATTTTCATGCATTTTTCATGCATGCACGCATTCTATGCAACACTCCATGCATATGTGCATTGGTAGTTGAGTCTCCTAGCACCTAGTGCTTAATTTAGGCACCCTAGAGCTTAACTTTAGTCATCATTAGTCCTCTTATCCACTCATAGCACCTTGGTTACATCATTGAAGTCCAAAATGTCTCAAACCTAATTTCCCATTAGACTTGTAAGTAGCAATATTATAAGCCAAATTAACATTAATAGCTTAATAAGTCATAAGACCCAAAACTATTGTACTTATTGTGGGCCTATCAAGTTTGACAAATGGCTCAAGATTGATAATTATTAAATATTAAAAGAGAATGAGTTTTTATATATGAGATACTTCCAACTTTGATAATTTGGGGGAAAGAAATTATTGAATTCCTTTATTTATTGGAATGGAAATTTCCAACAACGATCTTTAATATTATCATGCATCTTTTTATACATCTAAAATATAAACTAAGAAATGAGTTTACATTTAGATACTTTCATCTTTGATTCAAAGGTGAGATGATTAAACAGGAGGAGTTTATATTTAGATACTTCCATCTTTGATAATTTGGAGGAAGAAATTGTTGAATTCTTTTATTTATTAGAATGGGAATTTCTAACCATAATTATTAATATTATCATACATTTTTTATAAATCTATAATATAAACTAAAGCATTGGGATTATGCATAAGTTAGATGGATTTTTTAATATGAATTTAAAAAAAAAATTGTTTATCTTTAGTCCATCTCCGCGTGGAAAGTTTGGAGTTACTTATCCAATCAAAGAGACTTCTTCACCTCATTTTAGTCTTCTCCGCGTGGAACGTTTAGCGACCTTCTCCGCGTGGAAAGTTGAATGTAACGAAGTTCAGTCGATGGATCTCCGAAAGTTCAACGTGGAAAGTTAAATTTAGACGAATCAATTATCGAAGTCAGTCAATGGATCTCAGCTCGTTACTGGTAATAGGGATGATCTGAGCATTTATTTAAGGAGGAGGCGTAGCCACTGAGAAGGAGAAGAAGTTGAGATTCTTTTGCCTGCAATTCAATTCAAATTGCAGAGAAAGAAAGCATGCATCCCTCCGTTTATGAACAGCCTAAGCATGCATATGGATCTCATCATCCTTCCTACCCAACACATGCGCATCCGCAACCTGCTGTAACTATTGGTATTCCGGCTGGCAATGCCTACAATAATACTAATAATTACGCTCAGGCGCCGCCGCCGCCCCCGGAGGAAAATCGATGGACCACTGGTCTCTGCAGCTGCGGTGAAGATTGTTGCAGCTGTATTATGATGTGGGCTTGTATTTTCTGAATTGGCAGATGAAGAAATATATAGGATATTTATTTCAATTATCTGGATTTGTTTGAAAAGTAGATTGGTCATCAAGGGCTTGCAACGACGTGAAATGATTTATAGGCTTAAAATCATTCTTACTTGTCTTAGGCATAAAAGTAGAGTGTGCCATTTCAAGTTTACTTGGAATGGCTAGGATTTAAAAAAAAATACAATGTGCCATTTCAAGTTTACTATAAATGTCCGGGTTTAACAAGTTTTGTTGCTACCATCGTGTGTTCAGAAACTGGATCTCCATGCACACCTAGTTGTGTTGGAGGGGGATTTTTTTCATCTTAAGTATCAACTGGTGAAAGGATCATCTGCAAGAAAGGATCATCTGCAAGAAAGGGTCGTTTCACTAAAAACAAGGAAAAATACCTATGATGAAGTGTTGGTTTGAGGATGAATCTGACAGAATGGACAACCATTAGTAGTTGTAGCTGAGCACCGAAGGTAGATCCTAATTCGTTGACTGGGGATCATTTATATCAAAGGGCCACTTACAAAAAGAAAAGAAATGGAAAGCATAGTAGTATGTAAATATGAATTATGCTTATATATACACATATACAAGTTTATAGTCTACTGATCGACAAAACATCTGCTTATTCACTACAAGATGACCATTATCTTTAAAGTAAAACACTAAACCTATACAAAACAGTTGAAGGAATACCTTGTTGACATTGACATTAAGTGGCCAAAGATGCAGAAAACTCTAGAAATAATCAAACCTCTCCAGAGAGGTGTTGATGGTTTTGGGACCAAGTTTCATCAGACCCACTTTCTTCTCCTCCTCTTTCTTAGCCTCACCACCATCACCACATTCAATCTCTTCACAATCACAATTCCGGTGGATCCCGGTGACAGACAGACAAACGAGAATCGCCCCACCTGGAGTATTGATAACCAAAGAATGTTATCTTCATGTTGCCACCATTAGAGGTTTCACGAGGCAAAATTAACTAGTTATGGACCGAGCGGTAAATCGGGGAAAATGGTCCAATAGCAAGCATAAGCTGATCTATACCAATAACATATACACAACCTTTGTACTCGTAGTTCCATTAATATCGATGAACACTGAAAGGGTAACTGAAGCGATATGACCTAATGATTGAATTCTAAGGAGGCCAAAAAAAGATATCAAACCCTAATCAGGAAAAGGTATCCTTAGTCTAATAATAACAATGGCTTACATTAGCGGGTATTCAATGTAAGTTTGAGCAGGACGTCCAAGGTTCGAGCCCGCAGCCATTCATTATCTAGCAGAAGGACGCCTGAATGTGTTAATGACTCAACTGAGGATGCAAATAATGAGAAAATTGCAGTGTCAAATTCACGTCGACTCCTAATACGTTCTATTTGCATAGGTATTGCTTCAATTCGTGTTAGTTGAGCTTGTAGTGGTGCAACTGAAGCAAATAATTCAAGCACAATGTTGGATGAAATTGAAAAACCTAGACCTGTATGCAAGAATTGTGGAGGCGACGGAGCTATAATTTGTGATGAATGGGTTGCTCCTCGAGTGTTGTTTCTCCCAGCAAGTGGGTCGCTTCTGTTTCCTGGCCTCTTCATGATAGTTCTAATGCTTCTCTTGAGTTTAATTGAATTGCTTAAATAAAACACTGAAAACCATAGGTGGATTATATTTGGAGTTGAGTATGTGATGATTTATTTGGAGAATTTCCACATGTGTACATTTCCAACAATAGAGTTCAAGTGCTCATCTTGTATAGGCCATTGCTTTAAAGAGGAAGTTATAGTGACTCCATGGAGATAAAGTGATCAATTGTGATTTTTCCTATGGAGAGACACTAATTTTATAATTGACTAGCTCTGGTCACAGTTAGTTTTGTTGATTTTATAAGATGCTTGCTTGTCTTTGTTAAACCTTAAAACATAATGTTCAAGTCCTTCAACAACATTCCCTTCTGATTTTTAGTCATTCAACAACATTCCCTTCTGTTTTTTTTACTATTGTAGCATGTCTCGTTAAAGAAAACAATCTATGCTTTCAAGTTGTTTCATCATTCAGAAAATAGTCTAACATAAACACGAACTATTTGGCATAAAAATTTAATAGGATGATGCTTACATGAGTTTCGTGATGGTGCTTTACAGTGCAATACAATGCCATATCTTCTTTTTTTTTTTAGAAATCTGCAATATGTCAACTATTTTTTTTATTATTAAAGTTTCCTTTGACTATTAATATAAGCAATATATACAACCCTTTAATATGCAAAGTTGGCCATGAATGCAAACTAAAATCACTAAACCATGTTGCATTATTATTATAAACCATGCTGAATTTTTGTCTCTTCCTTATCGTTTCTAAGTGGCTACGTGAAACCAAAAATGTTATCCCATAATCTCTACATATGGCCACATAAATACATTTAGAGATAATCTGAATTGAATCAACTAGTTGTCTAAAAGTGCTACGATTTCACCCTGAGAAAATCGTATTTTAGGCCCCCTGCATAAATTGGTTACCCTGGGTTTGCCAGGGTGCTGAATTCATCTAGAGAAAACCGATTTAATCAACACAAATCGCTGGATTTTTAGATTTCATCTCGCCAAATTCTAACCAAGTTTTGGCAAGACGGGCGAAATTGTAGCACTTCTAAACTGCTTCTTGAATAAATTGATTGACTAGAATTGGAATACCTATTCGTTAACTAAGAAAAGGAATTTTCATGCCTACATAACTAAAACAATACTATTGATTAATTGTATTTGAAATAACTAAGTGTAACTTTCCACTTCTTATATATTAAAATGGTGCCTAGTTGCATTTGAAATATCATAGTGTAACTTTCCACTTCTTATATATTAAAATGGTGCAACTAAGTTGTCATTTAAAAATAAATCATTATTATTATTATATTATTCATAAATAAATAATTAAATTATCACTTTAAAAATAAATTATTTCAAACTTGAATCACTTTTACAATATAAAGTATTTTAAAACTTCATATAAAGTATTAAACTAAGCTTTCAGTGTTTTCAACACATTTAGAATGAAACACACATCAATATAACGTCATAAAGGACAAGCTATGATAGAAAACTTCAAGTTTGCACGGTAATGACCAAGATTTCTTGCATTTATTTATACAAGAGTACGTTGATCATAGACATTAGATCAAACTCTGGATCAAAACTGGACTACCAAGGATCGTCCGGAACCGAAAACACTCGAACTGACCATTAATGTACTCAGATTTTCTCGAAAATTGATTTAGTAGTGTAAGAATTCAAAAAAATGAGAACTAAAGGTGTTAAAATGGCAAAATGCAGGGATATCCAAGATTTTCCAAGTTAAGACAGAATTATTCAAAATAGAATAAGATTTCGCAGATTTTAGAACTGAGTGGATTCAAATAGCCAAGAACAGGGATAACCAATAACATATTTCAGTTTGAAGACCGGATTTCTGTAAAATAGAGTAAGATTTCACCAAAATGTAGACTTGAGAGGGTTAATATGGCAAAATGCAAAGTTCAGGAGTATTCAAAGATATTTCCATTTCAAGCCCAGAATTCTTCAAACTATAGTAAGATTTCACAAAAAAAAATAGAGCTAAAAGGGTTAAAACGACAAAATACATGGATATTAAAAAATATTTAAGTTCCAAGACAAAAATTATTCACGAGTGTAACCGAAATATTTGAAATTTTCCTCAAAGGCAGCAAAGACCCAAAATCAGCATTCAAGCGCTTAAAATAGGTATAAAGACACTGCATTTCGAAGCAAGGAAGACCAATTGCATAATTTGGGGCCGAAAAATAAGAATTCATCGCCATTGTTGTCCCATAGAACCAAATGCAGTATGTCACGCAGTAAACCGTACTAGATGATGAGAAACTTCTATCGTGCGATTTTGAGAAAAACTTCTACCTCTCTGCGTTGCCTGGTTTTGCATGATGGATGTTTGGCCGTTTTGATTTCTCTTGATTTCTGCGTCGTGAATATGAGTTTGCCCCTATATTTATGCATTGTGAATGGTAGAAGACGCCCTAGGGCACATGTGGAAAACCACAGAAAGGTGATTGTGGGCAGAGTTAAAGAGAAAAGTGAATGCATGCATGTACACCACCACAAGAGCGCTACCATGAGTATGGAAAATATTATGCAGTTGAGAGGCAACCCGTTAGACAAGTGTGGCAGTTGAAACTTGAAAGAGACTCCATGCAGATGAACAATAGCCACTGGAGGGCGCATGCACCAACACATAGTGAGGAGGAAGGGGAAACGACAATTGCTTGACAACTGAGAGCTTGAAACATCTAAAAAATGAGTTGGCAGGCATTTGCATATGTAGGTTCCGAGGAATGGTATGCAGCTATAGGAAAATACAAGAGACCACAGGAGGTAGTGGAGGTAATGACCACAGTGGAATAGTTAACGCCGACCACAAAAGGATAACGCATACTAGTGCAAGTTGCATGGTAGTCTGGCAATTCTAGGAACTACAGGCATGAGCTTCAGCAAGAATTAAATGAACAAGGAAAATGGATGCAAAAACAATAAAGGAGACTGACAACCTTAACACAACAGGCCTGTAAGATTGTAAGAATTCGGCCACTATGGTTGCACCCACTTCTGGTGGAAACCCTAGCAGTTAGCCTACATATAATATTATTTATAGATTTCTTAATTACAGTAAACATCAATTTTCTGGAGTTTTGTCTCAACGGAGCTTCAATCAAATTAATCCTTTGGAGCATTCAGAAACTACACATTGTCCATAAAGTGCACATTTATGTTCGATCGGATTATAATTCAAGCAATATAATAAAAACATAAACTTCAAAAATCCACTCTATATTGACATTTTAAATTATCCCTTAGAAAACCAATTTGAATTCCTAATCCAAACTCATATGAACTCAGCTTCAATTATAAGTAATCCTTATGAAGCTACACATTTATATTTGAAAAGATTATAGCTATAAGGATATATAATAACAAAATAAATTTCAAAAATCCCCGATATATTGTCATTTAAAAAAATGTTTCAAAACAAATTTGAAGCCCTTCGATTTTAGAAACCATAACCTAGATTTCTTATAAAAACATTTCCATCAACTAAACCGAAGCTTTAGGAAGAGGAATGTTGTTTGGGAACGGTTTCTTTACCCGGTCTCCTCATGAATAGCTCAAACTCCAGCCCCAGTTGTGAACCTTTAATCAACCAGGGTAGAAATGCAACTGACAAAATTCATAGGCATAAAATTGTTACTCTCTAGCATTGCAAAACCAAAAAAAAATACACAACAATAATGAAATATACTGCAATAAATGAACCCAAAGAAACAAGTCTGAAATCATAAAAACAAAAATCTGAAAAAAATACAGCAATGCACCATAGCAACACAAAGGTGATAAGAGAAAATACAAACACTGCACATCTTACTTGATTAAGCTACACATGCTCTTGGACTTATCCTTATGAAGTTCATTGTAGTTTTTATGGTTCTCATGACCTCATTTTCCATCCTGAAGAAATCCTAACCCTTTGTATTTGAACTTGAAATCAAGGTTTCCTGATGCAAAGCCAGAGATTGGAAATATGGGAATTGGTATATCAAAATAAGGTTATTGAACATGCATTACCAAGTTATGATTGTTGTCTCACATATGTTGAACAAAATATTTTGAGTCAAAGAGCATGGCCTGGAGACAGGTGGAGACAGGTGCATCAATTACTTTCATTGAAGATTCTTTAAGGGCAAAGCTATAGCAATACCATAAACATAAAAGCAAACTTCATTCTGAACAATTACAATTCAAATAAACTCCCGGCCTTTCTTAAAACTTATAATGACTTACCCTTGAGACAATTACTTAATAGATTGCAATGCAAAAACCCAAATCAATGGAGAATCTGATCATCAAATTTCTATTAGATTATCTAACAATATGAAACAAAGTGACCTTCAGTCGATACACTGAATTAAAATTAAATTAAATACTATGAAATATTAGCTTCAGGTCCAATCTCAGAGGCCGAAAACCATTCAGGAAGGAACCAAGTCATGGTCTGCAAAAACATGGTTGAGAATCAACAAATTATTCTATTTATGGTGGATTCCCTAAACACATTTCAGGGAAAAGTGTGCACGATAAAATAAATCCATCAAAATGAAAAAATTCAAATACGAAACTAGCAATATAAACAGAGAAACAACAGACAGATTCACTGAACAACCATCTAATAACTTCAGAAAAATAAACAGAGAGATCGACAGTATTCTGTAAAATACCCGACTACGTGATGTGCATGTTGTACATCTCGGGCAGTTGGATGAATGCAATAAAGATTTCGCCAAAAATTTCACCTAGCCACAAATGTCACCTACCACCTGCTTTGAACTTCGGGATTTGGCAGTAATTGCATCTTTAACGCCAAACCATTGTGTGGACTCTCCTGCCGAATAATACTCCACTGGAACACACCTCCTCAATTAGCCAACGGCACAACAATTGCGTTTACAATAGCTTATAGTTTGCACAACGAGATCCCTATGTTATATGTATATTGTCAGAACTATGTTATGTAAGTTGTAACCATTAGGAAGAAAATATTTAAGTGTTAACATTTGCAAGTTTAAAGTGGTGTTCTGTTTTCATTTTATTTTTATTTTTTTTAATTCATGACAATGATAAAAATTGTCTTTTCAAGCACTCTTCACCAATCAAACTCATCCACTTATTGAAACATTTTATTAAATAAATACAAATAAATAAATAAATTCTTTCAACTTTGGAAAAACTATAGCCAAGTTTTAAAAATACTTTTGTGCAAGGTAAATTAATAGTAAAAAGTGGAACATATAGTCTCTGTCTATGGCACGGATTAATAAATTTGAAGAGATTTTTTGAATAGTAAGATTCATATTTCTATTTTCTCTAAAAAACCATTTTTTATACCATAAGCTATTTTGTGGTAATTTTTATTTATAATTTATACTGAAAATAAGCTTTATTTATGATTCATAATAAAAATATACCTAAAAAGATGTTAGTAAAGTTTATATTTCCATTCCCAATAGAAATAAACATTAAACTATCTATATGTATGGCATAAGAGATAGGATTTGTGAGCTACTGTGATCAAGTTTTTATGGTTTATAACAAAAAGAAACCATAAAAAGAAATAGCAAGAGTTTATATGTTGATATGGTTAAAAATAAATATTAAATTTATTAAACTTGTGAAGATAGGATTTGTCAAACACTCTATATGCAGATAGATTATTACCAACACACAGAGCATACGAGATTTATTCTCAACTCGAGAAAGTCTTTTATTTCAAAGGATAAATGCACAATCTATGCTTAAACATCAAATCACTATAGTTGAATATTTTTATCTCTTAACAACTATGTCCATCCCAAAGATCTGTGTAATCCCAGTTGCTTTCTAAATACTACAAATTCAATTCCTTTCCACCATGCATCAACAAGAAGTAAAATAAGATTCAAATACAATTGCAGATAAACAGAAATCCTATTCACATCCTAGAACAAGTGACTTACTTCTTCAAACTGATCACTCTTGAAAACCATAAGCAGAAATGAAATATTGATCTAGAAATTCAATTGCAAAGGATTGAGTTCAGCTGCTCTAAGAAATTGAATTACAGGAATGAAAATCAACAATCATAATAGAGAGATAAATTGCAAAGGATTATGGGATCACAACTTAACTGCGAGACGAACAAGGCTGTGTATAATTGTCACACGAATTGCATAAAGTTTTTACTCAGTCGACTGTCACTCTGTATTACTTGCCACACTCAAAGAAACATAATATTGATTATACTGGAAATCCACACATAAATTACTACTGCTGCGTACAAAAGAAATATCATGAACAAAGCATCACACAACAATAAATTAAAGAGTCCTAATTTAACTCAGCAATCTCCGTGGAAGACGGGCCTAGCCTTCACACAGAGACGCTGGCTGAACAACGCAAGCTCCTTTAACTCAAGGGTAACTCCTTATATTAACAAAAGAATGATTACACAGTTGCTTTTGCTGCTAATATAATGAATTAATTATCTGTTGTTCAACCCCCTGGGTCGAGGCAACTCCCCATATTTATACATACAAATCATAACATCTAATCCTATAATCGGGCAGCCATGAAGATCTCTGATCTTCAGACGCCCTAAATAACACTAGCTTTTACAATACGTGGCAAAGTAGAGACATAAAAAGATACGAGAAAGCTGTTGATTGGCCTAGGAGTGGCGATCTTTCCAGATCATAACTATACTCGAGCAACGATATACTAAAGATAACCCATTCTGTTACAGCTACCCTATCACAGCTCCACCTAGGATGTTATATTGGAACCACGTGCCTTAATTGATGATTGGAGCTTCGAGGATCCTTTCAAGCGACGAACATCCCTTCTTTCAAGAGTTGTTCAGCCCCTTCCTTCCTGCAGTCCACTTATCTCAAACTACCTTCATAAATCATTACATGTTAGCACAATTGAGAGATACACAGCTTTAATTATCACAATAATAAGCATTAATAAGATAAAGCGATGATCAGTCATACCTTGGCATCTTGGGGGAATAAAGTAAGGACAACATGTCTAATTAGCATGATAAGTGGTGTAGGACAAGGGCAGGAGAGATAATTAAGGATGATTAAAAAGGGCCAATTCTGGGCTCAACATCTCCCCCCAACTACCCTGTTGCATGTCCTCATGCAACAACCAGCATCATTCAGAATCTGGGTCCTGTACTGAGCTCTATCCATGGAGAGAGGAAGAATTGTAGGAAACTCAGGCACCTTATCTATTTTTTTTTTAAAAGCCTCTATGAGTAACCCAATACCTTCCAGCATCACTACTCCTCTTTCAATGCTACTTGCGTGTGTCTGGAAATGAAGTTGGTGTAGTGGGAATCTTCCTGCAGTCTCATTATATGTTGTGCCTGGGGAGAGCTTGAAAGGAAATCTTTAATCTGAATCTAAATCGATGACACTTCTAGGAGGTAGAAGCACTGGTTCTTGTGGGGCAGTGTCTTCTAGCACATCTAAATTTAATAAGAGAGTTGCTGGTTCTTGTGTAACAACAACATCCTTTAGACTCTCTTCAGCAGCTACCCTTATTGCTTTTAGAGACACTGGTTCTTGTGTAACAGTGTCTTCTTTGTCCTTCTGTTGCTGAGATTGGATATCTTTCTCATTGTGCATCTCCTCCTCCAAGATTTCGGTGTCACCTGAGAATGGTGTCTGTACCTGTTCATCTTCACTCCACTATGTATCGGGAATGATATCCACTCCAGGGTTATCTTTTAAATGAAATTCAGGAGTTCCTGCTACAGCTTCCAAGGATGTTGGTTCTTGTGTAGCAACATCTTGGCTTGCCTCTTCATCCTCCTGTTGTTGTAACTATTCTCCTGTGAGCTCTGTGTCATGGGAGTCCTCTGGGGTTACAACCCAGAGTTCATCATTAAACTCCAGAGTGTCCTCTGTCCCAGGTTCTTCTCCCATCTGTTTGGCCGATTGGACAAGTATACTCAGGGTTGCTGGTTCTTGTGTTACAGCACCCTGTTCCAGTTTATCAATGTCCTGCCTTTGTGGCTCTTCTTCTAAAATTTCTGTGTCATGGGAGCATTCTGGGGTCACAGTATAGAATTCTTCATTGGACTCCAGAGTGTCCTTCATTCCAAGTTCTTCTCCCATCTCCTCTATGATCTCTGTATCGTGGGAACATTCTGGAGTTACAGTATATTCCTTATTAAGCTCCAGAGTGTCCTCCATCCCATGTTCTTCTCCTATCTGTTCCTTAATCTCTGTATCGTGGGAAGTGGCAGCATCAGCAAAGATGTTTAAAAATGTTGGTTCTTGTGTGACAACACCTTCTTTTTCTGCTGCTTCCTCTATTGTGGCCGCGGGATGTTGTGCTGAGCAAGTATTAAGTATAATTTTGTGGCCTGCTTTCTTGAAGATTTCTCCACGGGTGGAACAAATTACACGTTCATCTTCCTTTCCAGGCTCAGCAGAATTTGATCCCTCCAGTTGGTCTGCAACCTCTATCAATGTATACATTTTTCTTTCACCCTATTTTCTGCAGGTTTCCTTCCAAATTTTCAATTCCCTCCTGAGTACTTGGAGGTCCTCTTTTAACATTGCATTCTCAGCCAAAATTCCTTCAATTCCAGGTTCTTCGTCCATTGGCCTTTGTGGAGCATCCATAGGTCTTGGTACAAGGATTGGGGGCTCAACCTGTGACTCTAGGGTTGCCCATTTTTTTTGGCTGCCTCTGCTACTGTAGCTGATCGAGTTCTTTTGTTTCTTATTGGTGAGATTAGGTTAAATTCATTGGTTGATCTCCTTCTTTTCTTTTGTGGTGTTTTCTTTTGTGGGGCTGGAATATAAGGATTCACAGCTGAGGTTGAAGAAATGTTTTCTTGCTCCTCATGATGTTCTTCTTCAATTACAGCTCCTCCTACCCATTTAGGTGAGGACTCAATTGTTACCAGCTCAATATTCTCTGCTATTGCCCTGGCACTGTCATCTTCAGGTTCAATTGTTGCAGCATTTAATGCTGCTCCAATTTCACCTTCTGCTGTCGGAACTGCCCTATTGTCCGCATTTTCCACAATATTTTTATCTACACCTTCCCCCAATGGCTCTGCCTGTGATGGAGTTTCATCTCCCCCAAATGGCTCTGTTGGTAATGGAGTTTCATCTCCCCCAAATGGCCCAGCTTGTGCCGGAGTTTCATCTCCTCCAAATGGCTCTGATTGTGCCCCCGGTTGTTCTTCCTCTAATATAGTTTCATCCCCCCCAAATGGCCCAGCTTGTGTCCCCGGTTGCTGTTCTTCTACAATTTCATCCCCCCCCCCACTTTCAGTGGAGGGACTCCGGTCCTCCTGTTGTGGTGGAACTCGTATCTGCTGTAATGGGACAAACTGCAAGGGAACGGGTTGCTGAGCTCGAACTAGGAATTGTTCCCAGGTTATATGATGCTGGCCAAGGGTTCTTACAATGATTAATTTGATAAGGCCATGGTGGGTGAGAGAGGAAAGTGGGTGCTTAGCAGACTGAACAAATGCCACCATATGATGCAAGTCATGCAGTAAATAATATGGAATGTTCAATAAAATGCCATGGCGGAGATGAGAAAGCAAAGGAAGTTCAGAGTTATACACATTTTGATATCTACCTTCACAAGTAATGTACTTCTTGAGAAAGACAGCAACCTGGTCCCATGGCCGCGGCAGTGAGTTCAGTGCGATCCCTCTTCTGGATGATTCAACTTGCTCCCTCGCGAGTAAAAATTCTTCTCGTGCAGTCGTTGCAGGGACTCGTCGGTTAAACCATGGTTTTCCCACCAGCGGGATGGCTATAACCTCGGATATAATGGTCTCGGAGACTTCTATGTGCATCCCCCACACAGTAGAGTGAGTTTTGGTAAGATTCAAAGCAAATTGCAAGGTTGCGTCCCGATCGAATCTATCTAGTCGCTCAAAAAATTTGAGCCAGCCGACAGCTTGAAAGATGGCAAGAACTTGAAGATTTTTCCTGAGTTCCCGCGTATTGAAAGGTTCATGACGGACTGGAATCCCCATGGTCCTGGCTGCAGGCTGAAGTTGTTATCCCACAGACGACAAAATCCGTGAATGGGAGTTGCAGCATAGAGGATGCACGAATCGCTGAGCGGAGACGTTGAGACAATGGGAAAATTTGGAAAGTTAAGCACAGAAAAACGTTCAAAATTTCCATGCCGAATTGGGGAAGGTGGCAGTTATTAGTGTTTACGTCGTACGAGGGAAAGGTTTAATCAGGTATAATGGTGGTATGAGTGAAGGTACGACAAATATTGTTTAAATGATATCAATACTTAATCACGTGATAAATGAAAGCCATACCTCATAAGACTGTGCGTCGGATAACCTGCGGAGAATGGTGGAGCGTGCAGTTGGTGACGTTGCGGAGCCGAACTCGTGCACCGTCAGAAGCGTGATCATGATGAATCGGATAAGGCAATAATTTCTTCCGCCGGTGAAACACAAACCATCACGTCCTTGAGGTCGGAATGATGAGTTCGTCGGCACGACTGAGGTGAATCAGCACCATGATTTAGCAGGTTTGGAACAATTCTTCCGTTAACACAGGAGTTACCACTGCAAGTTTTCCAGAATTGATATCACGGTCGACGAAAAAGATGTTGCAGCCACCAGGAAAGATTCTCGGCGACCGGAAAAAGGATTTGCGGGATCGGGAAAAAAAAATACGGCTGGCGGGAAAAAATTTACGGCGATGAGATATATGTCGCAGTCGCTGGGAAATATGTTGCAGCCATCGGGAAACATGTTGCAGCTAACGGAAAAGGGTTCGCGGCGGCCGGGAAAAAGGTTTTACGGCAATCGAAATAAAAACAAGTCACGGCTGGCAGAAAAAAAGTTTTACGGCGGTGGAAAATATGTTGCAGCCTGTCGAAAAAGTTGTTGCAGCTACGGAAAAATGGTTGCAGCTGCCGGAAAATAGTTCACGTCCGTCGGAAAAAGTTCACAGCTGTCGGGAAAACGATTTTATGGCTGCCGGGAAACGATATTGCAGCCGCCGGGAAATGATGTTGCCGCCGCTGGGAAATTATGTTGCAGCCGCTGGGACATGATGTTGCAGCCGCTGGAAAAGATGTTGCAGCTGCAAGGAATGGTTCACAGCCGCCGGGAAAAAGGGTTAACGGCTGCCGGGAAAACGATTTTACAGTCGACTGGAAACGATAACGCAGCCGCTGGGAAATTATGTTGCAGCCGCTGGGACATGATGTTGCAGCCGCTGGAAAAGATGTTGTAGCTATCGGAAATGGTTCATAGCCGCTGGGAAAAAGGGTTAACGGCTGCTAGGAAAATGATTTTACGGTTGACAGGAAATGATAACGCAGCCGCTGGGAAATTTTGTTGCAGCCGCTGGGACATGATGTTGCAGCTGCCGGGAATGGTTCACAGCTGCCGGAAAATATATCACGGTTACCAGAAAAGATGTCGTAGCTGCCGGAAAAGATGTCACAGCTGCCGAAAAAGATGTTGCAGCTGCCGGAAAATATGTCGCAGCTATCAATTTTTTTTTTTTTTAAAGGAAAAGGAAAATGCAGATCAGGACGGCACATGGCGATTCTCGTTTGATAGGCTCAATCTAGTCGTTCTCCTGGTGCTTCCCTGGAAATTTTTGAAAAATAACAACAAATGAAAACATCAAATGCACAGAGAAAAACAACAATTATACACTACAGCAGGAAATTATTTATGTACAGTAATTTAAAATGCGATTTTCAGTTTAAGGATTTGCAAAGGCAGAGAGGAATTCCTACTCTGGTGCCAGCTGATAATCTGGATCGACGGTAATTTGCGAAATGAATGCATCTTTCGAGATGGGCTTACGATACAGTCACATTCTATGGCCATTAGCAAGTAATGGTATACGGTTTTCTTTAATGGTCACCAGGAGAACAGTGCCGTTGTCAAATACCATGTCGACCAAATATGGACCCAGCCATCTTGTATGTAATTTACCTTTAAAATCCTTCTTGAATCTGGAGTCGTATAATAGCGCCCAGTCTCCTTCACGGAAGATTTTCTTTTTGATGAACCGGTCATGCCAATTGGATCTCTGTTGGTGAAGCAGCACAGTCTGGTCTACTGCAGCTAACCGTTTCTCATCCAATTCATTTAATTGATTCAATCTTCTCTTCTGGGCTTCTGTTACATCCAGATTCATTTCGGTGGTTGTTTTCAGGGATTTGATCTCAAATTCAATTGGAAAGATGGCACTCTTTCCATACACTAGATCATAGGGAGCGAACCCTGTCGTGTTGCGCCAAGTTGTGCGATATGCCCACAATGCTTCCGGAAGCTTGTCAGCCCAATCCCTTCGATAGCTATTAACTATTTTAGTAAGGATTGCTTCAATAACCTTATTAGTACTTTCCACCTGACCATTGGCCTGGGGGTGGTAAGGTGAAGCCACCCTATGCTGCACATGATACTTCCGGAGCAGGGATTCAAATTGGTGTGAGATGAATTGCGGTCCCCCATCTGTAACTACTTCCCTTGGTACCCCAAAGCGGGTAAAGATTTCACTATACAGAAAATCAATTACCGCCTGGTCATTAGCCTTAGCCAAAGCTACGGCCTCTACCCACTCGATCATATAATCGGTACAGACCAAAATGTAAACTTTCTGTCTGGAAGGAGGGCTAATAGGGCCAACAAAATCCAGTACCCATCTATCAAATGTTTCAACTACTACTTGAGGTTGTAGAGGCATCTGATCTATTTTATTAGGCTGGCCCATCCTTTGGCAGCTATCATAGGACTGAACATACCTTTTAGCGTCCCTAAACAAAGTCGGCCAATAGTAGCCCATCTGCATCCCTTTATGCCCTGTTCTTTTGTCTGCAAAGTGTCCTCCACAAGGTCCATCATGACAGGCCTTCAGTATATGAAAGATCTCATCTTCCCTTACACATTTCCTAATCTCAAGATCGGGTCCCGTGTAGAAGAGATGACCATCGAGCCAACAATACCTGGCACTTTGCTGGATAATTTTTTCTTTTCTCGTTTAGACATGTGTGGCGGGAGCTTCCCTACAACCAAATAATTAGCAACATCTGTATACCAAGGGGAATGAGCAGAGAGTGCAAATAGATGTTCATCTGGAAAAGAATCCTCAACAAGCGAACTACCATCACTGTTAGTAAAACGTGATAAAAAATCAGCAACAACATTTTCTTTTCTAGGTTTATCTATAATGGTAATATCAAATTCCTGTAATAACAAGAGCCACCTGGTTACTCTGGCATTGGTGATAGGTTTGTTCATCAAATACTTAATGGCAGAGTGGTCAATGTGCACAAATGTAGGATACCCAGTAATGTAATGCCGAAATTTATTAAAAGAATAAACAATAGCAAGGAATTTTTTTTTGGTAACAGTATAATTAAGTTCAGTAGGGGCTAAGTTTTTACTAACATAATAGATAGCATAAGGTACTTGACCATCCTACTGTCCTAGTACTGCTCCAATGGCAGTATCAGAACCATATGAAGAAATGTGGAAAGGTATGGTCCAATTAGTTCCCCTTAGGATAGGGGCTGTGGACAGCTTCTCTTTAAGTTTATCAAACGCTGTCTGGCAGATTCACTCCACACAAACTGTGCGTCCTTCATTAACAACGAAAACAAAGGAGAAGCAAGTTTGGAGAAGTTTTCTATAAACCTCCTGTAATATCCAGCATGTCCCAGAAAACTTCCCACCTCTTTCTGAGTTGAAGGAGTTGGTATATTTTTTATCACCTTAATTTTTGAAGGATCCACCTGAATGCCATCGGTAGAGATGAAATGTCCTAATACCACCCCCTCACTCATCATCATATGGCATTTTTCAGTGCTTAATGAGAGGCGAGCTTGTTCGCAGTGAATTAAAAGCTTCTTTAAATTTTCCAGTGCCTCCTCAAAATCCTTGCCATAGGGAGTAAAATCGTCCATAAAGACTTCCATACTATCATTAACCAATTCAGAGAATATGCCAATTACAGCTCTTTGGAACGTTGCTGGTGCATTACATAAACCAAAGGGAAGCACCCTGTAGGAAAATGTTCCCCAGGGGCAAGTGAAAGTGGTCTTATCATGGTCCTCAGGAGCAATCTGAATTTGGTTGTACCCGCTGAACCCATCCAAGAAGGAGAAGAACTTCTTCCCTGATAGGGTATCAAGTACTTGGTCAATAAAGGGTAGAGGGAAATGATCATTTTCTGTAGCTTTGTTCAGCTCCCTATAATCAACAGAGACTCTCCATTTACCATTTTTCTTGGGCACAATTACAAGTGGGGAAACCCACTCACTATCTGAAGTAGGGTAGATAAATCCTGCTTCCAAAAGTTTCTAGATTTTCTCCTTCACTATATCCCTCAGATTGGGGTTCATGCGTCGTTGGGGTTGACACACAGGCCAGGAGTCATTTTTAATGTAAATATGGTGGGTGCACAGATTAGAAGGGATACCCCTCGTGTCTGTATACTCCCACGCGAATTCGCCCTTATGTTCTTTCAAAAGACCGATTAGGTGCTTCTGTTCCTCTAAGGAGAGACCAGGGTTGATGTTCAAAGTCCTTCCAGGTTCTACCTCAATAGGAATACTTTTTGAATTTTTCAAAACTGGCATTATGTTTGTGTCACCAACTAATGCTTCCTCCGTGATATTTTCTTGTTCTTCCTTACCAAGGGTAATGTTCAGGATTTGATAGACCTCTTTATCCACTAAAGCGGGTTCACTAATAAAATTTCTAATAGCATCGTCTTCTGTTTCATTTTTAAAAGTAAATGCCTCCCCTATAGTTAATAGTGGTTGAACATCTTCCTCCTCCTCCTGCTCTATCCAAAGGGAAGTTTCAGCTTCTAGACTCGACCGAGCTGGAGGATACAAGGTGAGGTTTTTAGTCTCTGTGCCATCAGATATAGTCATGGACCCCAATCGACAGCTGATGCAAGCATCAGCCGTAGCCAACCAAGGCCTTCCCAGGATCAATGGGTGTCCCCCCAACTGTGATTTTGGTTGTAATACTAAAAAGTCAGCAGGGTATTCCCATGAATCTACTGAGATGACAAGTTCATCCAGAATCCCTTCGGGTCTAATGGTGGATATGTCTGCCAATTCTAAAATGGTAGGGGTCGGTCTAATATTAGTGAGTCCAAGCTTCCTTATAGTCTCAATTTTTATGACATTGATTGTTGCTCCTAAATCGACTCGCACGTTGGGTATATGCATCTGTCCTACATGTACAGTGAAAGTAGGATTGCCAGGGTCGTCATACTTGGTCACAGGGGTTTTTCCTGTTATCAAAGCAGATAAATTCCCTATGACGTGAACAGTGGGAGGATCTCTGGGTTTCCTTCCTGGTCTTTTAGTGCACAGGTCCCGAATAGTTCTAGCATAAATAGGTACGTCTTGAAGAGCTTGCAAAAGGGGGATTTTAACGTAAAGATTCCTTAACTCTCCTAGGAGGTTAAACTGAGGTTGCCCCATATTTTTGATAGCATTAATCTCTCAGGGTATGGTGATTTCCTTATCAGCTGGGTAGGCTGCATATTGTCCAATTTATCGCTTGATGTTTCAGCCGTTCCATCCAAGGGATGCTCAGCACCTTCAGTAATAGGAAATGTATCAGATGGGTGCTATGAACTTTCTCCTTTTTCATGCACAGACGGTGGAGCATCTTCTGTAATTACAGGTTCTATTATCTTCCCAGATCGTAGACGAATATCATTACAAGGTACAGGGGAAAGAGAATAGGCCAGAATATTGACAGTTTCCAATTGATGGACTGTTTTATTATTCGAGTTAGGATTAGGTTGGGCAGGCAGCTGAGGTCGTATCGGTATATTAGGGACAGGATTATTCTGCAGCTGCAGCTGCGACTGCTGAGGTGAGTATTGAGGATACTGAAGAAATTGAGGGTATGGAGGAGAATATGGTGACTGTTGAGGTGGAGGTGGTTGAGGGAGCTGGTTCCTGAGAGGAAAGTTCCTCGATCCAGAAGACCACGACGTAGGTTGATGTGGTGGCTGTGTCCAAGGACTCCATGAGTTATAATTTTGCATTGCAGGTTGGGAAGGATTCCACTGAGCATAATTTGAAGGGAATTGTGTATTCACATTTTGCATGTTATTATTCCAATTGCTCATATTATTCAAAAATGGAAACAAGTACAGAGGCATACCTTGATTTTGAGGCTGCTAAGGTTTCTTTTGTGCAATGAAATAGGATGATTCCACTTCTGGAGTTGATGCCTGCAGAACAGCCTTCACTTAGGGAAGTGAGGGACATTCTTTCATGTCATGGTTCAGCTCACACAGCTGACATACTACTACTTTGTCAAGCGGGCATTATTTCAGCGGATGATTCTTTCTACATCGGGGACAGAACACACCTAGTGTGAGATCCTCCACTGCCTATTTTTGTTTTTCCTTCAGGACATCAATCTCCGAAGAGATGGAGCTCATCATTTTTGTTTTAAAATTTTCAAGGAGATTGCCTATCTCTGCACGGGTAGCTCCTCCGTTGGATGACTTCTGGGTTCTGTCGAAGACATCACGTTCTAGCTTATCCCATTTGTCCCGCTTATTGTTCCTGGAAGATCCTATGGAGTATCTCTTACATAGTTCCACAATCTTCCCAAAAGGTTCTTTGGAGATGTCTCCCTTTCCAAGCAGATTTAACATGTCTAAACAATCATCCCTGATACCATGAAGCAAGATTATCTTGAGTACGTCTAGCCCCATGTTCGTCTGCCCTGCTCTTTGCACATTGTATAGCAGCCTTTCTACAAAATCCTCAAAACTTTCATCCTCCTTCTGCACCATTTTAAATAATTCCTCTCTTTTGTCCTTGGTGTTGCAGTATTCCTGATATTTCTCCAGGAACACCTGTTTCATCTTATCCCAATTAGCAACAGTTCCTCCCCCAAGGCTCATGAACCAGCATAATGCATTGTCCTTCAGGGTGGCGGGAAATTTTTTTAGCTTTTGGGCATCGATGACATAATCATACCTGCGTCAGAGGATATAGAATTCAAAAAGGAATTCGTCTGGATCTTCTGCTACTCTTCCATGGAAGCGAGGCAACACCGATGGTGAGATGTTCTTCATAGGAGCTATCCCTTCTGGCTATTGAATTGGAAATTGTAATGTAGTCGTTGTTCCTTCTGGCAGGGAGTAATTCTCATGATGATAGTTTTCCACCATTTCCTCTTCCTCGTCGGTCTCGGGTCTATTATTCATCTTCTCTTCTGTTTCCTCTTCTTCGTTCGTTCCTACGTTCTTTTCCTTGTTTGTAACAGCTGCGTCTTCTTCAGTTGTAACTGCTGCGTCTTCTTCAGTTGTAACAGCTGCGTCTTCCTCAATTGTAACAGCTGCGTCTTCCTCAGTTGTAACAGCTGTGTCTTCCTTAGTTGTAACAGTTGCGTCTTCCTCAGTTGTAACAGCTGCATCTTCCTCAGTTGTAACAACTGCGTCTTCCTCAGCAGGGATATACAAGGGAGTCACGGTTGCTCGTGTATTCTCCACCGTGGACGTTGGCGTTCCAAAATCGGCAAGGTTTCATCTGATAGGAGTTTCTTGATGATGAGCCATGGTGGATGAATCAGTTCTGTCAACAAGATCGTCGATGAATATTCTTCTGCCCAATTGTTATCCTCGACCACGACCCAAACCACCTGCGCTGTTAGTAATTTGTGGGGTTTGGGGAGTTGGGAGGTGATCGCGTTTTACCCTCCTTGTATTCATGCATACCAAATCATTTCAGCAAATAAAAGACTGAATAGAAACAATTACCAGATGCAACTAATGATCAATGTTTAATTTTCATCCTTCCCCGGCAACGGCGCCAAAATTTCGAGCACCCTATATGCAGATAGATTATTACCAACACACAGAGCATACGAGATTTATTGTCAACCCGAGAAAGTCTTTTATTTCAAAGGATAAATGCACAATCTATGCTTAAACATCAAATCACTATAGTTGAATATTTTTATCTCTTAACAACTATGTCCATCCCAAAGATCTGTGTAATCCCAGTTGCTTTCTAAATACTACAAATTCAATTCCTTTCCACCATGCATCAACAAGAAGTAAAATAAGATTCAAAGACAATTGCAGATAAACAGAAATCCTATTCACATTCTAGAACAAGTGACTTACTTCTTCAATCTGATCACTCTTGAAAACCATAAGCAGAAATGAAATATTGATCTAGAAATTCAATTGCAAAGGATTGAGTTCATCTGCTCTAAGAAATTGAATTACAGGAATGAAAATCAACAATCATAACAGAGAGATAAATTGCAAAGGATTATGGGATCACAACTTAACTGCAAGACGAACAAGGCTGTGTATAATTGTCACACGAATTGCATAAATTTTCTACTCAGTCGACTGTCACTTCGTATTACTTGCCACACTCAAAGAAACATAATCTTGATTATACTGGAAATCCACACATAAATTACTACTGCTGCGTACAAAAGAAATATCATGAACAAGGCATCACAAAACAATAAATTAAAGATTCCTAATTTAACTCAGCAATGTCTGTGGAAGACAGGCCCAACCTTCACAGAGAGACGCTGGCTGAACAACGCAAGCTCCTTTAACTCAAGGGTAACTCCTTATATTAACATAAGAATGATTACACAGTTGCTTTTGCTGCTAATATAATGAATTAATTATCTGTTGTTCAACCCCCTGGGTCAAGGCAACTCCCCATATTTATACATACATATCATAACATCTAATCCTATAATCGGGCAGCCATGATGATCTCTGATCTTCAGGCGCCATAAATAACACTAGCTGTTACAATACGTGGCAAAGTAGAGACATAAAAAGATACGAGAAAGCTGTTGATTGGCCCAGGAGTGGCGATCTTTCCAGATCATAACTATACTTGAGCAGCGACATACTAAAGATAACCCATTCTGTTACAACTACCCTGTCACAGCTCCACCTAGGATGTTATATTGGAACCACATGCCTTAATTGATGATTGGAGCTTCGAGGATCCTTTCAAGCGACGAACATCCCTTCTTTCAAGACTTGTTCAGCCCCTTCCTTCCTGCTGTCCACTTATCTCAAACTACCTTCATAAATCATCACATGTTAGCACAATTGAGAGATACACAGCTTTAATTATCACAATCATAAGCATTAATAAGATAAGGCAATGATCAGTCAAACTTTGGCATCTTGGGGGAATAAAGTAAGGACAACAGGTCTGATTAGCATGATAAGTGGCGTAGGACAAGGGAAGGAGAGATAATTAAGGATGACTAAAAAGGGCCAATTCTGGGCTCAACATCTCCCCCCAACTACCCTATTGCATGTCCTCATGCAACAACCAGCATCATTCAGAATCTGGGTCTTGTACCGAGCTCTATCCATGGAGAGAGGAAGAATTGTAGGAAACTCAGGCACCTTATCTATTTTTTTTTTTAAAAGCCTCTATGAGTAACCCAATACCTTCCAGTATCACTGCTCCTCTTTCAATGCTACTTGCGTGTGTCTGGAAATGAAGTTGGTGTAGTGGGAATCTTCCTGTAGTCTCATTATATGCTGTGCCTGGGGAGAGCTTGAAAGGAAATCTTTAATCTGAATCTAAATCGATGACACTTCTAGGAGGTAGAAGCACTGGTTCTTGTGGGGCAGTGTCTTCTAGCACATCTAAATTTAATAAGAGAGTTGCTGGTTCTTGTGTAATAGCAACATCCTTTAGACTCTCTTCAGCAGCTACCCTTATTGCTTTTAGAGACACTAGTTCTTGTGTAACAGTGTCTTCTTTGTCCTTCTGCTGCTGAGATTGGATATCTTTCTCATTGTGCATCTCCTCCTCCAAGATTTTGGTGTCACCTGAGCATGGTGTCTGTACCTGTTCATCTTCACTCCACTGTGTATCAGGAATGATATCCACTCCAGGGTTATCTGTTAAATGAAATTCATGTGTTCCTGCTGCAGCTTCCAAGGATGTTGGTTCTTGTGTAACAACATCTTGGCTTGCCTCTTCATCCTCCTATTGTTGCAACTATTCTCCTGTGAGCTCTCTGTCATGGGAGTCCTCTGGGGTTACAACCCAGAGTTCATCATTAAACTCCAGAGTGTCCTCTGTCCCAGGTTCTTCTCCCATCTGTTTGGCCGATTGGGCAAGTATACTCAGGGTTGTTGGTTCTTGTGTTACAGCACCCTGTTCCAGTTTATCAATGTCCTGCCTTTGTGGCTCTTCTTCTAAAATTTTTGTGTCATGGGAGCATTCTAGGGTCACAGTATAGAATTCTTCATTGGACTCCAGAGTGTCCTTCATTCCAAGTTCTTCTCCCATCTGCTCTATGATCTCTGTATCATGGGAACATTATGGAGTTACAGTATATTCCTTATCAAGCTTTAAAAGATCCTCCATCCCATGTTCTTCTCCTATCTGTTCCATAATCTCTTTATCGTGGGAAGTGGCAGCTTCAGCAAGGATGTTTAAAAATGTTGGTTCTTGTGTGACAGCACCTTCTTTTTCTGCTGCTTCCTCCATTGTGGCCGCGGGCTATTGTGCTGAGCAAGTATTAAGTATAATTTTGTGGCCTACTTCCTTGAAGATTTCTCCACAGGTGGGACAAATTACACATTCATCTTCTTTGCTAGGCTCAGTAGAATCTGATCCCTCCAGTTGGCCTGCAGCCTCTATCAATGTATACATTTTTCTTTCACCCTGTTTTCTGCAGGTTTCCTTCCAGATTTCCAATTCCCTCTTGAGTACTTGGAGGTCCTCTTTTAACATTGCATTCTCAGTCAGAATTCCTTCAATTCCAGGTTCTTCGTCCACTGGCCTTTGTGGAGCATCCATAGGTCTTGGTAGAAGGATTGGGGGCTCAACGTGTGACTCTAGGGTTGCCCATATTTTTCTGGCTGCCTCTGCTATTGTAGCTGATCGAGTTCTTTTCTTTCTGATTGGTGAGATTAGGTTAAATTCATTGGTTGATCTCCTTCTTTTCTTTTGTGGGGCTGGAATATAAGGATTCACAGTTGAGGTTGAAGGAATGTTTTCTTGCTCCTCATGCTATTCTTCTTCAATTACAGCTCCTCCTACCCATTCAGGTGAGGACTCAATTGTTACCAGCTCAATATTCTCTGCTATTGCCCTGGCACTATCATCTTCAGGTTCAATTGTCGGAGCATTTAATGCTGCTCCAATTTTACCTTCTACTGTCAGAACTGCCCTATTGTCTGCATTTTCCACCATATTTTTATCTACACCTTCCCCCGATGGCTCTGCCTGTGATGGAGTTTCATCTCCCCCAAATGGCTCTGTTGGTAATGGAGTTTCATCTCCCCCAAATGGCTCATCTTGTGCCGGAGTTTCATCTCCTTCAAATGGCTCTGATTGTGCCCCCGGTTGTTGTTCCTCTAATATAGTTTCATCCGCCCTAGATGGCCCAGCTTGTGTCCCCGGTTGCTGTTCTTCTGCAATTTCGTCCCCTCCCCCAACTTCAGTGGAGGGACTCCAGTCCTCCTGTTGTTGTGGAACTTGTATCTGCTGTAATGGGACAACCCGCAAGGGAATGGGTTGCTGAGCTCGAACTAGAAATTGTTCCCAGGTTATATGATGCTGGGCAAGGGTTCTTACAATGATTAATTTTATAAGGCCATGGTGGGTGAGAGAGGAAAGTGGGTGCTTAGCAGACTGAACAAATGCCGCCATATGACGCAAGTCATGCAGTAAATAATATGGAATGTTCAATAAAATGCCACGGCGGAGATGAGAAAGCAAAGGAAGTTCAGAGTTATACACAGTTTGATATCTACCTTCACAAGTAATGTACTTCTTGAGAAAGACAACAACCTGGTCCCATGGCCGCGGCAGTGAGTTCGGTGTGATCCCTCTTCTGGATGATTCAACTTGCTCCCCCACGAGTAAAAATTCTTCTCATGTAGTCGTTGCAGGGACTCGTCTGTTAAACCATGGTTTTCCCACCAGCGGGATGGCTGTAACCTCGGATATAATGGTCTCGGAGACTTCTATGCGCAGCCCCCACACAGTGGAGTGAGTTTTGGTAAGATTCAAAGCAAATTGCAAGGCTACGTCCCGATCGAATCCATCTAGTCGCTCAAAAAATTTCAGCCAGCCGGCAGCTTGAAAGATGGCAAGAACTTGAAGATTTTTCCTGAGTTCCCGCGTATTGAAAGGTTCATGACGAACTGGAATCCCCATGGTCCTGGCTACAGGCTAAAGTTTTTATCCCACAGACGACAAAATCCGCGAATGGGAGTTGCAGCACAGAGGATGCACGAATCACTGAGCGGAGACGTTGAGAGAATGGGCAAATTTGGAAAGTTGAGCACAGAAAAACGTTTAAAATTTCCATGCCAAATTGGGGAAGGTGGCAGTTATTAGTGTTACGTAGTACGAGGGAAAGGTTTAATCAAGTATAATGGTGGTACGAGTGAAGGTACAACAAATATTGTTTAAATGATATCAATACTTAATCATGTGATAAATGAAAGCCATACCTCATAAGACTGTGCGTTGGATAACCTGCAGAGAATGGTGGAGCGTGCAGTTGGTGATGTTGCGGAGCCGAATTCCTGCATAGTCAGAAGTGTGATCATGATGACTCGGATAAGGCAATAATTTCTTCCGCCGGTGAAACACAAACCATCGCGTCCTCAGGGTCGGAATGATGAGATCGCCGGCACGACTGAGGTGAATCAACACCATGATTTAGCAGGTTTGGAACAATTCTTCCATTAACACAGGAGTTACCACTGCAAGTTTTCCAGAAATGATATCACGGCCGACGAAAAAGATGTTGCAGCCACCAGGAAAGATTCTCGGTGACCAGGAAAAGGATTTGCGGGATCGGGAAAAAAAAATACGGCTGGCGGGAAAATTTTTACGGCGATGGGATATATGTCACAGTCGCCGAGAAATATGTTGCAGCCATCGGGAAACATGTTGAAGCTACCGGAAAAGGGTTCATGGCGGCCGGGAAAAGGTTTTACGGGAATCGGAATAAAAACAAGTCACGGCTGGCAGAAAAAAAGTTTTACGGCGGTGGAAAATATGTTGCAGCCTGTCGGAAAAGTTGTTGCAGCTACGGGAAAATGGTTGCAGCTGCCGGAAAATAGTTCACGTCCATCGGAAAAAGTTCACAGCTGCCAGGAAAAATATTTTACGGCTGCCGGGAAACGATATTGTAGCCGCTGGGAAATGATGTTGCCGCCGCTGGGAAATTATGTTGCAGCCGCTAGGACATGATGTTGCAGCCGCTGGAAAAGATGTTGCAGCTGCCGGGAATGGTTCACAGCCACCGGGAAAAAGGGTTAACGGCTGCCAAGAAAATGATTTTACAGTCGACGGGAAACGATAACGCAGCCGCTGGGAAATTATGTTGCAGCCACTGGGACATGATTTTGCAGCCGATGGAAAAGATGTTGCAGTTGCCGGGAATGGTTCACAACCGTCGGGAAGAAGGGTTAACGGCTGCCGGGAAAATGATTTTATGGTCGACGGGAAATGATAACGCAGCCACTGGGAAATTTTGTTGCAGCCGCTGGAACATGATGTTGCAGCTACCGGGAATGGTTCACAACTGCGGGAAAATATATCGTGGCTACCGGAAAAGATGTCGTAGCTGCCGGAAAAGATGTCGCAACTGCTGAAAAATATGTTGTAGCTGCCGAAAAATATGTCGCAGCTGCCCGTTTTTTTTTTTTTTTTAAGGAACAGGAACATGCAGATCAGGACAGCACATGGCGATTCTTGTTTGACAGGTCCAATCTGGTCGTTCTCCTGGTGCTTCCCTGGAAATTTTGAAAAATAACAACAAATGAAAACATCAAATGCACATAGAAAAACAACAATTATACGCTACAATAGGAAATTATTTATGTACAGTAATTTAAAATGGGATTTTCAGTTTAAGGATTTGCAAAGGCAGAGAGGAATTCCTACTCTGGTGCCAGCTGATAATCTGGATCGGCGGTAATTTGCGAAGTGAATGCATCTTTCGAGATGGGCTTACGATACAGTCGCAGTCTGTGGCCATTAGCAAGTAATGGTATACGGTTTTCATCAATGGTCACCAGGTGAACAGTGCCGTTGTCAAATACCCTGTCGTCCAAATATGGACCCAGCCATCTTGTACGTAATTTACCTTTAAAATCCTTCTTGAATCTGGAGTCGTATAATAGCGCCCAGTCTCCTTCAAGGAAGATTTTCTTTTTGATGAATCGGTCATGCCAGTTGGATCTCTGTTGCTAAAGCAGCACAGTCTGGTCTACTGCAGCTAACCGTTTCTCATCCAATTCATTTAATTGATTCAATCTTCTCTTCTGGGATTCTGTTACATCTAGATTCAGTTCGGTGGTTGTTTTCAGGGATTTGATCTCAAATTCAATTGGAAAGATGGAACTCTTTCCATACACTAGATCATAGGGAGAGAACCCTGTAGTGTTGCGCCAAGTTGTGCGATATGCCCACAATGCTTCCGGAAGCTTGTCAGCCCAATCCCTTCGATGGCTCTTAACTGTTTAGTAAGGATTGCTTCAATAACCTTATTAGTACTTTCCACCTGACCATTGGCCTGGGGGTGGTAAGGTGAAGCCACCCTATGCTGCACATGATACTTCCGGAGCAGGGATTCAAATTGGTGTGAGATGAATTGCGTTCCCCCATCTATAACTACTTCCCTTGGTACCCCAAAGCGGGTAAATATTTCACTATACAGAAAATCAATTACCACCTGGTCATTAGCCTTAGCCAAAGCTATGACCTCTACCCACTTGGTCATATAATCGGTATAGACCAAAATGTAAACTTTCTGTCTAGAAGGAGGGCTAATAGGGCCAACAAAATTCAGTGCCCATCTATCAAATGGTTCAACTACTACTTGAGGTTGTAGAGGCATCTGATCTATTTTATTAGGATGGCCCATCCTTTGGCATCTATCATAGGAATGAACATACCTTTTAGCGTCCCTGAACAAAGTCGGCCAATAGTAGCCCATCCGCAGCGCTTTATGCCCTGTTCTTTTGTCTGCAAAGTGTCCTCCACAAGGTCCATCATGACAGGCCTTCAGTAAATGAAAGATCTCATCTTCCCTTACACATCTCCTAATCTCAAGATCAGGTCCCGTGTAGAAGAGATGACCATTGAGCCAACAATACCTGGCACTTTGCTGGATAATTTTTCTCTTTTCTCGTTTAGACATGTGTGGCGGGAGCTTCCCTACAACCAAATAATTAGCAACATCTGCATACTAGGGGGAATGAGCTGAGAGTGCGAATAGATGTTCATCTGGAAAAGAATCCTCAACAGGTGAACTGTCATCATTGTTAGTAAAACGTGATAAAAAATCAGCAACAACATGTTCTTTTCCAAGTTTATCTATAATGGTAATATCAAATTCCTGCAATAAAAAGAGCCACCTGGTTACTCTGGCATTGGTGACAGGTTTGTTCATCAAATACTTAATGGCAGAGTGGTCAGTGTGCACAAATGTAGGATACCCAGTAATGTAATGCCGAAATTTATTAATAGAATAAACAATAGCAAGGAATTCTTTTTTGGTAACAGTATAATTAAGTTCAGCAGGGGTTAGGTTTTTACTAACATAATAGATAGCATAAGGTACTTGACCATCCTGCTGTCCTAGTACTGCTCCAATGGCGGTATCAGAAGCATCTGAAGAAATGTGGAAAGGTATGGTCCAATTAGGTCCCCTTAGGATAGGGGCTGTGGACAGCTTCTCTTTAAGTTTATCAAACGTTGTCTGGCATGCTTCACTCCACACAAACTGTGCGTCCTTCATTAACAACGAAAACAAAGGAGAAGCAAGTTTGGAGAAGTTTTCTATAAACCTCTTGTAATATCCAGCATGTCCCAAAAAACTTCGCACCTCTTTCTGAGTTGAAGGAGCTGGTATATTTTTTATCACCTTAATTTTTGAAGGATCCACCTGAATGCCATCGGTAGAGATGAAATGTCCTAATACCACCCCCTCACTCATCATCATATGGCATTTTTCAGTGCTTAATGAGAGGCGAGCTTGTTCGCAGCAAATTAAAACCTTCTTTAAATTTTCCAGTGCCTCCCCAAAATCCTTGCCATAGGGAGTAAAATCGTCCATAAATACTTCCATACTATCATTAACCAATTCAGAAAATATGCCAATTACAGCTCTTTGGAACGTTGCTGGTGCATTACATAAACCAAAGGGAAGCACCCTGTAGGAAAACGTTCCCCAGGGGCAAGTGAAGGTGGTCTTATCCTGGTCCTCAGGAGCAATCTGAATTTGGTTGTACCCGCTGAACCCATCCAAGAAGGAGAAGAACTTCTTCCCTGATAGGGTATCAAGTACTTGGTAAATAAAGGGTAGAGGGAAATGATCCTTTTGCGTAGATTTGTTCAGCTCCCTATAATCAACACAGACTCTCCATTTACCATTTTTCTTAGGCACAATTACAAGTGGGGAAACCCACTCACTATCTGAAATAGGGTAGATAAATCCTGCTTCCAAAAGTTTCTAGATTTCCTCCTTCACTATATCCCTCAAATTGGGGTTCATGCATCGTTGGGGTTGACACACAGGCCGGGAGTCATTTTTAATGTAAATATGGTGGGTGCACAGATTAGAAGGGATACCCCTCATGTCTGTATACTCCCAGGCGAATGCCCCCTTATGTTCTTTCAAGAGATTGCTTAGGCGCTTCTGTTCCTCTAAGGAGAGACCAGGGTTGATGTTCAAAGTCCTTCTAGGTTCTACCTCAATAGGAATACTTTTTGAATTTTTCAAAACTGGGATTATGTTTGTGTCACCAACTAATGCTTCCTCCATGAGATTCTCTTGTTCTTCCTTACCAAGGGTAATGTTCAGGATTTGATAGACCTCTTTATCCACTGAAGCGGGTTCACTAATAAAATTGCTAATAGCATAGTCTTCTGTTTCATTTTTAAAGGTCAATGCCTTCCCTATAGTTAATAGTGGCTGAACATCTTCCTCCTCCTCCTGCTCTATACAGGGTGAGGTTTTTAGGCTCCATGCCATCAGATATAGTCATGGACCCCAATTGACAGCTGATGCAAGCATCAGTCGTACCCAACCAAGGCCTTCCCAGGATCAGTGGGTGTCCCCCCAACTGTGATTTTTATTGTAATACTAAAAAGTCAGCAGGGTATTCCCATGAATCTACTGAGATGACAAGTTCGTCCAGAATCCCTTCGGGTCTAATGGTGGATCTGTCTGCCAATTCTAAAATGGCAGGGGTCGGTCTAATATTAGTGATTCCAAGCTTCCTTACAGTCTCAATTGTTATGACATTGATCGCTGCTCCTAAATTGACTAGCACGTTGGGTATCTACGTCTGTCCTACATGTACAGTGACAGTAGGATTGCCAGGGTCGTCATACTTGGTCACAGGGGTTTTTCCTGTTATCAAAGCAGATAAATTCCCTATGACGTGAACAATGGGAGGATCTTTGGGTTTCCTTCCTGGTCTTTTAGTGCACAGGTCCCGAACAGTTCTAGCATAAATAGGTACGTCTTGAAGAGCTTGCAAAAGGGGGATTTTAACATAAAGTTTCCTTAACTCTCCTAGGAGGTTAAACTGAGGTTGCCCCCCTATTTTTGGTAGAATTAATCTCTCAGGGTATGGTGGTTGCCTTATCAGCTGGGTAGGCTGCGTATTGTCCAATTTATCGCTTGATGTTTTAGCCGTTCCATCCAAGGGATGCTCAACACCTTCAGTAATAGTAACTGTATCAGATGGGTGCTGTGAACTTTCTCCTTTTTCATGCACAGACGGTGGAGCATATTCTGTAATTACAGGTTCTATTATCTTCCCAGATCGTAGACGAATATCATTACAAGGTACAGGGGAAAGAGAATAGGCCGGCATATTGACAGTTTCCAATTGATGGACTATTTTATTATTCAGGTTAGGATTAGGTTGGGCAGGCAGCTGAGGTCGTATCAATATATTAGGGACAGGATTATTCTGCAGCTGCAGTTGCGACTACTGAGGTGAGTATTAAGGATATTGAGGAAATTGAGGGTATGGAGGAGAATATGATGACTGTTGAGGTGGAGGTGGTTGAGGGAGCTGGTTCCCGAGAGGAAAGTTCCTCGATCCAGAAGACCATGACGTAGGTTGATGTGGTGGCTGTGTCCAAGGACTCCATGAGTTATAATTTCGCATTGCAGGTTGGGAAGGATTCCACTAAGCATAATTTGAAGGGAATTGTGTATTCACATTTTGCATGTTATTATTCCAATTTCTCATATTATTAAAAAATGGAAACGAGTCCAGAGGCATACCTTGATTTCGAGGCTGCCAAGGTTTCTTTTGTGCAATGAAATAGGTCGATTCCACTTCTGGAGTTGATGCCTGCAGAATAGCCTTCACTTGGGGAAGTGAGGGACATTCTTTCATGTCATGGTTCAACTCACACAGCTGACATACTACTACTTCGTCAAGTGGGCATTCTTTCAGCGGATGATTCTTTCTACATCGGGGAGAGAACACACCTAGTGTGAGATCCTCCACTGCCTGTTTTTGTTTTTCCTTCAGGACATCAATCTCCGAAGAGATGGAGCTCATCATTTCTGTTTTAAAATTTTCAGGGAGATTGCCTATCTCTGCACGGGAAGCTTCTCCGTTGAATGACTTCTGGGTTTTGTCGAAGACATCACGTTCTAGCTTATCCCGTTTGTCCCGCTTATTGTTCCTGGAAGATCCTTTGGAGTATCTCTTACATAGTTACACAATCTTCCCAAAAGGTTCTTTGGAGCTGTCTCCCTTTCCAACCAGATTTAACATGTCTAAACAATCATCCCTGATACCACGAAGCAAGATTATCTTGAGTACGTCAAGCCCCATGTTCGTCTGCCCTTCTCTTTGCACATTGTACAACAGCCTTTCTACAAAATCCTCCATACTTTCATCCTCCTTCTGCACCATTTTAAATAATTCCTCTCTTTTGTCCTTGGTGTTGCAGTATTCCTGATATTTCTCCAGGAACACCTGTTTCATCTTATCCCAATTAGCAACAGTTCCTCCCCCAAGTCTCATGAACCAGCGTAATGCATTGTCCTTCAGGGTGGCGGGAAAAAGTTTTAGCTTTTGCGCATCAGTGACATAATCATAGCTGCGACAGAGGATATCGAATTGAAAAAGGAATCCGTCTTGATCTTCTGCTGCTCTTCCATGGAAGCGAGGAAACACCGATGGTGAGATGTTCTTCATAGGAGCTGTCCCTTCTGGCTGCTGAGTTGGAAATTGTAATGTAGTCGTTGTTCCTTCTGGCAGGGAGTAATTTTCATGATGATAGTTTTCCACCATTGCCTCTTCCTCGTCGGTCTCATGTCTATTATTCATCTTCTCTTATGTTTCCCCTTCTTCGTTTGTTCCTACGTTCTTTTCCTTGTTTGTAACAGCTGCGTCTTCTTCAGTTGTAACTGCTGCGTCTTTTTCAGTTGTAACAGCTGCGTCTTCCTCAGTTGTAACAGCTGCGTCTTCCTCAGTTGTAACAGCTGCGTCTTCCTCAGTTGTAACAGCTGCGTCTTCCTCGGTTGTAACAACTGCGTCTTCCTCAGCAGGGATATACAAGGGAGTCACGACTGCTCATGTATTCTCCACCGTGGACGTTGGCGTTCCAAAATCAACAGGGTTTCGTCTGATAGGAGTTTCTTGATGACGAGCCCTGGTGGATGAATCAGTTCTGTCAACAAGATCGTCGATGAATGTTCTTCTGCCCAATTTTTGTCCTCAACCACGACCCGAACCACCTGCGCTGTTAGTAACTTGTGGGGTTTTGGGAGTTGGGAGGTGATCGCGTTTTACCCTCCTTGTATTCATGCGAACCAAATCATTTCAGCAAAGAAAAGACTGACTAGAAACAATTACCATATGAAACTAATGATCAATGTTTAATTTTCATCCTTCCCCGGCAACGACGCCAAAATTTCGAGCACCCTATATGCAGATAGATTATTACCAACACACAGAGCATATGAGATTTATTGTCAACCCGAGAAAGTCTTTTATTTCAAAGGATAAATGCACAATCTATGCTTAAACATCAAATCACTATAGTTGAATATTTTTATCTCTTAACAACTATGTCCATCCCAAAGATCTGTGTAATCTCAGTTTCTTTCTAAATACTACAAATTCATTTCCACCATGCATCAACAAGAAGTAAAATAAGATTCAAAGACAATTGCAGATAAACAGAAATCCTATTCACATCCTAGAACAAGTGACTTACTTCTTCAATCTGATCACTCTTGAAACCATAAGCAGAAATGAAATATTGATCTAGAAATTCAATTGCAAAGGATTGAGTTCAGCTGCTCTAAGAAATTGAATTACAGGAATGAAAATCAACAATCATAACAGAGAGATAAATTGCAAAGGATTATGGGATCACAACTTAACTGCGAGACGAACAAGGCTGTGTATAATTGTCACACGAATTGCATAAAGTTTCTACTCAGTCGACTGTCACTCTGTATTACTTGCCACATTCAAAGAAAAATAATCTTGATTATACTGGAAATCCACACATAAATTACTACTGCTACGTACAAAAGAAATATCATGAACAAAGCATCACACAGCAATAAATTAAAGGGTCCTAATTTAACTCACCAATCTCTGTGGAAGACGGGCCTAGCCTTCACACAGAGACGCTGGTTGAACAACGCAAGCTCCTTTAACTTAAGGGTAACTCCTTATATTAACAGAAGAATGATTACACAGTTGCTTTTGCTGCTAATATAATGAATTAATTATCTGTTGTTCAACCCCCTGTGTTGAGCCAACTCCCCATATTTATACATACAAATCATAACATCTAATCCTATAATCGGGCAGCCATGAAGATCTCTGATCTTCAGGTGCCCTAAATAACACTAGCTGTTACAATACGTGGCAAAGTAGAGACATAAAAAGATACGAGAAAGCTATTGATTGGCCCAGGAGTGGCGATCTTTCCAGATCATAACTATACTCGAGCAGCGACATACTAAAGATAACCCATTCTGTTACAGCTACCCTGTCACAGCTCCACCTAGGATATTATATTGGAACCACGTGCCTTAATTGATGATTGGAGCTTCGAGGATCCTTTCAAGAACGCACATCCCTTCTTTCAAGACTTGTTCAGCCCCTTCCTTCCTGCAGTCCACTTATCTCAAACTACCTTCATAAATCATCACATGTTAGCACAATTGAGAGATACACAGCTTTAATTATCACAATCATAAGCATTAATAAGATAAAGCAATGATCAGTCATACCTTGGCATCTTGGGGGAATAAAGTAAGGACAACAGGTCTGATTAGCATGATAAGTGGTGTAGGACAGGGGCAGGAGAGATAATTAAGGATGATTAAAAAGGGCCAATTCTGGGCTCAATAGGATTTATGAACTATTTTGTTGAAGTTCTTATTTATAGTTTATATATGAAAATAATTTTTAAAATTTTATATATTGATATGTTTAAATATTCTTATTTAATAATGATGATCATGATTATTAATGTTGAGACTAATTTTGATATCATATCTTAAGAAAAGTAAGGAATTATTTGGTTTGTTTTAAAAAATTATTTATATGTCAGCAAAGCTTTAATAAAGGTATTCATAAATCATTTTAGTTTTGATGAGTTAAAAGGTTAAGAAAGTTGGGTACATGAGAATTTTCTAACACCTACTTTACTATGGAACTTGTAAAAGTTTCTTCTTATTTTAGTAATGTTGATTTTCTTCTATACTATAGTTAAAATAGAGAAATAATTTTAATCTTTTATAATAGGGTTGATAGCCTCCTTTTAGTATCTTAATTTGGTGTTACTCTCTAATTATTTGTACCGCCACAATTTATCTTATCTTATTTTGCAAAGTAAGCTCTTCCTTGATTCCCCAATGATTTAGCGAAGAATTGGAATCTTTACACCAACCTTGTTTTAGTCACAAGTGGTTTTGACTAGAGTTTCAAACAATCTTAGGAAACATCTCTTGTCTTCCATGTTATTTATCTTGTTATTGTACAATAAGTACCTAGTAATAGACATGCTCTCAATGGGGGAAAGACTAACTTCTATGAGAAGGATTATTAGGATATGGTGTGTTTCCTATAATGTTGCGATTATAAATTATAAAATGCTTTTGAATTTGTTATATCTTTCTCCTTGATACTCTAGAGATGCTACAACCCCAAACTTCACAACCATATAAGATAACAAGAATAATGAGAGTTTCAAAGAGGAGTTTTTTTGTTGTCAAAGAGAAAAAGATTTATTGATTTACAACTATTTTCAAGTGCATAGTAGGTTTCCACCCTCAATTTATCATGTTCTCAATATTATAGGTCCATGTATGCTTATGATGAAGATCCATTGGAGATATTTGTATGAAGTCACTTTCTTTGTGGATTTGTTAATCATAACCTTTGTTTTGTCAATGTTACCAATCATACCCATAATAAAGTCAAAATCTTTGAGAGTTTTTAGTTGCTTGTTGAGATCATAGAGACTCCTCCTCATAAAAACAATGTCATAATTAATGTAAAGAAAAAGGATGATTGCACCATGTTCCAAACAACCATCTAACCCATTGATGTATATGCAAAAAAAAAGGTAGGGAACACAAAATAGACTTCTTTAACTTTTAGATATTACTATAATTTCTTCAAACTAACCCTCAATAATGTGTAATGTACAATTAAGGTAATAGTAACTTAATAGTTTTAAGTAAACTCAAAATATTTGGTAAAACCTATTTATATTTATTAATAAATTTCCAATTATTCTAATCTTTTCAACGTTTTTTTTAATAGTTTTAATAAGCATATTAAGACACAAAATTTAACCTTTGACATCCACAACATAGACTCTTTATTCATAGTTACATCTCACCAAACAGTGACCTAAAAAAGACATAGGTGTATCATCTGCAAAGAAAAATCTATCCAAATATATTTAAATCCTAACTGCAAAGAAAATTCTATCCAAATATATTTAAATCCTAAAGAGAGGAGAGGATAAAAGACAATATAGAACCAAAACTGATGATATAAGTGCCTCATGCACCCACATATCATAAATCTTTTCAATATTATCCGTGAAAGATAGTTTTAACCGGGGAGCTAATTTTGTCGCATTCAGATTTTTTTATCATAAATTATAAATAATATTTTGATATAAATTATGAGCATGAGTCTTCTGGGTTATGAAATGTAGAACAAAGTTTTGATCTTAATGTAGGGTAGATAAATGTTCTTTGTTTTTTTAATTAATTTAAATAGGTAACATCTTAATTAAGATTTTAAATTTACTATAAAATTATTTTGTAATTACTTCTTTTCCAAGTCTTTTAAATCTCAATCAGAAGTAAAATCGTATTCCCAGTCCCACGTTAAATAAACAATATACCTATTAAATGTATGGAGATAGGATATATGAGGTACATTGTGGGAGTTTTTATTTATAGTTTATGTGAAGTATGCAGATGTAGTAGGTGTATTTAAAGCAGGCATATCGAATTAGAATTACAATTTGAAGTGTTGAATCACGAGAGTTGTTTCCATATATTATTGTTAATGTGTATGTGGGAATCTTTACCTAATTATTTGATGGATAATTTTTACAGAAATGCTAAGTTGAAGATGGAGGTTTATTGCCCATATGATGGGAGGCAAAGGGCAATCTTGGTAGCTTGTTGAGGAGTAGAAGCTGTACATGGAAAGTGGAAGAGAAGTTAGAGAGAAGGGGAAAAAAACTATAAGGAATAGAATGTGTGTTATTGTAAGCAAAACCATGTTAGAAAGGGCAAATCGAAGCAAAGAACTAGACAGGTAGTGAGGGACTTTTAGGTTGCAAACATGAAAATACAATGAACATAAAAGTGTATGAATGTGGAACAAACAAAGGAGGTTAGAAAACATGAAATATATGGTTGAAGTATTGACATTTATGCAATAGAGAAAAATAGAAGTACTTACATATAGAAAGGAGTTATGAGAGAACCATAGAAAGGGGTTATAGAGAAAGAGAGAAGTACTTACATATAGAAGTATTGACACTTTTTATCTAGATAATTGAAGTTCGAGGCCTATAATCAATGAGGTTCAAAACCTTTAAATATGTTTTCAATAAGATCATACTTCATAGAGAAAGGAATAGAGAAGCACATGTAGTTTCCGTAGTAGGTTTACAATTGGTCAAAAGAATGCAGCATATTTGGGAATCAAGGGAGGGCCAGTCCTTTGATTATATGAAGAATCCTAATTCTTCGACGATTGAAAAGTTTGGATATTGTAGAGAAGCACATGTAGTTTCTGTAGTAGGTTTACAATTGGTCAAAAGAATGCAGCATATTTGGGAATCAAGGGAGGGCCAGTCCTTTGATTATATAAAGAATCCTAATTCTTCGACGATTGAAAAGTTTAGATATTGTCGAGCAATGTTTTTATCTCTCTTGGTTATGGCACTCATGTAAACTACAAATAAATGGAAGATTGTATCAGAACGTCATATGTATGGGGCTGGAAAAGAGAATTAAGGGAAATAAGTTGAGAACAAAGATGCCAAAATTATAATAAAACAAACATAATTTTCTAAAACCTTTCACCTCACGGCTAACTTGCATTTAGCTTAAATTTTAAATTGTTGTCTCTAATTTGATGTTTAATAGTATTGCATCTCACCTCTTTCACCAAGTTCTCTCACATATGCAATCCAGCCATTGTCAATTGAATGCAAAATAACTTGCATGCTAGGAAGACTTCCCATTTTCTCCCTCTCTTACTCCTTGATAAAATCCTTCCAGCCTTCGACATTTTCAAGTATAGCTATATGCGGCAACCTGAATGCATTGCACTTGTATTTCGTGCATTCTTCAATAAGCATTTGTTCATTTTAATTATAATGTTGATGGGGTGATAACACTAACATGACATTTGTATGTGTATACTTCAAGTTTTCTATAATGTACCCTATACAAGATTCAACAGTGAGTTCCAAATACATGACAAATAATTCACAAAATAAATAATAAAACATAGATGTAATAAATTCTTTAACATCTTTACTTTTACATTCAAATCTAGTTGTGTGATTCTAAAAAATTAACTAAAATAAAGAATATATTTGTAAGACTTAAAAAATATGATTATCAATTACAACAATGCCCCATACATAACAACAAAATACTCCTTAATCATATTTTACAATAAATTGTATTTTTTATTCTATTTTATATTTATATAATATATTTAAACATTTTTTATTTTAAATTCATTAATTTTTAAGAAAAATATTATTGTGATATTGTCACAATAACTAATTAAAACTTTAAAAGCATGTTTTAATGTCTATAAAATACACTCCTATTCATGAATTTGAACACATTCACATAATCTCTATTTTACTTTCCTATTGCATATCAATGTCTATAAAATACACTCCTATTCATGAATTTGAACACATTCACATAATCTCTACTTTACTTTTCTATTGCATGCACACTGTAAGCATAAAATAAACTTATTATATTTTAAACAATTTAACGTTTTAAATTTTTTATATAATTTATTTATTTTATGATTCAATTTTCAATGTAATTTCTCATTAATGATTATCGAGGCTTTATAAAACTATATTAACATTCAAAATAAAGGGCTTTATAAAACTATATTAAACTATATTAGCATTCAAAATAAAGGGCTTTATAAAATTATTTTATTATTAGAAACTAAAATTGCAAACTTACAACAATTTTTCATTTTGTAATAATGATTACATTGAACGTGTTTGCCTCTAACCTATTATTAGTCCCTTCTCGCATGCAGCGCAGGGACTATATAAATCGATTTTACCTATTTTTATTAACCTGGCACAAATTACACAACATTTTAACAAAAAAATTTAAGACATAAATATGCTCAAATAGATGTCATCAATTTTTTTATTAGTATCCATTGTTTTTGAAAACACTGCTCAAGGAGAGACTCTCTACAAGTGTAGGGTTCATAAAGCAGGTGTTACATGTGAAGCTCGTCGGTCCTTACAAACTGCCAACACGCTCCCAATTGCACGGAGGAGGTGCCACCCTCAACTTCTCCTCTCTTCCCTATCTATATTGCATCACTTCCACTCAATGTAGCCATATATTTGCATCAACCAAGCATTCACAAACATGCACAGTAACTTATTATTTTCCGGGTTCTCTTTTCCGCATTTCGTTCCATATTTTTTTGGATGAATTGAATTTAAATTTTAAGGTTTTCCAACTCTTCCATTACTTCATATTTTTTTCCAAATTTCAGTTGAATCTAGCAATACCAATACCAGTGTTTAAGTAAAAGAATTGCCAAGGATCAACAGGAGTGCCCAAGCACCGTCACCCTGTTCCGTCTTATAGGTGCTGGATTCCCTGTTGCCTGCACGCATTGAAGTCCCGCATGCGAGACATGTGGGGTCTGGATGGGAGCGTCGTCAAAAGATCCTTGAGGGCGCGTGAGGAGATCCCAAGGAGATATGGAGGTTGACCAAATTCATGCATAACAAAAACCCAAAGTTTAAGTGGACGTTTGGAGAGATAGAAAAACACATACAAGAGAGGATGCTAAGGAACCCAAACATTTGCAAGGTGTTGTCCATTTCTAACAATAAGACCACCATTTAAACCTGCAGTGATATTAGCCATGGAATCAGCTTGCTAATTGTTAGTCCTTAGGATGTGAAAAAGGGAGATAGAGATAAGATCTTTGATCAACTGAATGAAGTGGAAATGGAACTTAGAAGTAGGTTTGCGATGATTTTTGGCTAAGGCCCTGGCTTCCTTAATAACCAGAAGGGAGTCTCCGATGGCCACAAGATCCTGAACATTATTTTCCTTTGCGACGTCAATACCTTTAATCAAGGAGATCCACTCCGCATCATTATTCGTCCTCCTTCCAATCCCCCGGGCGAAATCTGTCAGTTTGTTTCTGTCGGAGCCCAGAAGGAATCCCCCCGCACCTTCCAACCCAGGATTTCCCTTCGAGGCACCATCAAAGAAGAGTGTGTGACTGACACAAGCCCTCATCCATATCTGGAAGTCTTTTGGCTCCATTCTGATTTGCCAATTTTGAGGCTTTTGAATTTTGGGGAAGGAGGGAAGAGGGGTAGACGTAGGAGGGATCAGGAGGTTCGCCACCCAATTTTTATCTTCAACACTTAAGGGTTCTTTGTTCAGGTTATTCATGCCTCTCGAAGAGAGGGCATCAACCCAGAGAGATTTTGCAGATGAAAGAGCTTTTCCTGGAGATACCCTGGTATCCTCAAAAACTTCTTTGTTCCTGGCATTCCAAAGCTTCCAACATATATACTTTGGAATAGTGATCCAAGCCCGTTTGAAATCTGGCTTCCTGCATAGGGAATTAGAGTAGAAAATATGCCAGTTAGCAAATAGATCATTCCAATTAGTGGGAAGAATAAGATCCAGTTGAATGTTCTGATAGGACCTGTGCCAGAACTCTTTGGAAAATATGCAATCCAGAAAGAGATGATCAACTGTCTCCTCAACATTCTTGCAAAGAATACACCTTGTCGGCCCAACTGTTCCTCTTTTCCTAAGGTTATCCATTGTAAGAGTCTTTCTGTGGGCAAGAATCCAATTGAAGACATTGACTTTTGGAAGCCCATCCCTGCCCCAAACTCTGTTCCACTTATTATCCTTACTGCATTAATTGTTGAGGGAATCCAAGTATCCATAACCCTCCCTGACTGAGAACGATCCTGCTTTCCCCCAACCACGCTTGTCTCTCATGGAAAGATGAATAGGAAGAGCACCATGAAACAAAGAAAGGAGAATATTGTAATCCTGAAGAAGATGTTCCGGTAGATTGAGATTATGCCAGCCAGTCCATCTTCCTTGAATGGACCAAGTGGACAAGTCATAGAGAGTATGAATGTTTGCTTGCTCCATCTAGGATTTCAATTCACGAAGCTCGAAAATATAGTTTGTAGGGGGGATTGAGCAATATTTATCCTTCCAAATTTTAATTTGCTTATCGTTTCCTGGGATCCACGAAAGGTTGTTTTGGACAATAAAGGTTGATCGCTTACAGAGGTTCCAAATTAAAGTTCCCCTTTTCTTAAGATCAATATTATCCACACATCATTTTCTTGTTCTGGGCATGTATTTCTTATAGAAGATTTCCTTCCACCATGCCTTCTTGCCAGAGATGATCCTCCAGAGAATTTTGGCACCGAGGGATAAATTCATCAGTGAAGGATCTTCGATCGCAGCTCCGCCATAAATTTTAGGTCTGCACATAGTGTCCCAATTTATCAAATGGAATTTTTTTGAGTTGTTAGATCTCCCTCCTTGCCATAAGAATTTTCTAAGCTCTTTGGTAATGTCAAGCATCACAGATTTGGGGGCGAGAGAGATAGAGCTAGCAGTTGATTTTGTTTTTTAACTTTACAATTAGCCTGTGCCAATCTGCTACTCTTCTTTTTCCTGTGACGATAGGGATGCCGAGATAATTGAAGGAGTTCAAATCCCCAATTCCTTCAAACCCCATAATCCTAGAGATTCTCGCCAGAGTTCCTGGGGCGCAGTTCCAGCTGTAGATTTTGGAATTTTCTGAAGTGACTTTTCCGTTAGAGGCCCGAAGAAAAGTAAAGAGAACGAGGTTGAATCTCTCAGCAATAATCATAGAGGCACCTCCGAGCAAAATGATATCATCGAAAAACTGGGAGTGATTGACCGGCTCGACTCCTCTAACACTTTTATTCCTTTAAGATCTCTCGAGGCTTGAAGAGAATGAAGTTTCCAACTCATGGAGTCAGCAACTAAAAGATAGAGGAAAGGGGACAAAGGGAAACCTTGGCGCAAGCCTCTAGAGGCCAGAAAGAGATCAATGGGTCTGCCATTAACCAGCGGGGCAATCTAAGGGCTATGGATGCATGCTTTGATCCATCGCACAAACCTTCTAGAGAAACCAAACTTAAGCATAACAACAAAGAGAAAATTGTGATTCACTCTATCAAAAGAATTAGCCATATCTAGCTTGATTTCCATACCTTGGTGTTTATTTTCCATGCTGGAGTGAATGGCTTCTTGCACCATAATAATGTTATCCAGGATTTGACGGCCAGCCAGGAATCCCCTTTGGGATTCAGAGATGAGCTTTCCCATTACTTTTTTCATTCTTGTAGCAAGGATCTTGGATAGGATTTTGTAGTAGGTGTTGCAAAGAGATATCGGCCAATAGAATAGGGAGCTTTATCTTTTGGAAAGAGGAGAAGAAAGGAGGAGTTGGTTGCCCCTTCGATTTTGTCTTTTCTCCTAGTCCAATTGAGCATTCATTTTAAGTCCTCTTTAATAATTTCCCAGGAATCCCGGTAAAAATTGATGGTGAATCCATAAGGGCCTAGGGCCTTATCAGTTTGCAGGGACCAGATTGCATTCACTATTTCGTGCTCCAAGATCGGCTTTGAGAGCTCTCTGTTGGTGTTGTCCGAGATCAGATTATGGATGCCTTCAAAAAGATCCGCTTGTGCCTCAGGATCAGTTTGTCCACTATCCGCGAAGAGCTCCCTGAAGTGGTTGAAATCATGCATTTTTAAATCTTCTTGACCACTTATCTTGTTCCCGTTGGTGTTCTTCAGCTCCCTTATAACATTTTGACTATGGCGAGCCTTAGCCTTTAGGCATACTTTTGACTTTATGCATACCAAGAAAAATATATCTTAAGTTATCATAGAAACACTTTTAATTCCATTACATCGATACTTTCAACAACTATATTTTCATCAAAATATTTGAAAAATATGATCATAAAAACTGTAGAAAGCCTAGTGCTCCTTACATGTGGAAAAAGGATTAATGTGCACAATGTTCAAAGTTTTTAAAGCCGCCCCCAAAAGTCATGATAATTGGAATTTTGGGGGTGGTTGTTTTGAAGCCGCCCCCAAAAGTCATCATAATTGGAATTTTGGGGGCAGTTGTTTTAAAACCGCCCCCAAAAGTCATGATAATTGGACTTTTTGGGGCGGTTGTTTTAAAGCCTCCCCCACAAGTCCAATTGTCATGACTTTTTTCATGGGGATTTTGAAAAACCCCCCTATGTTTTTACTCAAATTTTGAGTGGGAGCACTCGTTGAATGTGAAATTAAATTCCTCATCCAACGAGTACCCACACTGCAAACTTTTGACGGGCCCTGCTGCCCAAAAAACAAGAAATACCTGAAAAAACGTGATGATGCGTTTTTTCATGTATTTCTTGTTTTCGGAGTAGCGGGATCCATCAAAAGTATGCCGAGTGAGTACTCGTTGGATGCAGAATTGAATTCCCCATCCAACAACCCTATTTATGATCTTTCCTTGCATAGTCAAGATTAAGGGGGGGTGTTGGAATATTCTAACTATCTCATCTTGGTTTTGCATGATTTTCATGCATTTTTCATGCATGCACGCATTCCATGCAACACTCCATGCATCTGTGCATTGGTAGTTGAGTCTCCTAGCACCTAGTGCTTAATTTAGGCACCCTAGAGCTTAACTTTAGTCATCATTAGTCCTCTTATCCACTCATAGCACCTTGGTTACATCATTGAAGTCCAAAATGTCTCAAACCTAATTTCCCATTAAACTTGTAAGTAGCAATATTATAAACCAAATTAACATTAATAGCTTAATAAGTCATAAGACCCAAAACTATAATGTCATAATTAAAAATATTGTACTTATTGTGGGCCTGTCAAGTTTGACAAATGGCTCAGGATTGATAATTATTAAATATTAAAAGAGAATGAACTTGACAAATGGCTCAGGATTGATAATTATTAAATATTAAAAGAGAATGAGTTTTTATATATTAGATACTTCCAACTTTGATAATTTGGGGGAAAGAGATTATTGAATTCCTTTATTTATTAAAATGGAAATTTCCAACAACGATCTTTAATATTATCATGCATCTTTTTATACATCTAAAATATAAACTAAAGCATTGGGATGTAAAGGTGAGATGATTAAAGAAATGAGTTTACATTTAGATACTTTCATCTTTGATTCAAAGGTGAGATGATTAAAGAGGAGGAGTTTATATTTAGATACTTCCATCTTTGATAATTTGGAGGAAGAAATTGTTGAATTCTTTTATTTATTAGAATGGGAATTTCTAACCATAATTATTAATATTATCATACATTTTTTACAAATCTATAATATAAACTAAAGCATTGGGATTATGCATAAGTTAGATGGATTTTTTTATATGAATTTAAAAAAAAAATTGTTTATCTTTAGTCCATCTCCGCGTGGAAAGTTTGGAGTTACTTATCCAATCAAAGAGACTTCTTCACCTCATTTTAGTCTTCTCCGCGTGGAACGTTTAGCGACCTTCTCCGCGTGGAAAGTTGAATGTAACGAAGTTCAGTCGATGGATCTCCGAAAGTTCAACGTGGAAAGTTCAATTTAGACGAATCAATTATTGAAGTCAGTCAATGGAAAGTTAAATTTAGACGAATCAATTATCGAAGTCAGTCAATGGATCTCAGCTCGTTACTGGTAATAGGGATGATCTGAGCATTTATTTAAGGAGGAGGCGTAGCCACTGAGAAGGAGAAGAAGTTGAGATTCTTTTGCCTGCAATTCAATTCAAATTGCAGAGAAAGAAAGTATGCATCCCTCCGTTTATGAACAGCCTAAGCATGCATATGGATCTCATCATCCTTCCTACCCAACACATGCGCATCCGCAACCTGCTGTAACTATTGGTATTCCGGCTGGCAATGCCTACAATAATACTAATAATTACGCTCAGGCGCCGCCGCCGCCGCCCCCGGAGGAAAATCGATGGACCACTGGTCTCTGCAGCTGCGGTGAAGATTGTTGCAGCTGTATGTATATTTCCATTTCTTACCTAACTGAATCATACAGGATTGCTTGTTATATGATTTATTGAATGGTACGTATAATAATTCGCTATATGAACAGGTCATTAACTGAATGAATGTTGCAGGTTGGCTCACATGTTTTTGCCCCTGCATCGCCTTTGGCCAGATAGCCGAGATACTCGATCGGGGTTCTACCTGTAAGTAAATCATTTATTCTACCGTTAACTTAAACCAATTTCATTTTCACGATTGGGCTTATTTTTCTCTTCCTTCATGTTTTCATATTGTATTCTTCATTTGCAGCATGCGCGCTTAGTGGAACTGTGTACGCTTTGATACTCCATCTTTTGGGCTGCCCCTGCTTGTATTCGTATTCCTACAGAACTAAGCTGCGCACCAAATTCAACTTGGAAGGAAATCCCTGTACAGACTGCCTTGTTCACTGCTTTTGCGAGACCTGTGCTCTGTGCCAGGAATACAGAGAACTCAAGAAGAGAGGCTTTGATCCCGCTCTCGGTAAGTGATCTCCTATTTATGTGATAACTGTAGATACGACTCGGCTTTATTGTTTCCTACATTATAATGTTAATCTCAACGCGCAGGGTGGGCGGGAAATCTGGAAATGCAGGAGCGAACAGCCTCAGCCCAGGCAAGGACACCTCCGGTGGGTCAAGCTATGAACAGATAAATGATAAATCCATGGGTCACGCTACGCCATAGAATTGCAGCTGTTATTTTTTTTCAAGTGAGTGTGGTTGAGCTTGATGTTATTTTTCTTTCAAGTGAGTGTGGTTGAGCTTGATATTCGGCTTTAGAATCAAGGGTAGGGTAGCTCCAGGTTGCTCGGATTGGACCCCAGAACCTATAAGGATTTAACCATAAAGTGCCGTTGTTACTGTTATATATAATTATTAGCTTTCATGAAACTCAGGTTGTTGGTGAGATGTGCTTATATTTTTATTTATTTAAAATATTCGAATAACTTCACTATTTCGTTAAGGGAATTTTAATATGGGAGTTAATTTTGTAAAGGGAATTTTAATATGGGAGTTAATTTTGTAGTAGATGGAATATTTTTACCATAAAAATATAAGACTTCCATATAAATTCTTTGTAGAACGGTGTTTTTAAGTTAATGTAGGGTAAAAAATTGGAAGGAGATAAACTATCAAAAGAAGGGTTATGGGAGTTGGGGCTTGTATAGTTACAGCCATGTAAGAAGAAATTATTAGGCATTCACAAAAGACCTTCAACTTCTGGGCAGCAGGATAATAAAAGAAGAGATACTATCAAATTTTCCAATGTTTTTTTGTTTTATTGATTATAAATATTTTTGAAAGTGTTAATTTGTATAATTGTCAGGGAGATGTTTTTTATGAATAATGATTAAATATTGCTGAATTACTGAGGAATGTATTATGTTTTCACTTTTTGAATACAAAGAATACGGTTTTTTCCAATAAAAAAAAGTAAAAAAATGTTATTATTTTTTAATTAAATTAAATTGTTAAAAAATAGTTAAAATTCCAAATTTATTAAAAATGATTGTTTTAATCAACTATATTCATTTTGTATGATTTCAATTAGTGGAAAGATGGTATTCCCACTTCGACTAGAAATAAACAATAAACCTCTTAAATGCATGGAGATAAGATTTGTGAGTAACTTTGTGGGAGTTTTTATTTATGATTTATAATGAAAATAATCCTTACTTACGGTTTATAATGGAAACAAGAGTAGTCCCAGTCTTTACTAATTTGAAATTAGAAAAAAAAAGACTATTTTTAAATAATAAATAAATGTTAATATTTTTTAAAATATTGATAAATAAAGTTAAATTTTGTTGAGATTCCCTATTCATAAAAAAGCGAACATTGACAAATAATTTGTAGTAACTATATAGACAAACTTCACCATAATTTATTAATTTGTCAAACAAGAGTTTATATATGTCAAGACCATCTTTATCTCACAAAACAAATGTAGATAGTAATGCATATTTTTCTCTTTAAATGTTTTCCTAAAAATCATGCTTAAGACATTTGCATCAAGGCTTGTACTACTTTACAATTTGATTATATGCTATCTATGATTTTAATTCTCCATATAGCTTCCCACTTCAAGTAATTTTGACTTTAATTTGAACACCACTTGAAACAAATAAACTACAACCCAATTTATTGATTTGCATGCTAGCTTCACATAAGTTTTCTACATTATTTTAAGTTAATATGCCTTAAAAAACACAAATCTCATGGTAATTGTTTTCTCTTCCTAAACTTCCATGGTAAACTTCGAAAACTCCCAATGATTGTGAAGCTTCCATGGTGAACTTCAAAAACTCCCAATGATTGTGGAATGGTATCGAATTCCTAGTGCTTGGGAGAAAGAATGTAATTGACAGAAACGACAATGGCTCATGTAGCATCATCCAGTCTAATACAAAGCGTGTTGACAAAGAGCCCATGATGAAGGCTCCGCCACATAAAAAGAGGAAAAAGGACATGAGCATGCTCTTGCCATGATCAACTTGAGGTGGAGGAAGATAGATCCACAACTACAAGTATGGATCCCCAAAAATTTCTTTGTTCTAGCATAGTTTATTGGAACATCCATTGTAAACATAAAGTCTTTATCTCACATTGAAGGTTTAGAGCATCCATAGGAAGAGTTGAAAAGTTGTGGCCTTAACTCACATCAAATGAAATATAAATGATTGTTATTTACTCTAAACAATTTTAGATATATTTGTCAATCTATAAGATATCAACAACTAACCTAATGATTAAATGTTTTCTTTATATTTGAACTTTGATAAACAAACCATTGGCATAAGTTCAATGAAGTCATTAATTTTCTCTCTATATTTATATCTTAAAAAATAATTAACATACAATGCGGTAAAAAATTTGACATATTAAATATTATATCAATATATATTTCATAAAATTAGTTTACAAAATTAAAAAAATAATCTTGAAAAACATTTCAATCATTTAGTGCCATGAACAAGTGTCCAAAGCATGTAATGTATGTTTTGTTCTTGGTTTTCTACTTTAACTTATCTTTGCAAATCTCTATCTTATAGGTATCAAGTACTTCAAGCAACTTACAAAGGAATTCACCCACATGTAGATATTATACCATGGGTGTTTCAAAGGACTTGTAAAAGAGTTGTTTCCAATATCATTTTGTTAAAGTTTGTGTTAACAAACCCTCTAAAAATTGAAATGGTAGTATTTTGTTGAATTTTCAATTGGTAAGTATATTTTCCTAAACTATTTAAAAGAATCTCATTTAAATATATGTGATCATGTACATTTTTTAGCTTATTAAGTGACCTTTGTCATGGTCGTATCGCATCAAGCATGCTTTCTAAAATTTAATAATATCATTTAGATGGAATTTTAAGCATGCTTCCTAAAAATTAATAACATCATTTAGATGGAATTTTTGTTCTAGTATACCCCCTACTTTTAGGAATATTTTTAAAGATATCTTAACTTTGGAGCTCACCTATTTCATTTTGCAACATTAGTTTGACAAATTATTAAGGCATTGAAACTGATCCATTTCATTTTATAGCTTTTTATACATCAATCATGTTTAGCAAAGTGAAATGATCTTTTACAACATGATTTGGTAATTTACTTTAGGGTAAATATGTATTTAGATTAGAATTATATAATTATATCTAATCTCAACTCTTCAACTCTTTAGATGCCTTCCCACTTCAAGCAACTTTGGTTTCAATTTATGCAACACCCAAAACAAATAAATTGTAACCCTACTTCCTAATTTACATGCTAATTTCACATATATTTTTTACATTATCTTAACTTAATATGCCTCAACCATAGATCTCCTGGCAATTAATACTAAATGAAGAAGCTTTGGAACAAATTACACTTCCTAAATCTCATATTTTTGTGAACAGAAGAGTTTCTCATTGCTTTGAATTGTACAAGCAAAGGATAGGACGGAGATTCTATTCTCATTTACATGTCCTTATTCTCTCTAGCTAATATTTCAGTTCATGTTCGTTATCCTTTTAAGAATGATTTCTAGGACATGTAATGAAAGGTTATGTCCCAATCTATATAGACAGAGCCTGTAGTTGTAAGCCAGTATAAGTACCATCAGAAATACGAAGGAATCATCCCACCAGAAATAAATGTAGATATCGAAAATAAGGAAGGAATCATCCCACTCGTAGTGGAAAGACATAGATCGATCAATATCCAGAAATACCTTCATATGTTTCCATCTTTCTAGTGAAAGCGCCTAAGCATCCATCCATCAAAATCCATCCGTGTTCCATTCTGAAACACGCCATCAATCAATCCATAAAACCATCTTAATCTATGATTAAGTGATTTGTATCAATTTGTATCCTTCCCTTAAAGTCATTCTTTATATATATAAGTAATTACGCTTCAAATATTTCAGCAGTGGTATAGGCCGTGGCAGTAACGGTCTTTCTCAGCAGATATAGATAATGGTGGATGCCGATAAAAGTATGCCCAGTAAAAATATGCCGGGGAAAGGTATGCCCAGACTCACAAGGAAAGATACAGACACTAACACAAACACTCGGGATGCTACTGTTAGTTTTCATTTAATGGCTTAAATGCATTGGAGCAACGGAAACCTGGAAACCTAAAATGCAAAGGAAGTTGCACATCATACAAATTCATAGTACTATCAATATCTATTTTAGTTTTATATACCTTTGGGAGCTATAATTGAGGTTCTTAATACTTCTATGTCACATTATCACTTCAATGACTACATTTTCTCGTTTACTGCCAAACTCGATAATAAACACCCAAATAAACACACATGACAGCTTGCAATCCTGACATCCTATTTTAAAATTCTATCTAGAATACGTCAAATTATTAATGAACTAAGGAAAACATCTTAAGCAGCATGTCCCGAGAGATCCAAATAGAAATTGGCCTATAGGTCAGCTATTCACAATTGTCACTGATTAAGGAAGTTCCAATAAGCATAAAAAACAACCACTGAAGTTTTCTATTCGCAAAATGATTGATGGAACACGTGTTCATATGGCCTCTGCTATAGAGGTTCGCAAATCAAGTTTTGTTTCATATCTGGCATCATGTATGGGGCATTTTCCCTATAATCATTACTTTAATTTCTTATTATTGTTATACAATCACACATATAAGTTTGAGATTTTTGATCTAGCATTTCCATTGAAATGATGTATGTATATCAATGGAGTTACTAATTACTTGTCAGCTGTTTTGGTCTTGTGTCCATCTTAATTTGTATTTTATGGATTATGATGTGGGCTTGTATTTTCTGAATTGGCAGATGAAGAAATATATAGGATATTTATTTCAATTATCTGGATTTGTTTGAAAAGTAGATTGGTCATCAAAGGCTTGCAACGACGTGAAATGATTTATAGGATTAAAATCATTCTTACTTGTCTTAGGCATAAAAGTAGAGTGTGCCATTTCAAGTTTACTTGGAATGGCTAGGATTTAAAAAAAAATACAATGTGCCATTTCAAGTTTACTATAAATGTCCGGGTTTAACAAGTTTTGTTGCTACCATCGTGTGTTCAGAAACTGGATCTCCATGCACACCTAGTTGTGTTGGAGGGGGAGTTTTTTCATCTTAAGTATCAACTGGTGAAAGGATCATCTGCAAGAAAGGGTCGTTTCACTAAAAACAAGGAAAAATACCTATGATGAAGTGTTAGTTTGAGGATGAATCTGACAGAATGGACAACCATTAGTAGTTGTAGCTGAGCAACGAAGGTAGATCCTAATTCGTTGACTGGGGATCATTTACATCAAAGGGCCACTTACAAAAAGAAAAGAAATGGAAAGCATAGTAGTATGTAAATATGAATTATGCTTATATATACACATATACAAGTTTATAGTCTACTGATCGACAAAACATCTGCTTATTCACTACAAGATGACCATTATCTTTAAAGTAAAACACTAAACCTATACAAAACAGTTGACATTAAGTGGCCAAAGATGCAGAAAACTCTAGAAATAATCAAACCTCTCCACAGAGGTGTTGATGGTTTTGGGACCAAGTTTCATCAGACCCACTTTCTTCTCCTCCTCTTTCTTAGCCTCACCACCATCACCACATTCAATCTCTTCACAATCACAATTCCGGTGCATCCCGGTGACAGACAGACAAACGAGAATCGCCCCACCTGGAGTATTGATAACCAAAGAATGTTATCTTCATGTTGCCACCATTAGAGGTTTCACAAGGCAAAATTAACTAGTTATGGACCTAGCGGTAAATCGGGGAAAATGGTCCAATAGCAAGCATAAGCTGATCTATACCAATAACATATACACAACCTTTGTACTCGTAGTTCCATTAATATCGATGAACACTGAAAGGGTAACTGAAGCGATATGACCTAATGATTGAATTCTAAGGAGGCCAAAAAAAGATATCAAACCCTAATCAGGAAAAGGTATCCTTAGTCTAATAATAACAATGGCTTACATTAGCGGGTATTCAATGTAAGTTTGAGCAGGACGTCCAAGGTTCGAGCCCGCAGCCATTCATTATCTAGCAGAAGGACGCCTGAATGTGTTAATGACTCAACTGAGGATGCAAATAATGAGAAAATTGCAGTGTCAAATTCACGTCGACTCCTAATACGTTCTATTTGCATAGGTATTGCTTCAATTCGTGTTAGTTGAGCTTGTAGTGGTGCAACTGAAGCAAATAATTCAAGCACAATGTTGGATGAAATTGAAAAACCTAGACCTGTATGCAAGAATTGTGGAGGCGACGGAGCTATGATTTGTGATGAATGGGTTGCTCCTCGAGTGTTGTTTCTCCCAGCAAGTGGGTCGCTTCTGTTTCCTGGCCTCTTCATGATAGTTCTAATGCTTCTCTTGAGTTTAATTGAAGTGCTTAAATAAAACACTGAAAACCATAGGTGGATTATATTAGAGTTGAGTATGTGATGATTTATTTGGAGAATTTCCACATGTGTACATTTCCAACAATGGAGTTCAAGTGCTCATCTTGTATAGGCCATTGCTTTAAAGAGGAAGTTATAGTGACTCCATGGAGATAAAGTGATCAATTGTGATTTTTCCTATGGAGAGACACTAATTTTATAATTGACTAGCTCTGGTCACAGTTAGTTTTGTTGATTTCATTAGATGCTTGCTTGTCTTTGTTAAACCTTAAAACATAATGTTCAAGTCCTTCAACAACATTCCCTTCTGATTTTTAGTCATTCAACAACATTCCCTTCTGTTTTTTTTTACTATTGTAGCATGTCTCGTTAAAGAAAACAATCTATGCTTTCAAGTTGTTTCATCATTCAGAAAATAGTCTAACATAAACAGGAACTATTTGGCATAAAAATTTAATAGGATGATGCTTACATGAGTTTCGTGATGGTGCTTTACAGTGCAATACAATGCCATATCTTCTTTTTTTTTTTAGAAATCTGCAATATGTCAACTATTTTTTTTATTATTAAAGTTTCCTTTGACTATTAATATAAGCAATATATACAACCCTTTAATATGCAAAGTTGGCCATGAATGCAAACTAAAATCACTAAACCATGTTGCATTATTATTATAAACCATGCTGAATTTTTGTCTCTTCCTTATCGTTTCTAAGTGGCTAAGTGAAACCAAAAATGTTATCCCATAATCTCTACATATGGCCACATAAATACATTTAGAGATAATCTGAATTGAATAAACGAGTTGTCTAAAAGTGCTACCATTTCACCCTGAGAAAATCGTATTTTAGGCCCCCTGCATAAATTGGTTACCCTGGGTTTTCCAAGGTGCTGAATTCATCTATATGTTCAGAAAACCGATTTAATCAACACAAATCATCTGGCCAAATTCTAACCAAGTTTTGGCAAGACGCGCGAAATTGTAGCACTTCTAGACTGCTTCTTGAATAAATTGATTGACTAGAATTGGAATACCTATTCGTTAACTAAGAAAAGGAATTTTCATGCCTACATAACTAAAACAATACTATTGATTAGTTGTATTTGAAATAACTAAGTGTAACTTTCCACTTCTTATATATTAAGATGGTGCCTAGTTGCATTTGAAATATCTGAGTGTAACTTTCCACTTCTTATATATTAAAATGGTGCAACTAAGTTGTCATTTAAAAATAAATCATTATTATTATTATATTATTCATAAATAAATAATTAAATTATCACTTTAAAAATAAATTATTTCAAACTTGAATCACTTTTACAATATAAAGTATTTTAAAACTTCATATAAAGTATTAAACTAAGCTTTCAGTGTTTTCAACACATTTAGAATGAAACACACATCAATATAACGTCATAAAGGACAAGCTATGATAGAAAACTTCAAGTTTGCACGGTAATGACCAAGATTTCTTGCATTTATTTATACAAGAGTACGTTGATCATAGACATTAGATCAAACTCTGGATCAAAACTGGACTACCAAGGATCGTCCGGAACCGAAAACACTCGAACTGACCATTAATGTACTCAGATTTTCTCGAAAATTGATTTAGTAGTGTAAGAATTCAAAAAAATGAGAACTAAAGGTGTTAAAATGGCAAAATGCAGGGATATCCAAGATTTTCCAAGTTAAGACAGAATTATTCAAAATAGAATAAGATTTCGCAGATTTTAGAACTGAGTGGATTCAAATAGCCAAGAATAGGGATAACCAATAACATATTTCAGTTTGAAGACCGGATTTCTGTAAAATAGAGTAAGATTTCACCAAAATGTAGACTTGAGAGGGTTAATATGGCAAAATGCAAAGTTCAGGAGTATTCAAAGATATTTCCATTTCAAGCCCGGAATTCTTCAAACTATAGTAAGATTTCACAAAAAAAATAGAGCTAAAAGGGTTAAAACGACAAAATACATGGATATTAAAAAATATTTAAGTTCCAAGACAAAAATTATTCACGAGTGTAACCGAAATATTTGAAATTTTCCTCAAAGGCAGCAAAGACCCAAAATCAGCATTCAAGCGCTTAAAATAGGTATAAAGACACTGCATTTCGAAGCAAGGAAAACCAATTGCATAATTTGGTGCCGAAAAATAAGAATTCATCGCCATTGTTGTCCCATAGAACCAAATGCAGTATGTCACGCAGTAAACCGTACTAGATGATGAGAAACTTCTATCGTGCGATTTTGAGAAAAACTTCTACCTCTCTGCGCTGCCTGGTTTTGCATGATGGATGTTTGGCCGTTTTGATTTCTCTTGATTTCTGCGTCGTGAATATGAGTTTGCCCCTATATTTATGCATTGTGAATGGTAGAAGACGCCCTAGGGCACATGTGGAAAACCACAGAAAGGTGATTGTGGGTAGAGTTAAAGAGAAAAGTCAATGCATGCATGTACACCACCACAAGAGCGCTACCATGAGTATGGAAAATATTATGCAGTTGAGAGGCAACCCGTTAGACAAGTGTGGTAGTTGAAACTTGAAAGAGACTCCATGCAGATGAACAATAGCCACTGGAGGGCGCATTGCACCAACACATAGTGAGGAGGAAGGGGAAACGACAATTGCTTGACAACTGAGAGCTTGAAACATCTAAAAAATGAGTTGGCAGGCATTTGCATATGTAGGTTCCGAGGAATGGTATGCAGCTATAGGAAAATACAAGAGACCACAGGAGGTAGTGGAGGTAACGACCGCAGTGGAATAGTTAACGCCGACCACAAAAGGATAACGCATACTAGTGCAAGTTGCATGGTAGTCTGGCAATTCTAGGAACTACAGGCATGAGCTTCAGCAAGAATTAAATGAACAAGGAAAATGGATGCAAAAACAATAAAGGAGACTGACAACCTTAACACAACAGGCCTGTAAGATTGTAAGAATTCGGCCACTATGGTTGCACCCACTTCTGGTGGAAACCCTAGCAGTTAGCCTACATATAATATTATTTATAGATTTCTTAATTACAGTAAACATCAATTTTCTGGAGTTTTGTCTCAACGGAGCTTCAATCAAATTAATCCTTTGGGGCATTCCATAAAGTGCACATTTATGTTCGTTCGGATTATAATTCAAGTAATATAATAAAAACATAAAATTCAAAAATCCACTCTATATTGACATTTTAAATTATCCCTTAGAAAACCAATTTGAATTCCTAATCCAAACTCATATGAACTCAGCTTCAATTATAAGTAATCCTTATGAAGCTACACATTTATATTTGAAAAGATTATAGCTATAAGGATATATAATAACAAAATAAATTTCAAAAATCCCCGATATATTGTCATTTAAAAAAATGTTTCAAAACAAATTTGAAGCCCTTCGATTTTAGAAACCATAACCTAGATTTCTTATAAAAACATTTCCATCAACTAAACCGAAGCTTTAGGAAGAGGAATGTTGTTTGGGAACGGTTTCTTTACCCGGTCTCCTCATGAATAGCTCAAACTCCAGCCCCAGTTGTGAACCTTTAATCAACCAGGGTAGAAATGCAACTGACAAAATTCATAGGCATAAAAATTTTACTCTCTAGCATTGCAAAACCAAAAAAAAATACACAACAATAATGAAATATACTGCAATAAATGAACCCAAAGAAACAAGTCTGAAAAAACAAAAATCTGAAAAAAATACAGCAATGCACCATAGCAACACAAAGGTGATAAGAGAAAATACAAACACTGCACATCTTACTTGATTAAGCTGCACATGCTCTTGGACTTATCCTTATGAAGTTTATTGTAGTTTTTATGGTTCTCATGACCTCATTTTCCATCCTGAAGAAATCCTAACCCTTTGTATTTGAACTTGAAATCAAGGTTTCCTGATGCAAAGCCAGAGATTGGAAATATGGGAATTGGTATATCAAAATAAGGTTATTGGACATGCATTACCAAGTTATGATTGTTGTATCACATATGTTGAACAAAATATTTTGATTCAAAGAGCATGGCCTGGAGACAGGTGGAGACAGGTGCATCAATTACTTTCATTGAAGATTCTTTAAGGGCAAAGCTATAGCAATACCATAAACATAAAAGCAAACTTCATTCTGAACAATTACAATTCAAATAAACTCCCGGCCTTTTTTAAAACTTATAATGACTTACCCTTGAGACAATTACTTAATAGATTGCAATGCAAAAACCCAAATCAATGGAGAATCTGATCATCAAATTCCTATTAGATTATCTAACAGTATGAAACAAAGTGACCTTCAGTCGATACACTGAATTAAAATTAAATTAAATACTATGAAATATTAGCTTCAGGTCCAATCTCAGAGGCCGAAAACCATTCAGGAAGGAACCAAGTCATGGTCTGCAAAAACATGGTTGAGAATCAACAAATTATTCTATTTATGGTGGATTCCCTAAACACATTTCAGGGAAAAGTGTGCACGATAAAATAAATACATCAAAATGAAAAAATTCAAATACGAAACTAGCAATATAAACAGAGAAACAACAGACAGATTCACTGAACAACCATCTAATAACTTCAGAAAAATAAACAGAGAGATCGACAGTATTCTGTAAAATACCCGACTACGTGATGTGCATGTTGTACATCTCGAGCAGTTGGATGAATGCAATAAAGCTTTCGCCAAAAATTTCACCTAGCCACAAATGTCACCTACCACCTGCTTTGAACTTCGGGATTTGGCAGTAATTGCATCTTTAACGCCAAACCATTGTGTGGACTCTCCTGCCGAATAATACTCCACTGGAACACACCTCCTGAATTAGCCAACGGCACAACAATTGCGTTTACAATAGTTTATAGTTTGCACAACGAGATCCCTATGTTATATGTATATTGTCAGAACTATTTTATGTAAGTTGTAACCATTAGGAAGAAAATATTTAAGTGTTAACATTTGCAAGTTTAAAGTGGTGTTCTATTTTCATTTTATTTTTATTTTTTTTAATTCATGACAATGATAAAAATTGTCTTTTCAAGCACTCTTCACCAATCAAACTCATCCAATTATTGAAACATTTTATTAAATAAATACAAATAAATAAATAAATTCTTTCAACTTTGGAAAAACTATAGCCAAGTTTTAAAAATACTTTTGTGCAAGGTAAATTAATAGTAAAAAGTGGAACATATAATCTCTGTCTATGGAAGGGATTAATAAATTTGAAGAGATTTTTTGAATAGTAAGATTCATATTTCTATTTTCTCTAAAAAACCATTTTTTATACCATAAGCTATTTTGTGGTAATTTTTATTTATAATTTATACTGAAAATAAGCTTTATTTATGATTCATAATAAAAATATACCTAAAACGATGTTAGTAAAGTTTATATTTCCATTCCCAATAGAAATAAACATTAAACTATCTATATGTATGGCATAAGAGATAGGATTTGTGAGCTACTATGATCAAGTTTTTATGGTTTATAACAAAAAGAAACCATAAAAAGAAATAGCAAGAGTTTATATGTTTATATGGTTAAAAATAAATATTAAATTTATTAAACTTGTGAAGATAGGATTTGTCGAGCACTCTATAGGCAGATAGATTATTACCAACACACAGAGCATACGAGATTTATTCTCAACTCGAGAAAGTCTTTTATTTCAAAGGATAAATGCACAATCTATGCTTAAACATCAAATCACTATAGTTGAATATTTTTATCTCTTAACAACTATGTCCATCCCAAAGATCTGTGTAATCCCATTTGCTTTCTAAATACTACAAATTCAATTCCTTTCCACCATGCATCAACAAGAAGTAAAATAAGATTCAAAGACAATTGCAGATAAACAGAAATCCTATTCACATCCTAGAACAAGTGACTTACTTCTTCAAACTAATCACTCTTGAAAACCATAAGCAGAAATGAAATATTGATCTAGAAATTCAATTGCAAAGGATTGAGTTTAGCTGCTCTAAGAAATTGAATTACAGGAATGAAAATCAACAATCATAATAGAGAGATAAATTGCAAAGAATTATGGGATCACAACTTAACTGCGAGACGAACAAGGCTGTGTATAATTGTCACACGAATTGCATAAAGTTTTTACTCAGTCGACTGTCACTCTGTATTACTTGCCACACTCAAAGAAACATAATCTTGATTATACTGGAAATCCACACATAAATTACTACTGCTGCGTACAAAAGAAATATCATGAACAAAGCATCACACAACAATAAATTAAAGAGTCCTAATTTAACTCAGCAATCTCCGTGGAAGACGGGCCTAGCCTTCACACAGAGACACTGGCTGAACAACGCAAGCTCCTTTAACTCAAGGGTAACTCCTTATATTAACAAAAGAATGATTACACAGTTGCTTTTGCTGCTAATATAATGAATTAATTATCTGTTGTTCAACCCCCTGGGTCGAGGCAACTCCCCATATTTATACATACAAATCATAACATCTAATCCTATAATCGGGCAGCCATGAAGATCTCTGATCTTCAAACGCCCTAAATAACACTAGCTTTTACAATACGTGGCAAAGTAGAGACATAAAAAGATACGAGAAAGCTGTTGATTGGCCCAGGAGTGGCGATCTTTCCAGATCATAACTATACTCGAGCAACGACATACTAAAGATAACCCATTCTGTTACAGCTACCCTGTCACAGCTCCACCTAGGATGTTATATTAGAACCACGTGCCTTAATTGATGATTGGAGCTTCGAGGATCCTTTCAAACGACGAACATCCCTTCTTTAAAGAGTTGTTCAACCCCTTCCTTCCTGCAGTCCACTTATCTCAAACTACCTTCATAAATCATTACATGTTAGCACAATTGAGAGATACACAGCTTTAATTATCACAATAATAAGCATTAATAAGATAAAGCGATGATCAGTCATACCTTGGCATCTTGGGGAAATAAAGGAAGGACAACAGGTCTAATTAGCATGATAAGTGGTGTAGGACAAGGGCAGGAGAGATAATTAAAGATGATTAAAAATGGCCAATTATGGGCTCAACATCTCCCCCCAACTACCCTGTTGCATGTCCTCATGCAACAACCAACATCATTCAGAATCTGGGTCCTGTACTGAGCTCTATCCATGGAGAGAGGAAGAATTGTAGGAAACTCAGGCACCTTATCTGTTTTTTTTTAAAAGCCTCTATGAGTAACCCAATACCTTCCAGCATCACTACTCCTCTTTCAATGCTACTTGCGTGTGTCTGGAAATGAAGTTGGTGTAGTGGGAATCTTCCTGCAGTCTCATTATATGCTATGCCTGGGGAGAGCTTGAAAGGAAATCTTTAATCTGAATCTAAGTCGATGACACTTCTAGGAGGTAGAAGCATTGGTTCTTGTGGGGCAGTGTCTTCTAGCACATCTAAATTTAATAAGAGAGTTGCTGGTTCTTGTGTAACAACAACATCCTTTAGACTCTCTTCAGCAGCTACCCTTATTGCTTTTAGAGACACTGGTTCTTGTGTAACAGTGTCTTCTTTGTCCTTCTGCTGCTGAGATTGGATATCTTTCTCATTGTGCATCTCCTCCTCCAAGATTTTGGTGTCACCTGAGCATGGTGTCTGTACCTGCTCATCTTCACTCCACTATGTATCGGGAATGATATCCACTCCAGAGTTATCTTTTAAATGAAATTCAGGAGTTCCTGCTACAGCTTCCAAGGATGTTGGTTCTTGTGTAGCAACATCTTGGCTTGCCTCTTCATCCTCCTGTTGTTGTAACTCTTCTCCTGTGAGCTCTGTGTCATGGGATTCCTATGGGGTTACAACCCGGAGTTCATCATTAAACTCCAGAGTGTCCTCTGTCCCAGGTTCTTCTCCCATCTGTTTGGCCGATTGGACAAGTATACTCAGGGTTGCTAGTTCTTGTGTTACAGCACCCTGTTCCAGTTTATCAATGTCCTGCCTTTGTGGCTCTTCTTCTAAAATTTCTGTGTCATGGGAGCATTCTGGGGTCAAAGTATAGAATTCTTCATTGGACTCCAGAGTGTCCTTCATTCCAAGTTCTTCTCCCATATCCTCTATGATCTCTGTATCGTGGGAACATTCTGGAGTTACAGTATATTCCTTATTAAGCTCCAGAGTGTCCTCCATCCCATGTTCTTCTCCTATCTGTTCCTTAATCTCTGTATCGTGGGAAGTGGCAGCATCAGCAAACATGTTTAAAAATGCTGGTTCTTGTGTGATAGCACCTTCTTTTTCTGCTGCTTCCTCTATTGTGGCCGCGGGCTGTTGTGCTGAGCAAGTATTAAGTATAATTTTGTGGCCTACTTCCTTGAAGATTTCTCCACGGGTGGAACAAATTACACGTTCATCTTCCTTTCCAGGCTCAGCAGAATTTGATCCCTCCAGTTGGTCTGCAACCTCTATCAATGTATACATTTTTCTTTCACCCTATTTTCTGCAGGTTTCCTTCCAAATTTTCAATTCCCTCCTGAGTACTTGGAGGTCCTCTTTTAACATTGCATTCTCAGCCAAAATTCCTTCAATTCCAGGTTCTTCATCCATTGGCCTTTGTGGAGCATCCATAGGTCTTGGTACAAGGATTGGGGGCTCAACCTGTGACTCTAGGGTTTCCCATCTTTTTTTGGTTGCCTCTGCTACTGTAGCTGATCAAGTTCTTTTGTTTCTTATTGGTGAGATTAGGTTAAATTCATTGGTTGATCTCCTTCTTTTCTTTTGTGGTGTTTTCTTTTGTGGGGCTGGAATGTAAGGATTCACAGCTGAGGTTGAAGAAATGTTTTCTTGCTCCTCATGATGTTCTTCTTCAATTATAGCTCCTCCTACCCATTTAGGTGAGGACTCAATTGTTACCAGCTCAATATTCTCTGCTATTGCCCTGGCACTGTCATCTTCAGGTTCAATTGTCGCAGCATTTAATGTTGCTCCAATTTCACCTTCTGTTGTCGGAACTGCCCTATTGTCCGCATTTTCCACAATATTTTTATCTACACCTTCCCCCAATGGCTCTGCCTGTGATGGACTTTCATCTCCCCCAAATGGCTCTGTTGGTAATGGAGTTTCATCTCCCCCAAATGGCTCAGCTTGTGCCGGAGTTTCATCTCCTCCAAATGGCTCTGATTGTGACCCCGGTTGTTCTTCCTCTAATATAGTTTAATCCCCCCCAGATGGCCCAGCTTGTGTCCCCGGTTGATGTTCTTCTACAATTTCATCCCCCCCCCCACTTTCAGTGGAGGGACTCCGGTCCTCCTGTTGTGGTGGAACTCGTATCTGCTGTAATGGGACAAACTGCAAGGGAACAGGTTGCTGAGCTCGAACTAGGAATTGTTCCCAGGTTATATGATGCTGGCCAAGGGTTCTTACAATGATTAATTTGATAAGGCCATGGTGGGTGAGAGAGGAAAGTGGGTGCTTAGCAGACTGAACAAATGCCAACATATGATGCAAGTCATGCAGTAAATAATATGGAATGTTCAATAAAATGCCATGGCGAAGATGAGAAAGCAAAGGAAGTTCAGAGTTATAAACATTTTGATATCTACCTTCACAAGTAATGTACTTCTTGAGAAAGACAGCAACCTGGTCCCATGGCCGCGGCAGTGAGTTCAGTGCGATCCCTCTTCTGGATGATTCAAGTTGCTCCCCCGCGAGTAAAAATTCTTCTCGTGCAGTCATTGCAGGGACTCGTCGGTTAAACCATGGTTTTCCCACCAACGGGATGGCTATAACCTCGGATATAATGGTCTCGGAGACTTCTATCCGCATCCCCCACACAGTGGAGTGAGTTTTGGTAAGATTCAAAGCAAATTGCAAGGTTGCGTCCCGATCGAATCCATCTAGTCGCTCAAAAAATTTGAGCCAGCCGGCAGCTTGAAAGATGGCAAGAACTTGAAGATTTTTCCTGAGTTCTCGCGTATTGAAAGGTTCATGACGGACTGGAATCCCCATGGTCCTGGCTGCAGGATGAAGTTGTTATCCCACAGACGACAGAATCCGCGAATGGGAGTTGCAGCATAGAGGATGCACGAATCGCTGAGTGGAGACGTTGAGACAATGGGCAAATTTGGAAAGTTGAGCACAGAAAAATGTTCAAAATTTCCATGCCGAATTGGGGAAGGTGGCAGTTATTAGTGTTTACGTCGTACGAGGGAAAGGTTTAATTAGGTATAATGGTGGTATGAGTGAAGGTACGACAAATATTGTTTAAATGATATCAATACTTAATCACGTGATAAATGAAAGCCATACCTCATAAGACTGTGCATCGGATAACCTGCGGAGAATGGTGGAGCGTGCAGTTGGTGACGTTGCGGAGCCGAACTCGTGCACAGTCAGAAGTGTGATCATGATGACTTGGATAAGGCAATAATTTCTTCCGCCGGTGAAACACAAACCATCACGTCCTCGAGGTCGGAATGATGAGTTCGTCGGCACGACTGAGGTGAATCAGCACCATGATTTAGCAGGTTTGGAACAATTCTTCCGTTAACACAGGAGTTACCACTGCAAGTTTGCCAGAAATGATATCACGGCCGACGAAAAAGATGTTGCAGCCACCAGGAAAGATTGTCGGCGACCGGAAAAAGGATTTGCGGGATCGGGAAAAAAAAATACGGCTGGCGGGAAAAAATTTACGGCGATGGGATATATGTCGCGGTCACTGGGAAATATGTTGCAGCCATCGGGAAACTTGTTGCAGCTAACGGAAAAGGGTTCACAGCGGCCGGGAAAAAGGTTTTATGGAAATCGAAATAAAAACAAGTCACGACTGGCAGAACAAAAATTTTACGGCGGTGGAAAATATGTTGCAGCCTGTCGAAAAAGTTGTTGCAGCTACGGAAAAATGGTTGCAGCTGCCGGAAAATAGTTCACATCCGTCGGAAAAAGTTCACAGCTGTCGGGAAAACGATTTTACGGTTGCCGAGAAACGATATTGCAGCCGCCGGGAAATGATGTTGCCGCCGCTGGGAAATTATGTTGCAGCCGCTGGGACATGATGTTGCAGCCGTTGGAAAAGATGTTGCAGCTGCAGGGAATGGTTCACAGCCGCCGGGAAAAAGGGTTAACGGCTGCCGGGAAAACTATTTTACAATCGACTGGAAACGATAACGCAGCCGCTGGGAAATTATGTTGCAGCCGCTGGGACATGATGTTGCAGCCGCTGGAAAAGATGTTGTAGCTACCGGAAATGGTTCATAGCCACTGGGAAAAAGGGTTAACGGCTGCTAGGAAAACGATTTTACGGTCGACGGGAAACGATAACGCAGCCGCTGGGAAATTTTGTTGCAGCCGCTGGGACATGATGTTGCAGCTGCCGAGAATGGTTCACAGCTGCCGGAAAATATATCACGGCTACCAGAAAAGATGTCGCAGCTGCCGCAAAAGATGTCGCAGCTGCCGAAAAAGATGTTGCAGCTGCCGGAAAATATGTCGCAGCTATCGATTTTTTTTTTTTAAGAGGAAAAGGAAAATGCAGATCAAGACGGCACATGGCGATTCTCGTTTGACAGGCCCAATCTAGTCGTTCTCCTGGTGCTTCCCTGGAAATGTTTTAAAAATAACAACAAATGAAAACATCAAATGCACAGAGAAAAACAACAATTATACGCTACACTAGGAAATTATTTATGTACAGTAATTTAAAATGCGATTTTCAGTTTAAGGATTTGCAAAGGCAGAGAGGAATTCCTACTCTGGTGCCAGCTGATAATCTGGATCGACGGTAATTTGCGAAATGAATGCATCTTTCGAGATGGGCTTACGATACAGTCACATTCTGTGGCCATTAGCAAGTAATGGCATACGGTTTTCTTTAATGGTCACCAGGAGAACAATGCCGTTGTCAAATACCATGTCGACCAAATATGGACCCAGCCATCTTGTATGTAATTTACCTTTAAAATCCTTCTTGAATCTGGAGTCGTATAATAGAGCCCAGTCTCCTTTACGGAAGATTTTCTTTTTGATGAACCGGTCATGCCAATTGGATCTCTGTTGGTGAAGCAGCACAGTCTGGTCTACTGCAGCTAACCGTTTCTCATCCAATTCATTTAATTGATTCAATCTTCTCTTCTGGGCTTCTGTTACATCCAGATTCATTTCGGTGGTTGTTTTCAGGGATTTGATCTCAAATTCAATTGGAAAGATGGAACCCTTTCCATACACTAGATGATAGGGAGCGAACCCTGTCGTGTTGCACCAAGTTGTACGATATGCCCACAATGCTTCCGGAAGCTTGTCAGCCCAATCCCTTCGATAGCTCTTAACTGTTTTAGTAAGGATTGCTTCAATAACCTTATTAGTACTTTCCACCTGACCATTGACCTGGGGGTGGTAAGGTGAAGCCACCCTATGCTGCACATGATACTTTCGGAGCAGGGATTCAAATTGGTGTGAGATGAATTGCGGTCCCCCATCTGTAACTACTTCCCTTGGTACCCCAAAGCGGGTAAAGATTTCACTATACATAAAATCAATTACCGCCTGGTCATTAGCCTTAGCCAAAGATACGGCCTCTACCCACTCGATCATATAATCGGTACAGACCAAAATGTAAACTTTCTGTCTGGAAGGAGGGCTAATAGGGCCAACAAAATCCAGTACCCATCTATCAAATGGTTCAACTACTACTTGAGGTTGTAGAGGCATCTGATCTATTTTATTAGGCTGGCCCATCCTTTGGCAGCTATCATAGGACTGAACATACCTTTTAGCGTCCCTACACATTGTCGGCCAATAGTAGCCCATCCGCATCGCTTTATGCCCTGTTCTTCTGTCTGCAAAGTGTCCTCCACAAGGTCCATCATGACAGGCCTTCAGTATATGAAAGATCTCATCTTCCCTTACACATTTCCTAATCTCAAGATCGGGTCCCGTGTAGAAGAGATGACCATCGAGCCAACAATACCTGGCACTTTGCTGGATAATTAGCAACATGTGTGGCTGGAGCTTCCCTACAACTAAATAATTAGCAACATCTGCATACCAAGGGGAATGAGCTGAGAGTGCGAATAGATGTTCATCTGGAAAAGAATCCTCAACAGGCGAACTACCATCACTGTTAGTAAAACGTGATAAAAAATCAGCAACAACATTTTCTTTTCTAGGTTTATCTATAATGGTAATATCAAATTCCTGTAATAACAAGAGCCACCTGGTTACTCTGGCATTGGTGACAGGTTTGTTCATCAAATACTTAATGGCAGAGTGGTCAGTGTGCACAAATGTAGGATACCCAGTAATGTAATGCCGAAATTTATTAAAAGAATAAACAATAGCAAGGAATTTTTTTTCGGTAACAGTATAATTAAGTTCAGTAGGGGCTAAGTTTTTACTAACATAATAGATAGCATAACGTACTTGACCATCCTACTGTCCTAGTACTGCTCCAATGGCGGTATCAGAACCATATGAAGAAATGTGGAAAGGTATGGTCCAGTTAGTTCCCCTTAGGATAGGGGTTGTGGACAGCTTCTCTTTAAGTTTATCAAACGCTGTCTGGCATGATTCACTCCACACAAACTGTGCGTCCTTCATTAACAACGAAAACAAAGGAGAAGCAAGTTTGGAGAAGTTTTCTATAAACCTCCTGTAATATCCAGCATGTCCCAGAAAACTTCCCACCTCTTTCTGAGTTGAAGGAGTTGGTATATTTTTTATCACCTTAATTTTTTAAGGATCCACCTGAATGCCATCGGTAGAGATGAAATGTCCTAATACCACCCCCTCACTCATCATCATATGGCATTTTTCAGTGCTTAATGAGAGGCGAGCTTGTTCGCAGCGAATTAAAACCTTCTTTAAATTTTCCAGTGCCTCCTCAAAATCCTTGCCATAGGGAGTAAAATCATCCATAAAGACTTCCATACTATCATTAACCAATTCAGAGAATATGCCAATTACAGCTCTTTGGAACGTTGTTGGTGCATTACATAAACCAAAGGGAAGCACCCTGTAGGAAAATGTTCCCCAGGGGCAAGTGAAAGTGGTCTTATCATGGTCCTCATGAGCAATCTGAATTTGGTTGTACCCGCTGAACCCATCCAAGAAGGAGAAGAACTTCTTCCCTGATAGGGTATCAAGTACTTGGTCAATAAAGGGAAGAGGGAAATGATCCTTTTCCGTAGCTTTGTTCAGCTCCCTATAATCAACACAGACTCTCCATTTACCATTTTTCTTAGGCACAATTACAAGTGGGGAAACCCACTCACTATCTGAAGTAGGGTAGATAAATCCTGCTTCCAAAAGTTTCTAGATTTTCTCCTTCACTATATCCCTCAGATTGGGGTTCATGCGTCGTTGGGGTTGACACGCAGGCCAGGAGTCATTTTTAATGTAAATATGGTGGGTGCACAGATTAGAAGGGATACCCCTCGTGTCTGTATACTCCCACGCGAATTCTCCCTTATGTTCTTTCAAGAGACTGATTAGGTGCTTCTATTCCTCTAAGGAGAGACCAGGGTTGATGTTCAAAGTCCTTCCAGGTTCTACCTCAATAGGAATACTTTTTGAATTTTTCAAAACTGGGATTATGTTTGTGTCACCAACTAATGCTTCCTCCGTGATATTTTCTTGTTCTTCCTTACCAAGGGTAATGTTCAGGATTTGATAGACCTCTTTATCCACTAAAGCGGGTTCACTAATAAAATTGCTAATAGCATCGTCTTCTGTTTCATTTTTAAAGGTAAATGCCTTCCCTATAGTTAATAGTGGTTGAACATCTTCCTCCTCCTCCTGCTCTATCTAAAGGGAAGTTTCAGCTTCTAGACTCGACCGAGCTGGAGGATACAGGGTGAGGTTTTTAGTCTCTGTGCCATCAGATATAGTCATGGACCCCAATCGACAGCTGATGCAAGCATCAGCCGTAGCCAACCAAGGCCTTCCCAGGATCAATGGGTGTCCCCCCAACTGTGATTTTGGTTGTAATACTAAAAAGTCAGCAGGGTATTCCCATGAATCTACTGAGATGACAAGTTCATCCAGAATCCCTTCGGGTCTAATGGTGGATATGTCTGCCAATTCTAAAATGGTAGGGGTCGGTCTAATATTAGTGAGTCCAAGCTTCCTTATAGTCTCAATTGTTATGACATTGATTGTTGCTCCTAAATCGACTCGTACGTTGGGTATCTGCGTCTGTCCTACATGTACAGTGAAAGTAGGATTGCCAGGGTGATCATACTTGGTCACAGGGGTTTTTCCTGTTATCAAAGCAGATAAATTCCCTATGACGTGAACAGTGGGAGGATCTCTGGGTTTCCTTCCTAGTCTTTTAGTGCACAGGTCCCGAATAGTTCTAGCATAAATAGGTACGTCTTGAAGAGCTTGCAAAAGGGGGATTTTAACGTAAAGATTCCTTAACTCTCCTAGGAGGTTAAACTGAGGTTGCCCCATATTTTTGGTAGCATTAATCTCTCAGGGTATGGTGGTTTCCTTATCAGCTGGGTAGGCTCCGTATTGTCCAATTTATCGCTTGATGTTTCAGCCGTTCCATCCAAGGGATGCTCAGCACCTTCAGTAATAGGAACTGTATCAGATGGGTGCTATGAACTTTCTCCTTTTTCATGCACAGACGGTGGAGCATCTTCTGTAATTACAGGTTCTATTATCTTCCCAGATCGTAGACGAATATCATTACAAGGTACAGGGGAAAGAGAATAGGCCGTAATATTGACAGTTTCCAATTGATGGACTGTTTTATTATTCGAGTTAGGATTAGTTTGGGTAGGCAGCTGAGGTCGTATCGGTATATTAGGGATAGGATTATTCTACAGCTGCAGCTGCGACTGCTGAGGTGAGTATTGAGGATACTGAGGAAATTGAGGGGATAGAGGAGAATATGGTGACTATTGAGGTGGAGGTGGTTGAGGGAGCTGGTTCCCGAGAGGAAAGTTCCTCGATCCAGAAGACCACGACGTAGGTTGATGTGGTGGCTGTGTCCAAGGACTCCATGAGTTATAATTTTGCATTGCAGGTTGGGAAGGATTCCACTGAGCATAATTTGAAGGGAATTGTGTATTCACATTTTGCATGTTATTATTCCAATTGCTCATATTATTCAAAAATGGAAACAAGTCCAGAGGCATACCTTGATTTTGAGGCTGCCAAGGTTTCTTTTGTGCAATGAAATAGGCTGATTCCACTTCTGGAGTTGATGCCTGCAGAACAGCCTTCACTTGGGGAAGTGAGGGACATTCTTTCATGTCATGGTTCAGCTCACACAGCTAACATACTACTACTTTGTCAAGCAGGCATTCTTTCAGCGGATGATTCTTTCTACATCGGGGACAGAACACACCTAGTGTGAGATCCTCCACTGCCTATTTTTGTTTTTCCTTCAGGACATCAATCTCCGAAGAGATGGAGCTCATCATTTTTGTTTTAAAATTTTCAAGGAGATTGCCTATCTCTACACGGGTAGCTCCTCCATTGGATGACTTCTGGGTTCTGTCGAAGACATCACGTTCTAGCTTATCCCATTTGTCCCGCTTATTGTTCCTGGAAGATCCTATGGAGTATCTCTTACATAGTTCCACAATCTTCCCAAAAGGTTCTTTGGAGATGTATCCCTTTCCAAGCAGATTTAACATGTCTAAACAATCATCCCTGATACCACGAAGCAAGATTATCTTGAGTACGTCCAGCCCCATGTTCGTCTGCCCTGCTCTTTGCACATTGTATAGCAGCCTTTCTACAAAATCCTCCAAACTTTCATCCTCCTTCTGCACCATTTTAAATAATTCCTCTCTTTTGTCCTTGGTGTTGCAGTATTCCTGATATTTCTCTAGGAACACCTGTTTCATCTTATCCCAATTAGCAACAGTTCCTCCCCCAAGGCTCATGAACCAGCGTAATGCATTGTCCTTCAGGGTGGCGGGAAAATTTTTTAGCTTTTGGGCATCGGTGACATAATCATACCTGCGACAGAGGATATAGAATTCAAAAAGGAATTCGTCTGGATCTTCTGCTACTCTTCCATGGAAGCGAGGCAACACCGATGGTGAGATGTTCTTCATAGGAGCTATCCCTTCTGGCTATTGAATTGGAAATTGTAATGTAGTCGTTGTTCCTTTTGGAAGGGAGTAATTCTCATGATGATAGTTGTCCACCATTTCCTCTTCCTCGTCGGTCTCGGGTCTATTATTCATCTTCTCTTCTATTTCCTCTTCTTCGTTCGTTCCTACGTTCTTTTCCTTGTTTGTAACAGCTGCGTCTTCTTCAGTTGTAACTGCTGCGTCTTCTTCAGTTGTAACAGCTGCGTCTTCATCAATTGTAACAGCTGCGTCTTCCTCAGTTGTAATAGCTGCGTCTTCCTTAGTTGTAACAGTTGCATCTTCCTCAGTTGTAACAGCTGCATCATCCTCATTTGTAACAACTGCGTCTTCCTCAGCAGGGATATACAAGGGAGTCACGGCTGCTCGTGTATTCTCCACCGTGGACGTTGGCGTTCCAAAATCGGCAGGGTTTCGTCTGATAGGAGTTTCTTGATGACGAGCCATGGTGGATGAATCAGTTCTGTCAACAAGATCGTCGATGAATGTTCTTCTTCCCAATTGTTGTCCTCGACCACGACCCGAACCACCTACGCTGTTAGTAATTTGTGGGGTTTGGGGAGTTGGGAGGTGATCGCGTTTTACCCTCCTTGTATTCATGTAAACCAAATCATTTCAGCAAATAAAAGACTGACTAGAAACAATTACCAGATGCAACTAATGATCAATGTTTAATTTTCATCCTTCCCCGACAACGGCGCCAAAATGTCGAGCACCCTATATGCAGATAGATTATTACCAACACACAGAGCATACGAGATTTATTATCAACCCGAGAAAGTCTTTTATTTCAAAGGATAAATGCACAATCTATGCTTAAACATCAAATCACTATAGTTGAATATTTTTATCTCTTAACAACTATGTCCATCCCAAAGATCTGTGTAATCCCAGTTGCTTTCTAAATACTACAAATTCAATTCCTTTCCACCATGCATCAACAAGAAGTAAAATAAGATTCAAAGACAATTGCAGATAAACAGAAATCCTATTCACATCCTAGAACAAGTGACTTACTTCTTCAATCTGATCACTCTTGAAAACCATAAGCAGAAATGAAATATTGATCTAGAAATTCAATTGCAAAGGATTGAGTTCAGCTGCTCTAAGAAATTGAATTACAGGAATGAAAATCAACAATCATAACAGAGAGATAAATTGCAAAGGATTATGGCATCACAACTTAACTGCGAGATGAACAAGGCTGTGTATAATTGTCACACGAATTGCATAAATTTTCTACTCAGTCGACTGTCACTTCGTATTACTTGCCACACTCAAAGAAACATAATCTTGATTATACTGGAAATCCACACATAGAGACAGGCCCAATCTTCACACAGAGACGCTGGCTGAACAACGCAAGCTCCTTTAACTCAAGGGTAACTCCTTATATTAACATAAGAATGATTACACAGTTGCTTTTGCTGCTAATATAATCAATTAATTATCTGTTGTTCAATCCCCTGGGTCAAGGCAACTCCCCATATTTATACATACATATCATAACATCTAATCCTATAATCGGGCAGCCATGACGATCTCTGATCTTCAGGCGCCAAAATGTCGAGCACCCTATATGCAGATAGATTATTACCAACACACAGAGCATACGAGATTTATTATCAACCCGAGAAATTCTTTTATTTCAAAGGATAAATGCACAATCTATGCTTAAACATCAAATCACTATAGTTGAATATTTTTATCTCTTAGCAACTATGTCCATCCCAAAGATCTGTGTAATCCCAGTTGCTTTCTAAATACTACAAATTCAATTCCTTTCCACCATGCATAAACAAGAAGTAAAATAAGATTCAAAGACAATTGCAGATAAACAGAAATCCTATTCACATCCTAGAACAAGTGACTTACTTCTTCAATCTGATCACTCTTGAAAACCATAAGCAGAAATGAAATATTGATCTAGAAATTCAATTGCAAAGGATTGAGTTCAGCTGCTCTAAGAAATTGAATTACAGGAATGAAAATCAACAATCATAACAGAGAGATAAATTGCAAAGGATTATGGCATCACAACTTAACTGCGAGATGAACAAGGCTGTGTATAATTGTCACACGAATTGCATAAATTTTCTACTCAGTCGACTGTCACTTCGTATTACTTGCCACACTCAAAGAAACATAATCTTGATTATACTGGAAATCCACACATAGAGACAGGCCCAACCTTCACACAGAGACGCTGGCTGAACAACGCAAGCTCCTTTAACTCAAGGGTAACTCCTTATATTAACATAAGAATGATTACACAGTTGCTTTTGCTGCTAATATAATCAATTAATTATCTGTTGTTCAATCCCCTGGGTCAAGGCAACTCCCCATATTTATACATACATATCATAACATCTAATCCTATAATCGGGCAGCCATGACGATCTCTGATCTTCAGGCGCCATAAATAACACTAGCTGTTACAATACGTGGCAAAGTAGAGACATAAAAAGATACGAGAAAGCTGTTGATTGGCCCAAGAGTGGCGATCTTTCCAGATCATAACTATACTTGAGCAGCGACATACTAAAGATAACCCATTCTGTTACAGCTACCCTGTCACAGCTCCACCTAGGATGTTATATTGGAACCACATGCCTTAATTGATGATTGGAGCTTCGAGGATCCTTTCAAGCGACGAACATCCCTTCTTTCAAGACTTGTTCAGCCCCTTCCTTCCTGTTGTCCACTTATCTCAAACTACCTTCATAAATCATCACATGTTAGCACAATTGAGAGATACACAACTTTAATTATCACAATCATAAGCATTAATAAGATAAGGCAATGATCAGTCATACCTTGGCATCTTGGGGGAATAAAGTAAGGACAACAGGTCTGATTAGCATGATAAGTGGCGTAGGACAAGGGCAGGAGAGATAATTAAGGATGACTAAAAGGGGCCAATTCTAGGCTCAACATCTCCCCCCAACTACCCTATTGCATGTCCTCATGCAACAACCAGCATCATTCAGAATCTGGGTCTTGTACTGAGCTCTATCCATGGAGAGAGGAAGAATTGTAGGAAACTCAGGCACCTTATCTTTTTTTTTTTTTAAAAGCCTCTATGAGTAACCCAATACCTTCCAGCATCACTGCTCCTCTTTCAATGCTACTTGCTGGTGTCTGGAAATGAAGTTGGTGTAGTGGGAATCTTCCTGCAGTCTCATTATATGCTGTGCCTGGGGAGAGCTTGAAAGGAAATCTTTAATCTGAATCTAAATCGATGACACTTCTAGGAGGTAGAAGCACTGGTTCTTGTGGGGCAGTGTCTTCTAGCACATCTAAATTTAATAAGAGAGTTGTTGGTTCTTGTGTAATAGCAACATCCTTTAGACTCTCTTCAGCAGCTACCCTTATTGCTTTTAGAGACACTGGTTCTTGTGTAACAATGTCTTCTTTGTCCTTCTGCTGCTGAGATTGGATATCTTTCTCATTGTGCATCTCCTCCTCCAAGATTTCGGTGTCACCTGAGCATGGTGTCTGTACCTGTTCATCTTCACTCCACTGTGTATCGGGAATGATATCCACTCCAGGGTTATCTTTTAAATGAAATTCAGGTGTTCCTGCTGCAGCTTCCAAGGATGTTGGTTCTTGTGTAGCAACATCTTGGCTTGCCTCTTCATCCTCCTATTGTTGCAACTATTCTCCTGTGAGCTCTGTGTCATGGGAGTCCTCTGGGGTTACAACCCAGAGTTCATCATTAAACTCCAGAGTGTCCTCTGTCCCAAGTTCTTCTCCCATCTGTTTGGCCGATTGGACAAGTATACTCAGGGTTGTTGGTTCTTGTGTTACAGCACCCTGTTCCAGTTTATCAATGTCCTGCCTTTGTGGCTCTTCTTCTAAAATTTCTGTGTCATGGGAGCATTATGGGGTCACAGTATAGAATTCTTCATTGGACTCCAGAGTGTCCTTCATTCCAAGTTCTTCTCCCATCTGCTCTATGATCTCTGTATCATGGGAACATTCTGGAGTTACAGTATATTCCTTATCAAGCTTTAAAAGATCCTCCATCCCATGTTCTTCTCCTATCTGTTCCATAATATCTGTATCGTGAGAAGTGGCAGCTTCAGCAAGGATGTTTAAAAATGCTGGTTCTTATGTGACAGCACCTTCTTTTTCTGCTGCTTCCTCTATTGTGGCCGCGGGCTATTGTGCTGAGCAAGTATTAAGTATAGTTTTGTGGCCTACTTCCTTGAAGATTTCTCCACAGGTGGGACAAATTACACGTTCATCTTCTTTGCCAGGCTCAGCAGAATCTGATCCCTCTAGTTGGTCTGCAGCCTCTATCAATGTATACATTTTTCTTTCACCCTGTTTTCTGCAGGTTTCCTTCCAGATTTCCAATTCCCTCTTGAGTACTTGGAGGTCCTCTTTTAACATTGCATTCTCAGTCAGAATTCCTTCAATTCCAGGTTCTTCGTCCACTGGCCTTTGTGGAGCCTCCATAGGTCTTGGTACAAGGATTGGGGGCTCAACGTGTGACTCTAGGGTTGCCCATCCTTTTCTGGCTGCCTCTGCTACTGTAGTTGATCGAGTTATTTTCTTTCTGATTGGTGAGATTAGGTTAAATTCATTGGTTGATCTCCTTCTTTTCTTTTGTGGGGATGGAATATAAGGATTCACAGTTGAGGTTGAAGGAATGTTTTCTTGCTCCTCATGCTGTTCTTCTTCAATTACAGCTCCTCCTACCCATTCAGGTGAGGACTCAATTGTTACCAGCTCAATATTCTCTGCTATTGCCCTGGCACTATCATCTTCAGGTTCAATTGTTGGAGCATTTAATGCTGCTCCAATTTCACCTTCTACTGTCGGAACTGCCCTATTGTCTGCATTTTCCACCATATTTTTATCTACACCTTCCCCCAATGGCTCTGCCTGTGATGGACTTTCATCTCCCCTAAATGGCTCTGTTGGTAATGGAGTTTCATCTCCCCCAAATGGCTCAGCTTGTGCCGGAGTTTCATCTCCTTCAAATGGCTCTGATTGTGTCCCCAGTTGTTCTTCCTCTAATATAGTTTCATCCGCCCTAGATGGCCCAACTTGTGTCCCCGGTTGCTGTTCTTCTGCAATTTCGTCCCCCCCCCAACTTCAGTGGAGGGACTCCAGTCCTCCTGTTGTGGTGGAACTTGTATCTGCTGTAATGGGACAAAACGCAAGCGAACGGGTTGCTGAGCTCGAACTAGGAATTGTTCCCAGGTTATATGATGCTGGGCAAGGGTTCTTACAATGATTAATTTTATAAGGCCATGGTGGGTGAGAGAGGAAAGTGGGTGCTTAGCAGACTGAACAAATGCCGCCATATGACGCAAGTCATGCAGTAAATAATATGGAATGTTCAATAAAATGCCATGGCGGAGATGAGAAAGCAAAGGAAGTTCAGATTTATACATAGTTTGATATCTACCTTCACAAGTAATGTACTTCTTGAGAAAGACAGCAACCTGGTCCCATGGCCGCGGCAGTGAGTTCAGTGCGATCCCTCTTCTGGATGATTCAACTTGCTCCCCCGTGAGGAAAAATTCTTCTCATGTAGTCGTTGCAGGGACTCGTCGGTTAAACCATGGTCTTCCCACCAGCGGGATGGCTGTAACCTCGGATATAATGGTCTCGGAGACTTCTATGCGCAGCCCCCACACAGTGGAGTGAGTTTTGGTAAGATTCAAAGCAAATTGCAAGGCTGCGTCCTGATCGAATCCATCTAGTCGCTCAAAAAATTTGAGCCAGCCGGCAGCTTGAAAGATGGAAAGAACTTGAAGATTTTTCCTGAGTTCCCGCGTATTGAAAGGTTCATGATGGACTGGAATCCCCATGGTCCTGGCTGCAGGCTAAAGTTTTTATCCCACAGATGACAAAATCCACGAATGGGAGTTGCAGCACAGAGGATGCACGAATCACTGAGCGGAGACGTTGAGAGAATGGGCAAATTTGGAAAGTTGAGCACAGAAAAACGTTTAAAATTTCCATGCCGAATTGGGGAAGGTGGCAGTTATTAGTGTTACGTCGTACGGGGGAAAGGTTTAATCAAGTATAATGGTGGTACGAGTGAAGGTATGACAAATATTGTTTAAATGATATCAATACTTAATCACGTGATAAATGAAAGCCATACCTCATAAGACTGTGCGTCGGATAACCTGCAGAGAATGGTGGAGCATGCAGTTGGTGATGTTGCGGAGCCAAACTCGTGCATTGTCAGAAGTGTGATCATGATGACTCGGATAAGGCAATAATTTCTTCCGCCGGTGAAACACAAACCATTGCGTCCTCAGGGTCGGAATGATGAGTTCACCGGCACGACTGAGGTGAATCAACACCATGATTTAGCAGGTTTGGAACAATTCTTCCATTAACACAGGAGTTACCACTGCAAGTTTGCCAGAAATGATATCACGGCCGATGAAAAAGATGTTGCAGCCACCAGGAAAGATTCTCGGTGACCGGAAAAAGGATTTGCAGGATCGGGAAAAAAAAATACGGCTGGCGGGAAAAATTTTACGGCGATGGGATATATGTCGCAGTCGCCGAGAAATATGTTGCAGCCATCGGGAAACATGTTGAAGCTACCGGAAAAGGGTTCATGGCAGCCGGGAAAAAGGTTTTACGGGAATCGGAATAAAAACAAGTCACGGCTGGCAAAAAAAAAGTTTTACGTCGGTGGAAAATATGTTGCAGCCTGTCGGAAAAGTTGTTGCAGCTACGGGAAAATGGTTGCAGCTGCCGAAAAATAGTTCACGTCCGTTGGAAAAAGTTCACAGCTGCCAGGAAAAATATTTTACGGCTGCCGGGAAACGATATTGCAGCCGCAGGGAAATGATGTTGCCGCCGCTGGGAAATTATGTTGCAGCCACTGGGACATGATGTTGCAGCCGCTGGAAAAGATGTTGCAGCTGCCGGGAATGGTTCACAGGCACCGGGAAAAAGGGTTAACGGCTGCCGAGAAAATGATTTTACAGTCAACGGGAAACGATAACACAGCCGCTGGGAAATTATGTTGCAGCCGCTGGGACATGATTTTACAGCCGCTAGAAAAGATGTTGGAGCTGCCGCGAATGGTTCACAACCGTCGGGAAAAAGGGTTAACGGCTGCCGGGAAAACGATTTTATGGTTGACGGGAAACGATAACGCAGCCGTTGGGAAATTTTGTTGCAGCCGCTGGAACATGATGTTGCAGCTGTCGGGAATGGTTCACAACTGCTGGAAAATATATCGTGGCTACCGGAAAAGATGTCGCAGCTGCCGGAAAAGATGTCGCAACTGCCGAAAAATATGTTGTAGCTGCCGGAAAATATGTTGTAGCTGCCGAAAAATATGTCGCAGCTGCCGATTTTTTTTTTTTTTTTAAGGAACAGGAAAATGCAGATCAGGACGGCACATGGCGATTCTTGTTTGACAGGCCCAATCTGGTCGTTCTCCTGGTGCTTCCCTGAAAATTTTTGAAAAATAACAACAAATGAAAACATCAAATGCACATAGAAAAACAACAATTATACGCTACAACAGGAAATTATTTATGTACAGTAATTTAAAATGGGATTTTCAGTTTAAGGATTTGCAAAGGCAGAGAGGAATTCCTGCTCTGGTGCCAGCTGATAATCTGGATCGGCGGTAATTTGCGAAGTGAATGCATCTTTCGAGATGGGCTTACGATACGGTCGCAGTCTGTCGCCATTAGCAAGTAATGGTATATGGTTTTCATCAATGGTCACCAAGTGAACAGTGCCGTTGTCAAATACCCTATCGGCCAAATATGGACCCAGCCATCTTGTACGTAATTTACCTTTAAAATCCTTCTTGAATCTGGAGTCGTATAATAGCGCCCAGTCTCCTTCAAGGAAGATTTTCTTTTTGATGAATCGGTCATGCCAGTTGGATCTCTGTTGCTAAAGCAGCACAGTCTGGTCTACTGCAGCTAACTGTTTCTCATCCAATTCATTTAATTGATTCAATCTTCTCTTATGGGCTTCTGTTACATCCAGATTCAGTTCGGTGGTTGTTTTCAGGGATTTGATCTCAAATTCAATTGGAAAGATGGAACTCTTTCCATACACTAGATCATAGGGAGAGAACCCTGTAGTGTTGCGCCAAGTTGTGCGATATGCCCACAATGCTTCCGGAAGCTTATCAGCCCAATCCCTTCAATGGCTCTTAACTGTTTTAGTAAGGATTGCTTCAATAACCTTATTAGTACTTTCCACCTGACCATTGGCCTGGGGGTGGTAAGGTGAAGCCACCCTATGCTGCACATGATACTTCCGGAGCAGGGATTCAAATTGGTGTGAGATGAATTGAGGTCCCCCATCTGTAACTACTTCCCTTGGTACCCCAAAGCGGGTAAAGATTTCACTATACAGAAAATCAATTACCACCTGGTCATTAGCCTTAGCCAAAGCTATGACCTCTACCCACTTGGTCATATAATCGGTATAGACCAAAATGTAAACTTTCTGTCTAGAAGGAGGGCTAATAGGGCCAACAAAATTCAGTGCCCATCTATCAAATGGTTCAACTACTACTTGAGGTTGTAGAGGCATCTGATCTATTTTATTAGGATGGCCCATCCTTTGGCATCTATCATAGGAATGAACATACCTTTTAGCGTCCCTGAACAAAGTCGACCAATAGTAGCCCATCCGCAGCGCTTTATGCCCTGTTCTTTTGTCTGCAAAGTGTCCTCCACAAGGTCCATCATGACAGGCCTTCAGTAAATGAAAGATCTCATCTTCCCTTACACATCTCCTAATCTCAAGATCGGGTCCCGTGTAGAAGAGATGACCATCGAGCCAACAATACCTGGCACTTTGCTGGATAATTTTTCTCTTATCTCGTTTAGACATGTGTGGTGGGAGCTTCCCTACAACCAAATAATTAGCAACATCTGCATACTAGGGGGAATGAGCTGAGAGTGCGAATAGATGTTCATCTGGAAAAGAATCCTCAACAGGTGAACTGTCATCATTGCTAGTAAATAGTGATAAAAAATCAGCAACAACATGTTCTTTTCCAAGTTTATCTATAATGGTAATATCAAATTCCTGCAATAAAAAGAGCCACCTGGTTACTCTGGCATTGGTGATAGGTTTGTTCATCAAATACTTAATGGCAGAGTGGTCAGTGTGCACAAATGTAGGATACCCAGTAATGTAATGCCGAAATTTATTAATAGAATAAATAATAGAAAGGAATTCTTTTTCGGTAACAGTATAATTAAGTTCAGCAGGGGTTAGGTTTTTACTAACATAATAGATAGCATAAGGTACTTGACCATCCTCCTATCCTAGTACTACTCCAATGGCGGTATCAGAAGCATCTGAAGAAATGTGGAAAGGTATGGTCCAATTAGGTCCCCTTAGGATAGGGGCTGTATACAGCTTCTCTTTAAGTTTATCAAACGTTGTCTTGCATGCTTCACTCCACACAAACTATGTGTCCTTCATTAACAACGAAAACAAAGGAGAAGCAAGTTTGGAGAAGTTTTCTATAAACCTCCTGTAATATCTAGCATGTCCCAGAAAACTTCGCACCTCTTTCTGAGTTGAAGGAGTTGGTATATTTTTTATCACCTTAATTTTTGAAGGATCCACCTAAATGCCATCGGTAGAGATGAAATGTCCTAATACCACCCCCTCACTCATCATCATATGGCATTTTTCAGTGCTTAATGAGAGGCGAGCTTGTTCGCAGCAAATTAAAATCTTCTTTAAATTTTCCAATGCCTCCTCAAAATCCTTGCCATAGGGAGTAAAATCGTCCATAAATACTTCCATACTATCATTAACCAATTCAGAAAATATGCCAATTACAGCTCTTTGGAACATTGCTGGTGCATTACATAAACCAAAGGGAAGCACCCTGTAGGAAAACGTTCCCCAGGGGCAAGTGAAGGTGGTCTTATCCTGGTCCTTAGGAGCAATCTGAATTTTGTTGTACCCGCTGAACCCATCCAAGAAGGAGAAGAACTTCTTCCCTGATAGGGTATCAAGTACTTGGTAAATAAAGGGTAGAGGGAAATGATCCTTTTGCGAAGCTTTGTTCAGCTCCCTATAATCAACACAGACTCTCCATTTACCATTTTTCTTAGGCACAATTACAAGTGGGGAAACCCACTCACTATCTGAAATAGAGTAGATAAATCCTGCTTCCAAAAGTTTCTGGATTTCCTCCTTCACTATATCCCTCAAATTGGGGTTCATGCGTCGTTGGGGTTGACACACAGGCCGGGAGTCATTTTTAATGTAAATATGGTGGGTGCACAGATTAGAAGGGATACCCCTCATGTCTGTATACTCCCAGGCGAATGCCCCCTTATGTTCTTTCAAGAGACTGCTTAGGCGCTTCTATTCCTCTAAGGAGAGACCAGGGTTGATGTTCAAAGTCCTTCCAGGTTCTACCTCAATAGGAATACTTTTTGAATTTTTCAAAACTGGGATTATGTTTGTGTCACCAACTAATGCTTCCTCCATGAGATTCTCTTGTTCTTCCTTACCAAGGGTAATGTTCAGGATTTGATAGACCTCTTTATCCACTGAAGTGGGTTCACTAATAAAATTGCTAATAGCATCGTCTTCTGTTTCATTTTTAAAGGTCAATGCCTTCCCTATAGTTAATAGTGGCTGAACATCTTCCTCCTCCTCCTGCTCTATCCAAAGGGAAGTTTCAGCTTCTAGACTCGGCCGAGCTGGAGGATACAGGGTGAGGTTTTTCGGCTCCATGCCATCAGATATAGTCATGGACCCCAATTGACAGTTGATGCAAGCATCAGTCGTACCCAACCAAGGCCTTCCCAGGATCAGTGGGTGTCCCCCCAACTGTGATTTTTGTTGTAATACTAAAAAGTCAGCAAGGTATTCCCATGAATCTACTGAGATGACAAGGTCGTCCAGAATCCCTTCGGGTCTAATGGTGGATCTGTCTGCCAATTCTAAAATGGCAGGGGTCAGTCTAATATTAGTGATTCCAAGCTTCCTTACAGTCTCAATTGTTATGACATTGATCGTTGCTCCTAAATCGACTAGCACGTTGGGTATCTGCGTCTGTCCTACATGTACAGTGACAGTACGATTGCCAGGGTCGTCATACTTGGTCACAGGGGTTTTTCCTGTTATCAAAGCAGATAAATTCCCTATGACGTGAACAGTGGGATGATCTTTGGGTTTCCTTCCTGGTCTTTTAGTGCACAGGTCCCGAACAGTTCTAGCATAAATAGGTACGTCTTGAAGAGCTTGCAAAAGGGGGATTTTAACGTAAAGTTTCCTTAACTCTCCTAGGAGGTTAAACTGAGGTTGCCCCCCTATTTTTGTTAGAATTAATCTCTCAGGGTATGGTGGTTGCCTTATCAACTGGGTAGGCTGCGTATTGTCCAATTTATCGCTTGATGTTTCAGCCGTTCCATCCAAGGGATGCTCAAGACCTTCAGTAATAGGAACTGTATCAGATGGGTGTTGTGAACTTTCTCCTTTTTCATGCATAGACGGTGGAGCATATTCTGTAATTACAGGTTCTATTATCTTCCCAGATCGTAGACGAATATCATTACAAGGTACAGGGGAAAGAGAATAGGCCGGCATATTGACAGTTTCCAATTGATGGACTATTTTATTATTCGAGTTAGGATTAGGTTGGGCAGGCAGCTGAGGTCCTATCGGTATATTACGGACAAGATTATTCTGCAGCTGCAGCTGCGACAGCTGAGGTGAGTATTAAGGATATTGAGGAAATTGAGGGTATGGAGGAGAATATGATGACTGTTGAGGTGGAGGTGGTTGAGGGAGCTGGTTCCCGAGAGGAAAGTTCCTCGATCCAGAAGACCACGACGTAGGTTGATGTGGTGGCTGTGTCCAAGGACTCCATGAGTTATAATTTCGCATTGCAGGTTGGGAAGGATTCCACTGAGCATAATTTGAAGGGAATTGTGTATTCACATTTTGTATGTTATTATTCCAATTTCTCATATTATTAAAAAATGGAAACGAGTCCAGAGGCATACCTTGATTTCGAGCCTGCCAAGGTTTCTTTTGTGCAATGAAATAGGTCGATTCCACTTCTGGAGTTGATGCCTGCAGAACAGCCTTCACTTGGGGAAGTGAGGGACATTCTTTCATGTCATGGTTCAACTCACACGGCTGACATACTACTACTTCGTCAAGTGGGCATTCTTTCAGCGGATGATTCTTTCTACATCGGGGACAGAACACACCTAGTGTGAGATCCTCCACTGCCTGTTTTTGTTTTTCCTTCAGGACATCAATCTCCGAAGAGATGTAGCTCATCATTTCTGTTTTAAAATTTTAAAGGAGATTACCTATCTCTGTACGGGTAGCTCCTCCGTTGAATGACTTCTGGGTTCTGTCGAAGACATCATGTTCTAGCTTATCCCGTTTGTCCCGCTTATTGTTCCTGGAAGATCCTTTGGAGTATCTCTTACATAGTTCCACAATCTTCCCAAAAGGTTCTTTGGAGCTATCTCCCTTTCCAAGCAGATTTAACATGTCTAAACAATCATCCCTGATACCATGAAGCAAGATTATCTTGAGTACGTCAAGCCCCATGTTCGTCTGCCCTTCTCTTTGCACATTGTACAACAGCCTTTCTACAAAATCCTCCATATTTCATCCTCCTTCTGCACCATTTTAAATAATTCCTCTCTTTTGTCCTTGGTGTTGCAGTATTCCCGATATTTCTCCAGGAACACCTGTTTCATCTTATCCCAATTAGCAACAGTTCCTCCCCCAAGGCTCATGAACCAACATAATGCATTGTCCTTCAGGGTGGTGGGAAAAAGTTTTAGCTTTTGCGCATCAGTGACATAATCATAGCTGCGACAGAGGATATCGAATTGAAAAAGGAATCCGTCTGGATCTTCTGCTGCTCTTCCATGGAAGCAAGGCAACACCGATGGTGAGATGTTCTTCATAGGAGCTATCCCTTCTGGCTGCTGAGTTGGAAATTGTAATGTAGTCGTTGTTCCTTCTGGCAGGGAGTAATTTTCATTATGATAGTTTTCCACCATTGCCTCTTCCTCATAGGTCTCATGTCTATTATTCATCTTCTCTTCTGTTTCCTCTTCTTCGTTTGTTCCTACGTTCTTTTCCTTGTTTGTAACAGCTGCGTCTTCTTCAGTTGTAACTGCTGCGTCTTTTTCAGTTGTAACAGCTGCGTCTTCCTCAGTTGTAAGAGCTGTGTCTTCCTCAGTTGTAACAGCTGCGTCTTCCTTAGTTGTAACAGGTGCGTTTTCCTCAGTTGTAACAACTGCGTCTTCCTCAGCAGGGATATACAAGGGAGTCACGGCTGCTCATGTATTCTCCACCGTGCACGTTGGCGTTCCAAAATCAACAGGGTTTCGTCTGATAGGAGTTTCTTGATGACGAGCCCTGGTGGATGAATCAGTTCTGTCAACAAGATCGTCGATGAATGTTCTTCTGCCCAATTTTTGTTCTCAACCACGACCCGAACCACCTGCGCTGTTAGTAACTTGTGGGGTTTTGGGAGTTGGGAGGTGATCGCGTTTTACCCTCCTTGTATTCATGCGAACCAAATCATTTCAGCAAAGAAAAGACTGACTAGAAACATTTACCATATGCAACTAATGATCAATGTTTAATTTTCATCCTTCCCCGGCAACGACGCCAAAATGTCGAGCACCCTATATGCAGATAGATTATTACCAACACACAGAGCATACGAGATTTATTGTCAACCCGAGAAATTCTTTTATTTCAAAGGATAAATGCACAATCTATGCTTAAACATCAAATCACTATAGTTGAATATTTTTATCTCTTAACAACTATGTCCATCCCAAAGATCTGTGTAATCCCAGTTTCTTTCTAAATACTACAAATTCAATTCCTTTCCACCATGCATCAACAAGAAGTAAAATAAGATTCAAAGACAATTGCAGATAAACAGAAATCCTATTCACATCCTAGAACAAGTGACTTACTTCTTCAATCTGATCACTCTTGAAACCATAAGCAGAAATGAAATATTGATCTAGAAATTCAATTGCAAAGGATTGAGTTCAGCTGCTCTAAGAAATTGAATTACAGGAATGAAAATCAACAATCATAACAGAGAGATAAATTGCAAAAGATTATGGGATCACAACTTAACTGCGAGACGAACAAGGCTGTGTATAATTGTCACACGAATTGCATAAAGTTTATACTCAGTCGACTGTCACTCTGTATTACTTGCCACACTCAAAGAAACATAATCTTGATTATACTGGAAATCCACACATAAATTACTACTGCTACGTACAAAAGAAATATCATGAACAAAGCATCACACAACAATAAATTAAAGGGTCCTAATTTAACTCACCAATCTCTGTGGAAGACGGGCCTAGCCTTCACACAGAGACGCTGGCTGAACAACGCAAGCTCCTTTAACTTAAGGGTAACTCCTTATATTAACAGAAGAATGATTACACAGTTGCTTTTGCTGCTAATATAATGAATTAATTATCTGTTGTTCAACCCCCTGTGTTGAGCCAACTCCCCATATTTATACATACAAATCATAACATCTAATCCTATAATCGGGTAGCCATGAAGATCTCTGATCTTCAGGTGCCCTAAATAACACTAGCTGTTACAATACGTGGCAAAGTAGAGACATAAAAAGATACGAGAAAGCTATTGATTGGCCCAGGAGTGGCGATCTTTCCAGATCATAACTATACTCGAGCAGCGACATACTAAAGATAACCCATTCTGTTACAGCTACCCTGTCACAGCTCCACCTAGGATATTATATTGGAACCACGTGCCTTAATTGATGATTGGAGCTTCGAGGATCCTTTCAAGCGACGCACATCCCTTCTTTCAAGACTTGTTCAGCCCCTTCCTTCCTGCAGTCCACTTATCTCAAACTACCTTCATAAATCATCACATGTTAGCACAATTGAGAGATACACAGCTTTAATTATCACAATCATAAGCATTAATAAGATAAAGCAATGATCAGTCATACCTTGGCATCTTGGGGGAATAAAGTAAGGACAACAGGTCTGATTAGCATGATAAGTGGTGTAGGACAGGGGCAGGAGAGATAATTAAGGATGATTAAAAAGGGCCAATTCTAGGCTCAACAGGATTTATGAACTATTTTGTTGAAGTTCTTATTTATAGTTTATATATGAAAATAATTTTTAAAATTTTATATATTGATATGTTTAAATATTCTTATTTAATAATGATGATCATGATTATTAATGTTGAGACTAATTTTGATATCATATCTTAAGAAAAGTAAGGAGTTATTTGGTTTGTTTTAAAAAATTATTTATATGTCAGCAAAGCTTTAATAAAGGTATTCATAAATCATTTTAGTTTTGATGAGTTAAAAGGTTAAGAAAGTTGGGTACATGAGAATTTTCTAACACCTACTTTACTATGGAACTTGTAAAAGTTTCTTCTTATTTTAGTAATGTTGATTTTCTTCTATACTATAGTTAAAATAGAGAAATAATTTTAATCTTTTATAATAGGGTTGATAGCCTCCTTTTAGTATCTTAATTTGGTGTTACTCTCTAATTATTTGTACCGCCACAATTTATCTTATCTTATTTTGCAAAGTAAGCTCTTCCTTGATTCCCCAATGATTTAGCGAAGAATTGGAATCTTTACACCAACCTTGTTTTAGTCACAAGTGGTTTTGACTAGAGTTTCAAACAATCTTAGGAAACATCTCTTGTCTTCCATGTTATTTATCTTGTTATTGTACAATAAGTACCTAGTAATAGACATGCTCTCAATGGGGGAAAGACTAACTTCTATGAGAAGGATTATTAGGATATGGTGTGTTTCCTGTAATGTTGCGATTATAAATTATAAAATGCTTTTGAATTTGTTATATCTTTCTCCTTGATACTCTAGAGATGCTACAACCCCAAACTTCACAACCATATAAGATAACAAGAATAATGAGAGTTTCAAAGAGGAGTTTTTTTGTTGTCAAAGAGAAAAAGATTTATTGATTTACAACTATTTTCAAGTGCATAGTAGGTTTCCACCCTCAATTTATCATGTTCTCAATATTATAGGTCCATGTATGCTTATGATGAAGATCCATTGGAGATATTTGTATGAAGTCACTTTCTTTGTGGATTTGTTAATCATAACCTTTGTTTTGTCAATGTTACCAATCATACCCATAATAAAGTCAAAATCTTTGAGAGTTTTTAGTTGCTTGTTGAGATCATAGAGACTCCTCCTCATAAAAACAATGTCATAATTAATGTAAAGAAAAAGGATGATTGCACCATGTTCCAAAAAACCATCTAACCCATTGATGTATATGCAAAAAAAAAGGTAGGGAACACAAAATAGACTTCTTTAACTTTTAGATATTACTATAATTTCTTCAAACTAACCCTCAATAATATGTAATGTACAATTAAGGTAATAGTAACTTAATAGTTTTGAGTAAACTCAAAATATTTGGTAAAACCTATTTATATTTATTAATAAATTTCCAATTATTCTAATCTTTTCAAGGTTTTTTTTAATAGTTTTAATAAGCATATTAAGACACAAAATTTAACCTTTGATATACACAACATAGACTCTTTATTCATAGTTACATCTCACCAAACAGTGACCTAAAAAAGACACAGGTGTATCATCTGCAAAGAAAAATCTATCCAAATATATTTAAATCCTAACTGCAAAGAAAATTCTATCCAAATATATTTAAATCCTAAAGAGAGGAGAGGATAAAAGACAATATAGAACCAAAAGTGATGATATAAGTGCCTCATGCACCCACATATCATAAATCTTTTCAATATTATCCGTGAAAGATAGTTTTAACCGGGGAGCTAATTTTGCCGCATTCAGATTTTTTTATCATAAATTATAAATAATATTTTGATATAAATTATGAAATGTAGAACAAAGTTTTGATCTTAATGTAGGGTAGATAAATGTTCTTTGTTTTTTTAATTAATTTAAATAGGTAACATCTTAATTAAGATTTTAAATTTACTATAAAATTATTTTGTAATTACTTCTTTTCCAAGTCTTTTAAATCTCAATCAGAAGTAAAATCGTATTCCCAGTCCCACGTTAAATAAACAATATACCTATTAAATGTATGGAGATAGGATATATGAGGTACATTGTGGGAGTTTTTATTTATAGTTTATGTGAAGTATGTAGATGTAGTAGGTGTATTTAAAGCAGGCATATCGAATTAGAATTACAATTTGAAGTGTTGAATCACGAGAGTTGTTTCCATAGATTATTGTTAATGTGCATGTGGGAATCTTTACCTAATTATTTGATGGATAATTTTTACAGAAATGCTAAGTTGAAGATGGAGGTTTATTGCCCATATGATGGGAGGCAAAGGGCAATCTTGGTAGCTTGTTGAGGATTAGAAGTTGTACATGGAAAGTGGAAGAGAAGTTAGAGAGAAGGGGAAAAAAACTATAAGGAATAGAATGTGTGTTATTGTAAGCAAAACCATGTTAGAAAGTGCAAATCGAAGCAAAGAACTAGACAGGTAGTGAGGGACTTTTAGGTTGCAAACATGAAAATACAATGAACATAAAAGTGTATGAATGTGGAACAAACAAAGGAGGTTAGAAAACATGAAATATATGGTTGAAGTATTGACATTTATGCAATAGAGAAAAATAGAAGTACTTACATATAGAAAGGAGTTATGAGAGAACCATAGAAAGGGGTTATAGAGAAAGAGAGAAGTACTTACATATAGAAGTATTGACACTTTTAATCTAGATAATTGAAGTTCGAGGCCTATAATCAATGAGGTTCAAAACCTTTAAATATGTTTTCAATAAGATCATACTTCATAGAGAAAGGAATAGAGAAGCACATGTAGTTTCCGTAGTAGGTTTACAATTGGTCAAAAGAATGCAGCATATTTGGGAATCAAGGGAGGGCTAGTCCTTTGATTATATGAAGAATCCTAATTCTTCGACGATTGAACAGTTTGGATATTGTAGAGAAGCACATGTAGTTTGTGTAGTAGGTTTACAATTGGTCAAAAGAATGCAGCATATTTGGGAATCAAGGGAGGGCCAGTCCTTTGATTATATGAAGAATCCTAATTCTTCGACGATTGAAAAGTTTGGATATTGTCGAGCAATGTTTTTATCTCTCTTGGTTATGGCACTCATGTAAACTACAAATAAATGGAAGATTGTATCAGAACGTCATATGTATGGGGCTGGAAAAGAGAATTAAGGGAAATAAGTTGAGAACAAAGATGCCAAAATTATAATAAAACAAACATAATTTTCTAAAACCTTTCACCTCACGGTTAACTTGCATTTAGCTTAAATTTTAAATTGTTGTCTCTAATTTGATGTTTAATAGTATTGCATCTCACCTCTTTCACCAAGTTCTCTCACATATGCAATCTAGCCATTGTCAATTGAATGCAAAATAACTTGCATGCTAGGAAGACTTCCCATTTTCTCCCTCTCTTACTCCTTGGTAAAATCCTTCCATCCTTCGACATTTTCAAGTATAGCTATATGCGGCAACCTGAATGCATTGCACTTGTATTTCGTGCATTCTTCAATAAGCATTTGTTCATTTTAATTATAATGTTGATGGGGTGATAACACTAACATGACATTTGTATGTGTATACTTCAAGTTTTCTATAATGTACCCTATACAAGATTCAACAATGAGTTCCAAATACATGACAAATAATTCACAAAATAAATAATAAAACATAGATGTAATAAATTCTTTAACATCTTTACTTTTACATTCAAATCTAGTTGTGTGATTCTAAAAAATTAACTAAAATAAAGAATATATTTGTAAGACTTAAAAAATATGATTATCAATTACAACAATGCCCCATACATAACAACAAAATACTCCTTAATCATATTTTACAATAAATTGTATTTTTTATTCTATTTTATATTTATATAATATATTTAAACATTTTTTTATTTTAAATTCATTAATTTTTAAGAAAAATATTATTGTGATATTGTCACAATAACTAATTAAAACTTTAAAAGCATGTTTTAATGTCTATAAAATACACTCCTATTCATGAATTTGAACACATTCACATAATCTCTATTTTACTTTCCTATTGCATATCAATGTCTATAAAATACTCTCCTATTCATGAATTTGAACACATTCACATAATCTCTACTTTACTTTTCTATTGCATGCACACTGTAAGCATAAAATAAACTTATTATATTTTAAACAATTTAACGTTTTAAATTTTTTATATAATTTATTTATTTTATGATTCAATTTTCAATGTAATTTCTCATTAATGATTATCGAGGCTTTATAAAACTATATTAACATTCAAAATAAAGGGCTTTATAAAACTATATTAAACTATATTAGCATTCAAAATAAAGGGCTTTATAAAATTATTTTATTATTAGAAACTAAAATTGCAAACTTACAACAATTTTTCATTTTGTAATAATGATTACATTGAACGTGTTTGCCTCTAACCTATTATTAGTCCCTTCTCGCATGCAGCGCAGGGACTATATAAATCGATTTTACCTATTTTTATTAACCTGGCACAAATTACACAACATTTTAACAAAAAAATTTAAGACATAAATATGCTCAAATAGATGTCATCAATTTTTTTATTAGTATCCATTGTTTTTGAAAACACTGCTCAAGGAGAGACTCTCTACAAGTGTAGGGTTCATAAAGCAGGTGTTACATGTGAAGCTCGTCGGTCCTTACAAACTGCCAACACGCTCCCAATTGCACGGAGGAGGTGCCACCCTCAACTTCTCCTCTCTTCCCTATCTATATTGCATCACTTCCACTCAATGTAGCCATATATTTGCATCAACCAAGCATTCACAAACATACACAGTAACTTATTATTTTCCGGGTTCTCTTTTCCGCATTTCGTTCCATATTTTTTTGGATGAATTGAATTTAAATTTTAAGGTTTTCCAACTCTTCCATTACTTCATATTTTTTTCCAAATTTCAGTTGAATCTAGCAATACCAATACCAGTGTTTAAGTAAAAGAATTGCCAAGGATCAACAGGAGTGCCCAAGCACCGTCACCCTGTTCCGTCTTATAGGTGCTGGATTCCCTGTTGCCTGCACGCATTGAAGTCCCGCATGCGAGACATGTGGGGTCTGGATGGGAGCGTCGTCAAAAGATCCTTGAGGGCGCGTGAGGAGATCCCAAGGAGATATGGAGGTTGACCAAATTCATGCATAACAAAAACCCAAAGTTTAAGTGGACGTTTGGAGAGATAGAAAAACACATACAAGAGAGGATGCTAAGGAACCCAAACATTTGCAAGGTGTTGTCCATTTCTAACAATAAGACCACCATTTAAACCTGCAGTGATATTAGCCATGGAATCAGCTTGCTAATTGTTAGTCCTTAGGATGTGTAAAAGGGAGATAGAGATAAGATCTTTGATCCACTGAATGAAGTGGAAATGGAACTTAGAAGTAGGTTTGCGATGATTTTTGGCTAAGGCCCTGGCTTCCTTAATAACCAGAAGGGAGTCTCCGATGGCCACAAGATCCTGAACATTATTTTCCTTTGCGACGTCAATACCTTTAATCAAGGAGATCCACTCCGCATCATTATTCGTCCTCCTTCCAATCCCCCGGGCGAAATCTGTCAGTTTGTTTCTGTCGGAGCCCAGAAGGAATCCCCCCGCACCTTCCAACCCAGGATTTCCCTTCGAGGCACCATCAAAGAAGAGTGTGTGACTGACACAAGCCCTCATCCATATCTGGAAGTCTTTTGGCTCCATTCTGATTTGCCAATTTTGAGGCTTTTGAATTTTGGGGAAGGAGGGAAGAGGGGTAGACGTAGGAGGGATCAGGAGGTTCGCCACCCAATTTTTATCTTCAACACTTAAGGGTTCTTTGTTCAGGTTATTCATGCCTCTCGAAGAGAGGGCATCAACCCAGAGAGATTTTGCAGATGAAAGAGCTTTTCCTGGAGATACCCTGGTATCCTCAAAAACTTCTTTGTTCCTGGCATTCCAAAGCTTCCAGCATATATACTTTGGAATAGTGATCCAAGCCCGTTTGAAATCTGGCTTCCTGCATAGGGAATTAGAGTAGAAAATATGCCAGTTAGCAAATAGATCATTCCAATTAGTGGGAAGAATAAGATCCCGTTGAATGTTCTGATAGGACCTGTGCCAGAACTCTTTGGAAAATATGCAATCCAGAAAGAGATGATCAACTGTCTCCTCAACATTCTTGCAAAGAATACACCTTGTCGGCCCAACTGTTCCTCTTTTCCTAAGGTTATCCATTGTAAGAGTCTTTCTGTGGGCAAGAATCCAATTGAAGACATTGACTTTTGGAAGCCCATCCCTGCCCCAAACTCTGTTCCACTTATTATCCTTACTGCATTAATTGTTGAGGGAATCCAAGTATCCATAACCCTCCCTGACTGAGAACGATCCTGCTTTCCCCCAACCACGCTTGTCTCTCATGGAAAGATGAATAGGAAGAGCACCATGAAACAAAGAAAGGAGAATATTGTAATCCTGAAGAAGATGTTCCGGTAGATTGAGATTATGCCAGCCAGTCCATCTTCCTTGAATGGACCAAGTGGACAAGTCATAGAGAGTATGAATGTTTGCTTGCTCCATCTAGGATTTCAATTCACGAAGCTCGAAAATATAGTTTGTAGGGGGGATTGAGCAATATTTATCCTTCCAAATTTTAATTTGCTTATCGTTTCCTGGGATCCACGAAAGGTTGTTTTGGACAATAAAGGTTGATCGCTTACAGAGGTTCCAAATTAAAGTTCCCCTTTTCTTAAGATCAATATTATCCACACATCATTTTCTTGTTCTGGGCATGTATTTCTTATAGAAGATTTCCTTCCACCATGCCTTCTTGCCAGAGATGATCCTCCAGAGAATTTTGGCACCGAGGGATAAATTCATCAGTGAAGGATCTTCGATCGCAGCTCCGCCATAAATTTTAGGTCTGCACATAGTGTCCCAATTTATCAAATGGAATTTTTTTGAGTTGTTAGATCTCCCTCCTTGCCATAAGAATTTTCTAAGCTCTTTGGTAATGTCAAGCATCACAGATTTGGGGGCGAGAGAGATAGAGCTAGCAGTTGATTTTGTTTTTTAACTTTACAATTAGCCTGTGCCAATCTGCTACTCTTCTTTTTCCTGTGACGATAGGGATGCCGAGATAATTGAAGGAGTTCAAATCCCCAATTCCTTCAAACCCCATAATCCTAGAGATTCTCGCCAGAGTTCCTGGGGCGCAGTTCCAGCTGTAGATTTTGGAATTTTCTGAAGTGACTTTTCCGTTAGAGGCCCGAAGAAAAGTAAAGAGAACGAGGTTGAATCTCTCAGCAATAATCATAGAGGCACCTCCGAGCAAAATGATATCATCGAAAAACTGGGAGTGATTGACCGGCTCGACTCCTCTAACACTTTTATTCCTTTAAGATCTCTCGAGGCTTGAAGAGAATGAAGTTTCCAACTCATGGAGTCAGCAACTAAAAGATAGAGGAAAGGGGACAAAGGGAAACCTTGGCGCAAGCCTCTAGAGGCCAGAAAGAGATCAATGGGTCTGCCATTAACCAGCGGGGAAATCTAAGGGCTATGGATGCATGCTTTGATCCATCGCACAAACCTTCTAGAGAAACCAAACTTAAGCATAACAACAAAGAGAAAATTGTGATTCACTCTATCAAAAGAATTAGCCATATCTAGCTTGATTTCCATACCTTGGTGTTTATTTTCCATGCTGGAGTGAATGGCTTCTTGCACCATAATAATGTTATCCAGGATTTGACGGCCAGCCAGGAATCCCCTTTGGGATTCAGAGATGAGCTTTCCCATTACTTTTTTCATTCTTGTAGCAAGGATCTTGGATAGGATTTTGTAGTAGGTGTTGCAAAGAGATATCGGCCAATAGAATAGGGAGCTTTATCTTTTGGAAAGAGGAGAAGAAAGGAGGAGTTGGTTGCCCCTTCGATTTTGTCTTTTCTCCTAGTCCAATTGAGCATTCATTTTAAGTCCTCTTTAATAATTTCCCAGGAATCCCGGTAAAAATTGATGGTGAATCCATAAGGGCCTAGGGCCTTATCAGTTTGCAGGGACCAGATTGCATTCACTATTTCGTGCTCCAAGATCGGCTTTGAGAGCTCTCTGTTGGTGTTGTCCGAGATCAGATTATGGATGCCTTCAAAAAGATCCGCTTGTGCCTCAGGATCAGTTTGTCCACTATCCGCGAAGAGCTCCCTGAAGTGGTTGAAATCATGCATTTTTAAATCTTCTTGACCACTTATCTTGTTCCCGTTGGTGTTCTTCAGCTCCCTTATAACATTTTGACTATGGCGAGCCTTAGCCTTTAGGCATACTTTTGACTTTATGCATACCAAGAAAAATATATCTTAAGTTATCATAGAAACACTTTTAATTCCATTACATCGATACTTTCAACAACTATATTTTCATCAAAATATTTGAAAAATATGATCATAAAAACTGTAGAAAGCCTAGTGCTCCTTACATGTGGAAAAAGGATTAATGTGCACAATGTTCAAAGTTTTTAAAGCCGCCCCCAAAAGTCATGATAATTGGAATTTTGGGGGTGGTTGTTTTGAAGCCGCCCCCAAAAGTCATCATAATTGGAATTTTGGGGGCAGTTGTTTTAAAACCGCCCCCAAAAGTCATGATAATTGGACTTTTTGGGGCGGTTGTTTTAAAGCCTCCCCCACAAGTCCAATTGTCATGACTTTTTTCATGGGGATTTTGAAAAACCCCCCTATGTTTTTACTCAAATTTTGAGTGGGAGCACTCGTTGAATGTGAAATTAAATTCCTCATCCAACGAGTACCCACACTGCAAACTTTTGACGGGCCCTGCTGCCCAAAAAACAAGAAATACCTGAAAAAACGCGATGATGCGTTTTTTCATGTATTTCTTGTTTTCGGAGTAGCGGGATCCATCAAAAGTATGCCGAGTGAGTACTCGTTGGATGCAGAATTGAATTCCCCATCCAACAACCCTATTTATGATCTTTCCTTGCATAGTCAAGATTAAGGGGGGGTGTTGGAATATTCTAACTATCTCATCTTGGTTTTGCATGATTTTCATGCATTTTTCATGCATGCACGCATTCCATGCAACACTCCATGCATCTGTGCATTGGTAGTTGAGTCTCCTAGCACCTAGTGCTTAATTTAGGCACCCTAGAGCTTAACTTTAGTCATCATTAGTCCTCTTATCCACTCATAGCACCTTGGTTACATCATTGAAGTCCAAAATGTCTCAAACCTAATTTCCCATTAAACTTGTAAGTAGCAATATTATAAACCAAATTAACATTAATAGCTTAATAAGTCATAAGACCCAAAACTATAATGTCATAATTAAAAATATTGTACTTATTGTGGGCCTGTCAAGTTTGACAAATGGCTCAGGATTGATAATTATTAAATATTAAAAGAGAATGAACTTGACAAATGGCTCAGGATTGATAATTATTAAATATTAAAAGAGAATGAGTTTTTATATATTAGATACTTCCAACTTTGATAATTTGGGGGAAAGAGATTATTGAATTCCTTTATTTATTAAAATGGAAATTTCCAACAACGATCTTTAATATTATCATGCATCTTTTTATACATCTAAAATATAAACTAAAGCATTGGGATGTAAAGGTGAGATGATTAAAGAAATGAGTTTACATTTAGATACTTTCATCTTTGATTCAAAGGTGAGATGATTAAAGAGGAGGAGTTTATATTTAGATACTTCCATCTTTGATAATTTGGAGGAAGAAATTGTTGAATTCTTTTATTTATTAGAATGGGAATTTCTAACCATAATTATTAATATTATCATACATTTTTTACAAATCTATAATATAAACTAAAGCATTGGGATTATGCATAAGTTAGATGGATTTTTTTATATGAATTTAAAAAAAAAATTGTTTATCTTTAGTCCATCTCCGCGTGGAAAGTTTGGAGTTACTTATCCAATCAAAGAGACTTCTTCACCTCATTTTAGTCTTCTCCGCGTGGAACGTTTAGCGACCTTCTCCGCGTGGAAAGTTGAATGTAACGAAGTTCAGTCGATGGATCTCCGAAAGTTCAACGTGGAAAGTTCAATTTAGACGAATCAATTATTGAAGTCAGTCAATGGAAAGTTAAATTTAGACGAATCAATTATCGAAGTCAGTCAATGGATCTCAGCTCGTTACTGGTAATAGGGATGATCTGAGCATTTATTTAAGGAGGAGGCGTAGCCACTGAGAAGGAGAAGAAGTTGAGATTCTTTTGCCTGCAATTCAATTCAAATTGCAGAGAAAGAAAGTATGCATCCCTCCGTTTATGAACAGCCTAAGCATGCATATGGATCTCATCATCCTTCCTACCCAACACATGCGCATCCGCAACCTGCTGTAACTATTGGTATTCCGGCTGGCAATGCCTACAATAATACTAATAATTACGCTCAGGCGCCGCCGCCGCCGCCCCCGGAGGAAAATCGATGGACCACTGGTCTCTGCAGCTGCGGTGAAGATTGTTGCAGCTGTATGTATATTTCCATTTCTTACCTAACTGAATCATACAGGATTGCTTGTTATATGATTTATTGAATGGTACGTATAATAATTCGCTATATGAACAGGTCATTAACTGAATGAATGTTGCAGGTTGGCTCACATGTTTTTGCCCCTGCATCGCCTTTGGCCAGATAGCCGAGATACTCGATCGGGGTTCTACCTGTAAGTAAATCATTTATTCTACCGTTAACTTAAACCAATTTCATTTTCACGATTGGGCTTATTTTTCTCTTCCTTCATGTTTTCATATTGTATTCTTCATTTGCAGCATGCGCGCTTAGTGGAACTGTGTACGCTTTGATACTCCATCTTTTGGGCTGCCCCTGCTTGTATTCGTATTCCTACAGAACTAAGCTGCGCACCAAATTCAACTTGGAAGGAAATCCCTGTACAGACTGCCTTGTTCACTGCTTTTGCGAGACCTGTGCTCTGTGCCAGGAATACAGAGAACTCAAGAAGAGAGGCTTTGATCCCGCTCTCGGTAAGTGATCTCCTATTTATGTGATAACTGTAGATACGACTCGGCTTTATTGTTTCCTACATTATAATGTTAATCTCAACGCGCAGGGTGGGCGGGAAATCTGGAAATGCAGGAGCGAACAGCCTCAGCCCAGGCAAGGACACCTCCGGTGGGTCAAGCTATGAACAGATAAATGATAAATCCATGGGTCACGCTACGCCATAGAATTGCAGCTGTTATTTTTTTTCAAGTGAGTGTGGTTGAGCTTGATGTTATTTTTCTTTCAAGTGAGTGTGGTTGAGCTTGATATTCGGCTTTAGAATCAAGGGTAGGGTAGCTCCAGGTTGCTCGGATTGGACCCCAGAACCTATAAGGATTTAACCATAAAGTGCCGTTGTTACTGTTATATATAATTATTAGCTTTCATGAAACTCAGGTTGTTGGTGAGATGTGCTTATATTTTTATTTATTTAAAATATTCGAATAACTTCACTATTTCGTTAAGGGAATTTTAATATGGGAGTTAATTTTGTAGTAGATGGAATATTTTTACCATAAAAATATAAGACTTCCATATAAATTCTTTGTAGAACGGTGTTTTTAAGTTAATGTAGGGTAAAAAATTGGAAGGAGATAAACTATCAAAAGAAGGGTTATGGGAGTTGGGGCTTGTATAGTTACAGCCATGTAAGAAGAAATTAAGAAATTATTAGGCATTCACAAAAGACCTTCGACTTCTGGGCAGCAGGATAATAAAAGAAGAGATACTATCAAATTTTCCAATGTTTTTATGTTTTATTGATTATAAATATTTTTGAAAGTGTTAATTTGTATAATTGTCAAGGAGATGTTTTTTATGAATAATGATTAAATATTGCTGAATTACTGAGGAATGTATTATGTTTTCACTTTTTGAATACAAAGAATACGGTTTTTTCCAATAAAAAAAAGGTAAAAAAATGTTATTATTTTTTAATTAAATTAAATTGTTAAAAAATAGTTAAAATTCCAAATTTATTAAAAATGATTGTTTTAATCAACTATATTCATTTTGTATGATTTCAATTAGTGGAAAGATCGTATTCCCACTTCGACTAGAAATAAACAATAAACCTCTTAAATGCATGGAGATAAGATTTGTGAGTAACTTTGTGGGAGTTTTTATTTATGATTTATAATGAAAATAACCCTTACTTACGGTTTATAATGGAAACAAGAGCAGTCCCAGTCTTTACTAATTTGAAATTAGAAAAAAAAGACAATATTTTTAAATAATAAATAAATGTTAATATTTTTTAAAATATTGATAAATAAAGTTAAATTTTGTTGAGATTCCCTATTCATAAAAAAACGAACATTGACAAATAATTTGTAGTAACTATATAGACAAACTTCACCATAATTTATTAATTTGTCAAACAAGAGTGTATATATGTCAAGACCATCTTTATCTCACAAAACAAATGTAGATAGTAATGCATATTTTTCTCTTTAAATGTTTTCCTAAAAATCATGCTTAAGACATTTGCATCAGCCTGTACTACTTTACAATTTGATTATATGCTATCTATGATTTTAATTCTCCATATAGCTTCCCACTTCAAGTAATTTTGACTTTAATTTGAACACCACTTGAAACAAATAAACTACAACCCAATTTATTGATTTGCATGCTAGCTTCACATAAGTTTTCTACATTATTTTAAGTTAATATGCCTTAAAAAACACAAATCTCATGGTAATTATTTTCTCTTCCTAAACTTCCATGGTAAACTTCGAAAACTCCCAATGATTGTGAAGCTTCCATGGTGAACTTCAAAAACTCCCAATGATTGTGGAATGGTATAGAATTCCTAGTGTTTGGGAGAAAGAATGTAATTGACAGAAACGACAATGGCTCATGTAGCATCATCCAGTCTAATACAAAGCGTGTGGACATAGTGCCAGGTCGAAGAGCCCATGATGAAGGCTTCGCCACGTAAAAAGAGGAAAAAGGACATGAGCATGCTCTTGTCATGATCAACTTGAGGTGGAGGAAGATAGATCCACAACTACATGTATGGATCCCCAAAAATTTCTTTGTTCTAGCATAGTTTATTGGAACATCCATTGTAAACATAAAGTCTTTATCTCACATTGAAGGTTTAGAGCATCCATAGGAAGAGTTGAAAAGTTGTGGCCTTAACTCACATCAAATGAAATATAAATGATTGTTATTTACTCTAAACAATTTTAGATATATTTGTCAATCTATAAGATATCAACAACTAACCTAATGATTAAATGTTTTCTTTATATTTGAACTTTGATAAACAAACCATTGGCATAAGTTCAATGAAGTAATTAATTTTCTCTCTATATTTATATCTTAAAAAATAATTAACATACAATGCAGTAAAAAATTTGACATATTAAATATTATATCAATATATATTTCATAAAATTAGTTTACAAAATTAAAAAAATAATCTTGAAAAACATTTCAATCATTTAGTGCCATGAACAAGTGTCCAAAGCATGTAATGTATGTTTTGTTCTTGGTTTTCTACTTTAACTTATCTTTGCAAATCTCTATCTTATAGGTATCAAGTACTTCAAGCAACTTACAAAGGAATTCACCCACATGTAGATATTATACCATGGGTGTTTCAAAGGACTTGTAAAAGAGTTGTTTCCAATATCATTTTGTTAAAGTTTGTGTTAACAAACCCTCTAAAAATTGAAATGGTAGTATTTTGTTGAATTTTCAATTGGTAAGTATATTTTCCTAAACTATTTAAAAGAATCTCATTTAAATATATGTGATCATGTACATTTTTTAGCTTATTAAGTGACCTTTGTTTGTTTCAAGCATCAAGCATGCTTTCTAAAATTTAATAATATCATTTAGATGGAATTTTAAGCATGCTTCCTAAAAATTAATAACATCATTTAGATGGAATTTTTGTTCTAGTATATCCCCTACTTTTAGGAATATTTTTAAAGATATCTTAACTTTGGAGCTCACCTATTTCATTTTGCAACATTAGTTTGACAAATTATTAAGGCATTGAAACTGATCCATTTCATTTTATAGCTTTTTATACATCAATCATGTTTAGCAAAGTGAAATGATCTTTCACAACATTATTTGGTAATTTACTTTAGGGTAAATATGTATTTAGATTAGAATTATATAATTATATCTAATCTCAACTCTTCAACTCTTTAGATGCCTTCCCACTTCAAGCAACTTTGGTTTCAATTTATGCAACACCCAAAACAAAATTGTAACCCTATTTCCTAATTTACATGCTAATTTCACATATATTTTTTACATTATCTTAACTTAATATGCCTCAACCATAGATCTCCTGGCAATTAATACTAAATGAAGAAGCTTTGGAACAAATTACACTTCCTAAATCTCATATTTTTGTGAACAGAAGAGTTTCTCATTGCTTTGAATTGTACAAGCAAAGGATAGGACGGAGATTCTATTCTCATTTACATGTCCTTATTCTCTCTAGCTAATATTTCAGTTCATGTTCGTTATCCTTTTAAGAATGATTTCTAGGACATGTAATGAAAGGTTATGTCCCAATCTATATAGACAGAGCCTGTAGTTGTAAGCCAGTATAAGTACCATCAGAAATACGAAGGAATCATCCCACCAGAAATAAATGTAGATATCGAAAATAAGGAAGGAATCATCCCACTCGTAGTGGAAAGACATAGATCGATCAATATCCAGAAATACCTTCATATGTTTCCATCTTTCTAGTGAAAGCGCCTAAGCATCCATCCATCAAAATCCATCCGTGTTCCATTCTGAAACACGCCATCAATCAATCCATAAAACCATCTTAATCTATGATTAAGTGATTTGTATCAATTTGTATCCTTCCCTTAAAGTCATTCTTTATATATATAAGTAATTACGCTTCAAATATTTCAGCAGTGGTATAGGCCGTGGCAGTAACGGTCTTTCTCAGCAGATATAGATAATGGTGGATGCCGATAAAAGTATGCCCAGTAAAAATATGCCGGGGAAAGGTATGCCCAGACTCACAAGGAAAGATACAGACACTAACACAAACACTCGGGATGCTACTGTTAGTTTTCATTTAATGGCTTAAATGCATTGGAGCAACGGAAACCTGGAAACCTAAAATGCAAAGGAAGTTGCACATCATATAAATTCATAGTACTATCAATATCTATTTTAGTTTTATATACCTTTCGGAGCTATAATTGAGGTTCTTAATACTTCTATGTCACATTATCACTTCAATGACTACATTTTCTCGTTTACTGCCAAACTCGATAATAAACACCCAAATAAACACACATGACAGCTTGCAATCCTGACATCCTATTTTAAAATTCTATCTAGAATACGTCAAATTATTAATGAACTAAGGAAAACATCTTAAGCAGCATGTCCCGAGAGATCCAAATAGAAATTGGCCTATAGGTCAGCTATTCCTAATTGTCACTGATTAAGGAAGTTCCAATAAGCATAAAAAACAACCACTGAAGTTTTCTATTCGCAAAATGATTGATGGAACACGTGTTCATATGGCCTCTGCTATAGAGGTTCGCAAATCAAGTTTTGTTTCATATCTGGCATCATGTATGGGGCATTTTCCCTATAATCATTACTTTAATTTCTTATTATTGTTATATAATCACACATATAAGTTTGAGATTTTTGATCTAGCATTTCCATTGAAATGATGTATGTATATCAATGGAGTTACTAATTACTTGTCAGCTGTTTTGGTCTTGTGCCCATCTTAATTTGTATTTTATGGATTATGATGTGGGCTTGTATTTTCTGAATTGGCAGATGAAGAAATATATAGGATATTTATTTCAATTATCTGGAGTTGTTTGAAAAGTAGATTGGTCATCAAGGGCTTGCAAAGACGTGAAATGATTTATAGGCTTAAAATCATTCTTACATGTCTTAGGCATAAAAGTAGAGTGTGCCATTTCAAGTTTACTCGGAATGGCTAGGATTTTAAAAAAAATACAATGTGCCATTTCAAGTTTACTATAAATGTCCGGGTTTAACAAGTTTTGTTGCTACCATCGTGTGTTCAGAAACTGGATCTCCCTGCACACCTAGTTGTGTTGGAGGGGGAGTTTTTTCATCTTAAGTATCAACTGGTGAAAGGATCATCTGCAAGAAAGGGTCGTTTCACTAAAAACAAGGAAAAATACCTATGATGAAGTGTTAGTTTGAGGATGAATCTGATAGAATGGACAACCATTAGTAGCTGTAGCTGAGCACCGAAGGTAGATCCTAATTCGTTGACTGGGGATCATTTACATCAAAGGGCCACTTACAAAAAGAAAAGAAATGGAAAGCATAGTAGTATGTAAATATGAATTATGCTTATATATACACATATACAAGTTTATAGTCTACTGATCGACAAAACATCTGCTTATTCACTACAAGATGACCATTATCTTTAAAGTAAAACACTAAACCTATACAAAACAGTTGAAGGAATACCTTGTTGACATTGACATTAAGTGGCCAAAGATGCAGAAAACTCTAGAAATAATCAAACCTCTCCACAGAGGTGTTGATGGTTTTGGGACCAAGTTTCATCAGAGCCACTTTCTTCTCCTCCTCTTTCTTAGCCTCACCACCATCACCACATTCAATCTCTTCACAATCACAATTCCGGTGGATCCCGGTGACAGACAGACAAACGAGAATCGCCCCACCTGGAGTATTGATAACCAAAGAATGTTATCTTCATGTTGCCACCATTAGAGGTTTCACGAGGCAAAATTAACTAGTTATGGACCGAGCGGTAAATCGGGGAAAATGGTCCAATAGCAAGCATAAGCTGATCTATACCAATAACATATGCACAACCTTTGTACTCGTAGTTCCATTAATATCGATGAACACTGAAAGGGTAACTGAAGCGATATGACCTAATGATCGAATTCTAAGGAGGCCAAAAAAAATATCAAACCCTAATCAGGAAAAGGTACCCTTAGTCTAATAATAACAATGGCTTACATTAGCGGGTATTCAATGTAAGTTTGAGCAGGACGTCCAAGGTTCGAGCCCGCAGTCGTTCATTATCTAGCAGAAGGATGCCTGAATGTGTTAATGACTCAACTGAGGATGCAAATAATGAGAAAATTGCAGTGTCAAATTCACGTCGACTCCTAATAAGTTCTATTTGCATAGGTATTGCTTCAATTCGTGTTAGTTGAGCTTGTAGTGGTGCAACTGAAGCAAATAATTCAAGCACAATGTTGGATGAAATTGAAAAACCTAGACCTGTATGCAAGAATTGTGGAGGCGACGGAGCTATAATTTGTGATGAATGGGTTGCTCCTCGAGTGTTGTTTCTCCCAGCAAGTGGGTCGCTTCTGTTTCCTGGCCTCTTCATGATAGTTCTAATGCTTCTCTTGAGTTTAATTGAAGTGCTTAAATAAAACACTGAAAACCATAGGTGGATTATTTATTTGGAGAATTTCCACATGTGTACATTTCCAACAATGGAGTTCAAGTGCTCATCTTGTATAGGCCATTGCTTTAAAGAGGAAGTTATAGTGACTCCTTGGAGATAAAGTGATCAATTGTGATTTTTCCTATGGAGAGACACTAATTTTATAATTGACTAGCTCTGGTCACAGTTAGTTTTGTTGATTTCATAAGATGCTTGCTTGTCTTTGTTAAACCTTAAAACATAATGTTCAAGTCCTTCAACAACATTCCCTTCTGATTTTTAGTCATTCAACAACATTCCCTTCTGTTTTTTTTACTATTGTAGCATGTCTCGTTAAAGAAAACAATCTATGCTTTCAAGTTGTTTCATCATTCAGAAAATAGTCTAACATAAACAGGAACTATTTGGCATAAAAACTATTTGGCATAAAAATTTAATAGGATGATGCTTACATGAGTTTCGTGATGGTGCTTTACAGTGCAATACAATGCTATATCTTCTTTTTTTAGAAATCTGCAATATGTCAACTATTTTTTTTATTATTAAAGTTTCCTTTGACTATTAATATAAGCAATATATACAACCCTTTAATATGCAAAGTTGGCCATGAATGCAAACTAAAATCACTAAACCATGTTGCATTATTATTATAAACCATGCTGAATTTTTGTCTCTTCCTTATCGTTTCTAAGTGGCTACGTGAAACCAAAAATGTTATCCCATAATCTCTACATATGGCCACATAAATACATTTAGAGATAATCTGAATTGAATAAACGAGTTGTCTAAAAGTGCTACGATTTCACCCTGAGAAAATCGTATTTTAGGCTCCCTGCATAAATTGGTTACCTTAGGTTTTCCAGGGTGCTGAATTCATCTAGATATTCAGAAAACCGATTTAATCAACACAAATCGCTGGATTTTTAGATTTCATATCGCCGAATTCTAACCAAGTTTTGGCAGGACGGGCGAAATCATAGCACTTCTAGACTGCTTCTTGAATAAATTGATTGACTAGAATTGGAATACCTATTCGTTAACTAAGAAAAGGAATTTTCATGCATCTTTAACGCCAAACCATTGTGTGGATTCTCCCGCCGAATAATACTCCACTGGAACACACCTCCTGAATTAGCCAATGGCACAACAATTGTGTTTACAATAGTTTATAGTTTGCACAATGAGATCCCTATGTTATATGTATATTGTCAGAACTATGTTATGTAAGTTGTAACCATTAGGAAGAAAATATTTAAGTGTTAACATTTGCAAGTTTAAAGTGGTGTTCTATTTTCATTTTATTTTTATTTTTTTTAATTCATGATAATGATAAAAATTGTCTTTTCAAGCACTCTTCACCAATCAAACTCATCCACTTATTAAAACATTTTATTAAATAAATACAAATAAATAAATAAATTCTTTCAACGTTGGAAAAACTATAGCCAAGTTTTAAAAATACTTTTGTGCAAGGTAAATTAATAGTAAAAAGTGGAACATATAGTCTCTGTCTACGGCAGGGACTAATAAATTTGAAGAGATTTTTTGAATAGTAAGATTCATATTTCTATTTTCTCTAAAAAAAACCATTTTTTATATCATAAGCTATTTTGTGATAATTTTTATTTATAATTTATACTGAAAATAAGCTTTATTTATGATTCATAATAAAAATATACCTAAAAAGATATTAGTAAAGTTTATATTTCCATTCCCAATAGAAATAAACATTAAACTATCTATATGTATGGCATAAGAGATAGGATTTGCGAGCTACTCTGATCAAGTTTTTATGGTTTATAATAAAAAGAAACCATAAAAAGAAATAGGAAGAGTTTATATGTTGATATGGTTAAAAATAAATATTAAATTTATTAAACTTGTGAAGATAGGATTTATGAACTATTTTGTTGAAGTTCTTATTTATAGTTTATATATGAAAATAATTTTTAAAATTTTATATATTGATATGTTTAAATATTCTTATTTAATAATGATGATCATGATTATTAATATTGAGACTAATTTTGATATCATATCTTAAGAAAAGTAAGGAATTATTTGGTTTGTTTTAAAAATTTATTTATATGTCAGCAAAGTTTTAATAAAGGTATTCATAAATCATTTTAGTTTTGATGAGTTAAAAGGTTAAGAAAGTTGGGTACATGAGAATTTTCTAACACCTACTTTACTATGGAACTTGTAAAAGTTTCTTCTTATTTTAGTAATGTTGATTTTCTTCTATACTATAGTTAAAATAGAGAAATAATTTTAATCTTTTATAATAGGGTTGATAGCCTCCTTTTAGTATCTTAATTTGGTGTTACTCTCTAATTATTTGTACCGCCACAATTTATCTTATCTTATCTTGCAAAGTAAGCTCTTCCTTGATTCCCCAATGATTTAGCGAAGAATTGGAATCTTTACACCGACCTTGTTTTAGTCACAAGTGGTTTTGACTAGAGTTTCAAACAATCTTAGGAAACATCTCTTGTCTTCCATGTTATTTATCTTGTTATTGTACAATAAGTGCCTAGTAATAGACATGCTCTCAATGGGGGAAAGACTAACTTCTATGAGAAGGATTATTAGGATATGGTGTGTTTCCTGTAATGCTGTGATTATAAATTATAAAATTCTTTTGAATTTGTTATATCTTTTTCCTTGATACTCTAGAGATGCTACAACCCCAAACTTCACAACCATATAAGATAACAAGAATAATGAGAGTTTCAAAGAGGAGTTTTTTTTCTTGTCAAAGAGAAAAAGATTTATTGATTTACAACTATTTTCAAGTGCATAGTAGGTTTCCACCCTCAATTTATCATGTTCTCAATGTTATAGTTCCATGTATGCTTATGATGAAGATCCATTGGAGATATTTGTATGAAGTCACTTTCTTTGTGGATTTGATAATCATAACCTTTGTTTTGTCAATGTTACCCATCATACCCATAATAAAGTCAAAATCTTTGAGAGTTTTTAGTTGCTTGTTGACATCATAGAGACTCCTCCTCATAAAAACAATGTCATAATTAATGTAAAGAAAAAGGATGATTGCACCATGTTCCAAACAACCATCTAACCCATTGATGTATATGCAAAAAAAAAGGTAGAGAACACAAAATAGACTTCTTTAACTTTTAGATATTACTATAATTTCTTCAAACTAACCTTCAAAACTAACCCTCAATAATGTGTAATGTACAATTAAGGTAATAGTAACTTAATAATTTTGAGTAAACTCAAAATATTTGGTAAAACCTATTTATATTTATTAATAAATTTCCAATTATTCTAATCTTTTCAAGGTTTTTTTAATAGTTTTAATAAGCATATTAAGACACAAAATTTAACCTTTGACATCCACAACATAGACTGTTTATTCATAGTTACATCTCACCAAACAGTGACCTAAAAAAGACACAGAAAGAAAAATCTATCCAAATATATTTAAATCCTAAAGAGAGGAGAGGCCTAAAGAGAGGAGAGGATAAAAGACAATATAGAACCAACTGATGATATAAGTGCCTCATGCACCCACATATCATAAATCCTTTCAATATTGTCCGTGAAAGATAGTTTTAACCGGGGAGCTAATTTTGTCGCATTCAGATTTTTTTATCATAAATTATAAATAATATTTTGATATAAATTATGAGCATGAGTCTTCTGGGTTATGAATTGTAGAACAAAGTTTTGATCTTAATGTAGGGTAGATAAATGTTCTTTGTTTTTTTAATTAATTTAAATAGGTAACATCTTAATTAAGATTTTAAATTTACTATAAAATTATTTTGTAATTACTTCTTTTCCAAGTCTTTTAAATCTCAATAAGAAGTCAAATCGTATTCCCAGTCCCACGTTAAATAAACAATATACCTATTAAATGTATGGAGATAGGATATATGAGGTACATTATAAAATTATTTTGTAATTAGTTCTTTTCCAAGTCTTTTAAATCTCAATCAGAAGTAAAATCGTATTCCCAGTCCCACGTTAAATAAACAATATACCTATTAAATGTATGGAGATAGGATATATGAGGTACATTGTGGGAGTTTTTATTTATAGTTTATGTGAAGTATGTAGATGTAGTAGGTGTATTTAAAGCAGGCATATCGAATTAGAAATACAATTTGAAGTGTTGAATCACGAGAGTAGTTTCCATAGATTATTGTTAATGTGCATGTGGGAATCTTTACCTAATTATTTGATGGATAATTTTTACAGAAATGCTAAGTTGAAGATGGAGGTTTATTGCCCATATGATGGGAGGCAAAGGGCAATCTTGGTAGCTTGTTGAGGAGTAGAAGCTGTACATGGAAAGTGGAAGAGAAGTTAGAGAGGAGGGGAAAAAAACTATAAGGAATAGAATGTGTGTTATTGTAAGCAAAACCATGTTAGAAAGGGCAAATCGAAGCAAAGAACTAGACAGGTAGTGAGGGAATTTTAGGTTGCACACATGAAAAGACAATGAACATAAAAGTGTATGAATGTGGAACAAACAAAGGAGGTTAGAAAACATGAAATATATGGTTGAAGTATTGACATTTATGCAATAGAGAAAAATAGAAGTACTTACATATAGAAAGGAGCTATGAGAGAACCATAGAAAGGAGTCATAGAGAAAGAGAGAAGTACTTACATATAGAAGTATTGACACTTTTTATCTAGATAATTGAAGTTCGAGGCCTATAATCAATGAGGTTCAAAACCTTTAAATATGTTTTCAATAAGATCATACTTCATAGAGAAAGGAATAGAGAAGCACATGTAGTTTCCGTAGTAGGTTTACAATTGGTCAAAAGAATGCAGCATATTTGGGAATCAAGGGAGGGCCAGTCCTTTGATTATATGAAGAATCCTAATTCTTCGACGATTGAAAAGTTTGGATATTGTCGAGCAATGTTTTTATCTCTCTTGGTTATGGCACTCATGTAAACTACAAATAAAGGGAAGATTGTATCAGAACGTCATATGTATGGGGCTGCAAAAGAGAATTAAGGGAAATAAGTTGTAAACAAAAATGCCAAAATTATAATAAAACAAACATAATTTTCTAAAACCTTTCACCTCATGGTTAACTTGCATTTAGCTTAAATTTTAAATTGTTGTCTCTAATTTGATGTTTAATAGTATTGCATCTCGCCTCTTTCACCAAGTTCTCTCACATATGCAATCCAGCCATTGTCAATTGAATGCAAAATAACTTGCATGTTAGGAAGACTTCCCATTTTCTCCCTCTCTCACTCCTTGGTAAAATCCTTCCAGCCCTCGACATTTTCAAGTATAGAGCTATATGCGGCAACCTGAATGCATTGCACTTGTATTTCGTGCATTCTTCAATAAGCATTTGTTCATTTTAATTATAATGTTGATGGGGTGATAACACTAACATGCCATTTGTATGTGTATACTTCAAGTTTTCTATAATGTACCCTATACAAGATTCAACAGTAAATTCCAAATACATGACAAATAATTCACAAAATAAGTAATAAAACATAGATGTAATAAATTCTTTAACATCTTTACTTTTACATTCAAATCTAGTTGTGTGATTCTAAAAAATTAACTAAAATAAAGAATATATTTAGAAGACTTAAGAAATATGATTATCAATTACAACAATGCCCCATACATAACAACAAAATACTCCTTAATCATATTTTACAATAAATTATATTTTTTATTCTATTTTATATTTATATAATATATTTAAACTTTTTTATTTTAAATTCATTTATTTTTAAGAAAAATATTATTGTGATATTGTCACAATAACTAATTAAAACTTTAAAAGCATGTTTTAATGTCTATAAAATACACTCCTATTCATGAATTTGAACACATTCACATAATCCTACTTTACTTTCCTATTGCATATCAATGTCTATAAAATACACTCCTATTCATGAATTTGAACACATTCACATAATCTCTACTTTACTTTTCTATTGCATACAAAGTGTAAGCATAAAATAAACTTATTATATTTTAAACAATTTAACGTTTTAAATTTTTTATATAATTTATTTATTTTATGATTCAATTTTCAATGTAATTTCTCATTAATGATTATCGAGGCTTTATAAGACTATATTAACATTCAAAATAAAGGGTTTTATAAAACTATATTAAACTATATTAGCATTCAAAATAAAGGGCTTTATAAAATTATTTTATTTTTAAAAACTAAAATTGCAAACTTACAACAATTTTTCATTTTGTAATAATGATTACATTGAACGTGTTTGCCTCTAACCTATTATTAGTCCCTTCTCGCATGTAGTGCAGGGACTATATAAATCGATTTTACCTATTTTTATTAACCTGGCACAAATTACACAACATTTTAACAAAAAAATTTAAGACATAAATATGCTCAAATAGATGTCATCAGTTTTTTTATTAGTATCCTTTGTTCATGAAAACACTGCGCAAGGAGAGACTCTCTACAAGTGTAGGGTTCATAAAACATGTGTTACATGTGAAGCTTACAAACTGCCAACACGTTCCCAATTGCATGGAGGAGGTGCCACCCTCAACTTCTCCTCTCTTCCCTATCTATATTGCATCACTTCCACTCAATGTAGCCATATATTTGCATCAACCAAGCATTCACAAACATACACAGTAACTTATTATTTTCCGGCTTCTCTTTTCCGCATTTCGTTCCATATTTTTTTGGATGAATTGAATTTAAATTTTAAGGTTTTTCGACTCTTCCATGACTTCATATTTTTTTCCAAATTTCAGTTGAATCTAGCAATACGAATACCAGTGTTTAAGTAAAAGAATTGCCAAGGATCAACATGAGTGCCCAAGCCAAGCGTAGAGACCCGGCTTTGCTGGACAAATCTGATTGATTTTAGTTAACTTTGTTTGGCATTAGTGGTCTATGTTTGACTTTAGTGGTCCATGTCTATCCATGTTTGACTTTAGTTAACCATCGTTGACTTTATTAACCATGGTTGACTATATTTACTAAGGTCGACTGTATTTACCACATGATTGACTAAGTTTGACCATAGTTATCCATGGTTGATTATTGCTTGGCCATGGTTGACTTTAGTGAACCATGTGGTCATAGTTTACCATGGTTAATTATTGTTTAACCATGTTTGTCTTTAGTTGACTTTAATGAACCATTGTTGATTTTGGTTAGCCATGGTTAAATTGAGATACCAATAATTAACTTTAGAGGATATCGAAGTTAAAATTTACAAAGAATTTAGAATAACAATAACAAGTCATGCTTTATCCATAAAAATTTTCAATAATATACATTTGCTTTAAGCTATTATTACTTGACTTGACTATATTTTATTGATTTTTTATTTAATATTTTAATATATTATAATAATTATAATATTATTATTATTATTATTAAACATTTAAAAATAAAAAATAATATTAATAATGTGAGAAAACAATTTGGAAATGTTGGAATTCAACAACCCATTGAAAATTGTTAAATGTGAAATCACTCTTTATAGATGTCATAGGAAAGATGTGTTTTAATTCATCTTATTATAAAATCAAAATCAAAATGTCCTAATTAATTTTATTTTAATTTTTAGTGACTTGATTTTAAAAAAATATTAAAAATTATATCATTATGACATTAAATTTAATTGAAAAAAGAAAAATTTAATTGATCAAATTAAAAAATATTAGAAAATAAAAATATTGAATTCTAAACATCAGACCATTTCTATCACATTACAGGGATTCTCGTTACTAGTAATGGTAATAGGGATGATCTGAGTATTTATTTAAGGAGCAGGCAGCCAGTGAGAAGGAGAAGGAGAAGAAGTTGAGATTCTTTTGACTGCAATTCAATACAAATTGCAGAGAAAGAAAGCATGCATCCATCCGTTTATGAACAGCCTAAGCATGCATATGGATCTCATAATCCTTCCCACCCAACACATGCGTATCCACAACCTGCTGTAACTATTGGTATTCTGGCCAGCAATGCCTACAATAATACTAATAATTACGCTCAGATGCCGCCGCAGTAGCAGGAGGAAAATCGATGGACCACTGGTCTCTGCAACTGCAGTGAAGATTGTTGCAGCTGTATGTATATTTCCATTTCTTACCTAACTGAATCATACAGGATTGCTTGTTATATGGTTTATTGAATGGTACGTATTTATAATTAGTTATATGAACAGGTCATTAACTGAATGAATGTTGTAGGTTGGCTCACATTTTTTTTCCCCTACATCGCCTTTAGCCAGATAGCTGAGATCAGTATCTTCCAATCAGTCGCCCGACCGCCATAGTGTCCTCGTGCTACTCCACCATGTGCCTCAGCCAATATACGTGCTTGCTCATTCGGAAAGACACATCAGCACAATATCTCATCAACACCCAATTTATACAATTCTCCCACGATTAATTGAAAGTCAGCAGCCTTGACGACCAATTGCTTCTTCTGAGTAGTGATAAAGTCATCGGGCGCGGTGCCGATCACCAGAAACTGAAGGATGTCATCAAAATATTGATTAGCAGCAACAACGTGAAACATTTGGGCATCCGACAACCTGTCTTCGATATTAGTCGGTTCCTCCCCTGTGTCAATCCGTGACAAATGATCTGGTCTAGCATTCAACCGCCCCGGTTTCACAATGACTTTGAAATTGAAATCCTGAAACAAAAGTAGCCACCGGCAGATCTTCCCCCCCGACACAGGATTATTGACCAAGTATTTCAATGCAGAATGATCAGTAAACATTTTAAAGTGGCCACCCAACAAATAATGCCTAAATTTCGGCAGCGCATAGACCATGGCTAGACCTTCGCGTTCTGTGGTAGTGTAATTTCGTTCTACAGAGGACAACTTCTGACTGGAAAAAGAAATGGGATGATCAATGTCGCCTTCTCCTGGTTGAGCCAATACAACCCCTAGTGCAACTGATGAAGCATCAACATGGACATGGAATTCCTTACTCCAATCCGGAAAGACCAAGATCGGTGCCGATGCCATCTTCGCCTTGAGCGTTTCGAAACTATCCTGACATTCCGGGCTCCACCGGAATGTCGCGTCCTTCTTCAGCAACTTTTCCATAGGGTCAGTAATCGCAGCATAACCCCTGATGAACTTGCGATAATATCCCGTATGACCCAAGGTCGCACACAACTGCTTAACGGTCGTTGGCGGTTGCAACCCCAAAATAAGCGCAATTTTGGTTGGATCAACCAGTAATCCCTGCTTACACACAATATGACCCAGCAATATCCCAAATGGTGCATAGAAAATACGTTTCTTCAAGTTCAGTGATATCTAGTGCTGTCGCCATCGCTCAAGCATTAACCGTAGATTGGCCAAATGATCATGAATCAATCCATAAACTCTCCAATCATCCATATATACTTGCAGAAATTCTTGAATAAAATCTTTGAATGCGGCAACAACAACCCAGGAGAATATCGCAAGTGCATTCTTCAAACCAAACGGCATGACTGTGTACTGAAAGCAACCCTATTCAGTAACGAAATTTGTCTTATGGCGATCTTCCTTAGCAATGCGAATCTGATGGTAGCCAAAGAATCCATCAGTGAAAGGGTACATCTCCTGACCACCCACTCCTTCAAGTAATTCATCAATAAACAAGGTCGAAAAAGGGTCATGGAAGTAGGCATCGTTCAACTTCCGCAAGTCGACACAAATGCGCACTTTTCTTATTTTCTTGTCCTGCACCACCATAGGATTGATCCATTTTGATTCTTCCACCGGTTCGATAATACCAGCATCCAACATCCGATCAAGTTTTGCCTTGACCTTTTCTTTATGTCGCGGATTTAGATGATAAGGTCGCTGTCGGACTGGCTTAGCATTTGGTTTTAATGGAATCTTCATCTCTCCTAAATCACCTAGGATTCCCTTCATGTCAGAAAACTTCATGGGAAACATGTCTTGAAATTCATGCAGTAACTCGGTAACCTTACTCATCATCTCATCATCCCAATAATTGCCAATATTAGCAAACTTGGGAGTAGCTTCGGTGCCGATATTCATCTTGCGAAGCTGCAATGGTTGACTAAACGGATTAGTTGGCGCAACAGGTGGGACCACATCGCGACTTCCTTCAGATTCGGGAATGTTAACATTCTGGGGATCATCATCATCCTTTAGGCCACCATTAATGTTGAAGCACTCCATGAGAGACTGCATCACAGTGGGTGTGCAGATTGACAGGGTAGGCCGCCGAAACAACCTGAAATATCACATCGCAGATGAGCTGCAAGGCATTATGGACATCAGGGTTGGCATCCGCAAACGTGAACATATAAGTGAAATAGATCGTCAAATCCCCCCATGTTGTAATGTCACGGCGCAACTCGGCTGCAGTGTACCACGAGCACGGTATCTCCTGCAAAGTATGGACAAAAGCATGAACCCACTCATCTCGGGGTCGCGCTACCCACAATCGTTGGCACTCCATCACATGATCACTAGGATCAGTCCGACCATCATACTTGCCAGTGTGATATACTTCAGTATCGCCAAACCGAACCATCATCAACCTTCGACACTGTGACCAATCTTTAATGAATTTCTTATGTGTCACCCACCAGCGTGCTGGAGCAACCTTCAGTGCTTCCTCCAAGGCCAGCAATCGCTGTGGTTTTGGGATGCGGTCTTCAAACTCTGCTACAAAGGTGTTTAGGCCAGGAAACCCCTCATAGATAGGAAATGTGATCGTTTCTGTCGCAACACGACACAAGGATTGCGTAACTAAACCACATTTCCAGACTGATACTTCATGCATGCGATTCTACCAGTGTTCCAACGCATCATCAGAGTCGAAAGATGCAGAGCTCTCACTGCGCCACTCCAACTCACTGTGGACAGTGGGATGAATATAATCTTTTGAAATGTTGAATGCGTGGTCCCATCCAATGGTGTCATCATCTCTTACAGGTTCAACATATTGGCATCCTTCAGCCGGATCCAATGGCACTATGATTCTGAAATTGCGATTCTCAAAGGTCATCATGCACTTCTTGAAGTTGATTATAGCTCCACTATCATTAGCCCATCCGATCCCCAAGAGTGCCGGATAAGAACTTCCTCCCTCAACTACTTTGATAACATCAAAATCAACATAATTCTTCATGCCCTCAATATCAATTGTGAGCCACGGAACTCGCCCAATGGGTGTTACCTTGGCATGGTTAGCCAACCGGAGCTACACAATAGACCAGCTCAATGGGGGAATCGCCATCTTCTTCCACGCTTGATTGGTTAAGATGTTAACATCCGAACCAAGGTCAAGAATCATAGAGTCAACATCATAGTCACCAATCGCTGTAAGGAGTTTATTGTCGACTCCTGCCGTCTTTTCGAAAATCTATGCAACCATCCCTCAATCTCAATCAGGGCAGCTAGGTCTCGTGCTAATGACAGATAGCTTTCAAGGAACTTCTGCAATGTCCCTAGGGGTGGTCAATCGACGTCTGATGTGGCATCAAAGATAGGCGGCATATTGTAAACAACAGCCTTACCGCGGTCTTTCTCCAACGTGCGACATGCCTCCAGGAATGTCTCTCACTCTATATCAATGTCGAAGGGTACCGTCTTCTAACCAGCTAACCGAATCAGTGGGCGCGAACCATCTTCCCCAGTCGTCTTGCCTCCACGAGTGACAACAGCCACCGAAGCATCTTGTGGTCACAGTTTTGCAGAAATGGTTGCAATATTTGCGCCCTGTGTCTGGTTCTGCTACAGATTCCTCGGTTGATTGATATTTTGATTGGCGTTCGGTGGTGGTCACGGGGGTTGGTTCTGTACTGGTTGCTGTATCGGGTTCTGTACTAGTTGCTGTGGCTGGGCCTGATTCTGTAGCTGCGGAGCATTCCCAGCTTGCCATCATGCAATCAACTGTTGACAATTTTCAACCGTATGATCATTACCAAAACAAAACGTACACTGATTCTGTAGAAATGGGAAGTCACGCTGATAATGCCCCCATACGGCATAGTGGTAACATTGAACAGGTCCACAACCACCTCAGCCTCCTCCTCCATGACCAAATCCGCCACCGTGTCCACCCCTGTAGCCTCCCCGGTAGCCGGCCTGCTGCTGGTATTGTTGCTGCATTGGTGCTGCTGGAATCCCTTGCCCTTGTGGTGCATACTCTAATTGTTGTATGTATTGTGGCTATGGGGAATTCATCTGCATCGGGGTGTATTGTGGCATGAACTGCTGCGGTTGTTGTTTCTGTGGTGCAAACTGCATCTGCGGCTGCGATAGCGGCTGGGCTACTTGTGGTTGCATTTGTGGTTATTGCACCGCGTGCTGATCATCCTTGATGTACAATGCATCGCACATCCTCTCCTGTAGCAACCCATATGCATGACAATCCTTGTCATCGTGACCCATCGACTTGCAGAATGTGCAGTAAATATTTCGTGGGGTTGTGACCGTTTTCTGCATATACGGGCAATTATCGTGACTGTGCCCAAACACGTGACAAACACGACACCACGGCATACTGCCGCCATTCAACGAGTTTGGCGCACCTGACACCAAATAATTATGGAAATCTGGACAATTATCCTTCATATGTCCTTCTCTTCGACATTGCATACACCATACTTCATTACGCCGTTCCTTGTTCTTCTTCAAATCTTGCAACTGTATAGTCAGGTTAGCAAGCTGTGTCTATATCTACGACTTCCCAGCTACATTATCTCCAATCGGTGATGCTTCCAATCGCATTGCAATCTCTACAGCTTCACTAGGAGTCGATATGTTCTGCTGGATCAGCGGCAGCCGAATGTGGGGTGACAGTGCGGCAATGAACCATTCTTTATGTTGGACAGCACTCATATCGAAACTAACCTTTGCCATCAGCGTCTTGAATCGCTGGTTGAAATCCCATACCGTCTCATTGGGATACTGCTTAATTTCCTTCAATTCAGTAATATATATTGAGCCTCTGACTTAGGCCGTTTAAACTCAGCAATAAGTCCATCCCGAATCTTATCCAGTGACTTCTCTGGGGCCCCCTTAGGGACTAGAATAAATTTCATGAACCAATCTAATGCATGACCTCACAAAGTCGTGGCTAACTGTCCTTTCTTAGCATTGACATCAGTGATTTGTTTCATGGTCCAGACCGCTTGACACAAAAACCAGTACTGTTCTGGGTTTTATGTCGCACTTCCATTGAACAATGGTAACTTGGCATCATCTCCCACCATCTTGGGCATCCTTCTTCCTGTCGTTGTGCTACTACTACCAATTAACTTCCACAGAACTGATGAACTTGGCAGTGTTGAAGTAGTCTTTCTTGCTGGTTGAAAGTTAGTGAGCGGAGGTGTGGGTACGTTGGTGCTGGGGTTTGGTCCTACCTCTATCTTGGGATTAGCCTAGTTATCCATATCAGGACTGTGAGGTCGCTTCGTCCCATGTGGTCTTCCTTCGTGGTTTTGCAGTTTGATCGCAGCAGGACCTTCTCCCGTCCTCTGCCTCTTCTCCTGTCAAAACCTCGCTCCTCCTCTTGTAAGACCACTTTCTTCCTCGGATTCACTCACAGTCTCCTCATGGTCTGCACCCATCTACCCCTTTACCATTTCATGTACCATTCCCCAGCAGTCGCGGTACCCACGGCCTCTGCCCACCAGGTTGTCTACTGATCAAGGTGCATCTTTAATATACCCTTTTCGCAGATTAGCATCTTAATCGACAGTTGGAGCGATAGCAGAAACCTTCCCCTTGGTCCTCGGAAGAAGTATCTTTCGCCTTCACTATAGGATTTCTTCATGTCGACCACAAATTCAGTGATATACCCTTCCAAGAAGCTATCAAGCCAAACTTTGACAGCCCGCGATGCCTTATTATTGACTTCTTGCAGTTCCTGAATCAATTCTGGGGTCCAAGCCATCGGCTCACCACCCTGGAAGTTTTTCTTATGAAAGGTCAGCTTTGACAACCACTCATACAAAATGACCGAAAATTCACAGAAAAACCATTCATGCAAACCGTCGTGAATATATCTCCCCAGCCAGTGATCTACTGTCAATCACGTGTTCCGATTTTCTTCTTCAACAAACTCTAGCAACTTCTGATCGAACCATTTATGTATCTCCGGCTTCAACGGGTGCCACAACATGACCTCCTTCTACTCGCAATGGAACCATTTGTTGACCAAAGCGACCTCAGTGGACAGCGGTTCACCTCACACTGTCGACGCATACCATAGTCTCCCTGGGCATCGGCCCGGTCAAGTTTGAGCCCACCCAACAACACCCGCAGAGCGGATGAGGTCTCACCCGAGGCGTCCAGGAAGAGCAGACGGAACCATGATTCCACCAAGGGAGGAGGAGAGTTGTGGTTGCGTGGACTGACTCTATTGTGGTACTTTAACTAGAAGTATTAAACATTCGGCAAGGAGTTATAACATATCACTTCATCGCAGCATTCAAGGAGCTATACCATTTCCTTCATCGCAGCATTTATCATCACATTCTACATAGAACATACTACTTAATCACAACATTTATCATCAAGGAAACAATAGGTAGACATTGCATCAAACAACATTCATACATCGCAACATTGCACAAAGTTTGTACCAAAACATCATTATATTACTGCCGTGATTATACACCAGCAAAACCATGGATCTCGCATCCAATTTGTCTTCTTTTTCTCATGCATGTCTTCCTTTAACACTTACAACTCTCATCTATTTATAGGATTTTTCCCTTACAATATTTGTCCACTTACAACTGACTCCCTAACCAACACTTATGGACAATTGACCCAATATCTAACTGACTTGGTCCAAATGACCCCCAAAACCCACATACCGCGGTATACTGGCTCACTATTACATAATGTATGGTCCAAGTGACCCAAAACCCGCCAATTCCGGTATCCTTTGGCACAAAATATTCCTTTCACGCCCTCTTCTGGTGTGTCGTGGCGTCAGCGGTACCGCGATTTTCCCCATCAAACCGCCTGCCAACATGGCACATGTTTCACCATGGTTGAATTTTGGTTCTCCCTCGTTGTTCATGTTTAAATTTTTGCTCTCTATGGTTGCACATTGTTGAGTTTTGGTTCTCTATGCTTACACATGTTTAAGCATGGATGACTTTCAGTTTCTTTATGGATGTGCATGTTTGACTATCATTGAATTTTGCTTGCGCATGTCTTACCATGGTTGACGTTTGGTTGACTATGGTTGTGCATGTTTGACTTTTCGTTAACAATGGTTGTGCATATTTGACCATGGTTTACTTTTTCGTTGTGCATGCTTGATCATGGTTGACTATGTTAATGCATGTTTAACTTTTGGTTCACTTTAGTTGTCGAGGTTTGACTTTGGTTCCGCATGTTTGATTTTAATTTTGCATATTTGAATTTTGTTGCCTATGTTTGACTATTTTTGCACATGTTGGTTGTGCATGTTTTATTATGGTTTTGCATGTTTGACTTTGGTTACACATCTTGCAAAACGGTTGCACATGTTTAAGTATGGTTGCACATGTTTGGTTTGACTTTTGGTTTACACATGTTTGACTTTTGGTTGCACATGTTTGACTTTTGGTTATGCATGTTTGCTCATGGTTGACTTTTGGTTAATTATGGTTGTGTATGTTTGACCATGGTTGTCTTTTGGTTGTGCATGTTTGACCATGGTTGACTTTTGGTTGCACATGTTTGACCAGTGTTGACTTTTGGTTTACTATGGTTGCGCATGTTTGAATTTTGGTTCTCTATGGTTGTGCATGGTTCAATTTTGGTTCTCTAAGGTCATGCATGTTTGACCATGGTTGACTTTTGGTTCTATATGGTTGTGAATGTTTGACAATGGTTGACTTTTAGTTTACAATGGTTGACCAAGGTTGCACATGTTTGACCATGGTTAACTATGGTTGCATGTTTTGGCTTTTTAATGCAAACATTTGACCATGGTCGAATTTTGGTTGATTATGGTTGCACATGTTTAACTTTTGGTTCTTTATGGTTTTGCATGGTTGATTTTTGGTTCTTTATGGTTGCGCATGTTTGACCTTGGTATGATTTTGGCTCTCAAATATTGCGCATGTTTGACCATGGTTTACTTGAATCAAAGGTTGACTTCTATTCATGGGGGATTTTAATCCAATGTTGACTTCAAGGTTGACTTCAATCCATGGGTGACTTCAATCTAAGGTTGACTTCAATCCAATGGTGACTTCAATCCAAGGTTGACTTCAATCCATGGGTGACTTCAATCCAAGGTGGTCTTCAATCAATCCAAGGTTGACTTCAGTAGAACATTGACTTCAAGGTTGACTTCAACTTAAGGTTGACTTCAACCGAAGGTTGACTTCAACCGAAGGTTGACTTCAACCGAAGGTTGACTTCAACCGAAGGTTGACTTCAACCGAAGGTTGACTTCAACCGAAGGTTGACTTCAACCGAAGGTTGACTTCAACCGAAGGTTGACTTCAACCGAAGGTTGACTTCAACCGAAGGTTGACTTCAACCGAAGGTTGACTTCGATCCACGGTTGACTTCGATCCATGGTGGACTTCAAGCCAAGGTTGAAATCAATCCAAGGTTGACTTCAATCCAATATTGACTTTAAGGTTAACTTCAATCCAAGGTTGAATTCAATCCATTGTTGACTTCAATGGATAGTTAACTTCAAGCCAAGGTTGACTTCAATTGAAAAGTTTACTTTGATCCAAGGTTGACTTTGATCCAACGTTGGTTTCAATCCAAGGTTGACTTCAATCCAATGTTGACTTTAGGGTTGACTTCAATCCAAGGTTGATTTTGCATGGTTAACTTTGGTTTTAACCATGGTTAAAATATGGTTGACCATTATTTGGGCATGGTTGACTTTAATCCATAGTGGACTTTCAACCATGGGTGACCATTGTTTGAATTTAAGCTAAGTTTAACTATATTTAACCATGGTTGACCATTGTTTAAGCATGGGTGACTTTAGTGCATCATGGTTGTATTTGGTTGACTTTAGTGAAGCATGGTTGATTATGGTTATATCACAGTTAACTATGGTTGACTTTGGTTAACCATGGTTCTTTATATCTTACCATGGTTAACAACATCTCATTGTTGACCAGAGTTGACTTTGGTTAACCATGGCTAATTATGGTTAATGTTGGTTAACCAAGGTTTTCTTTAGTGGATAATGGTCTACTTTGGTTAGTTAAGGAAGACTATGCTAGAGCATCATTAATGAGGAGTGTAATGCCCCTAGAATGACTGTGGACCTTAAGGACACCTGTCAAGTGACCAGACTGAACAACTTCGATATAGTGGTCTCTTGAGCCTTGTTATGTCTTAAATGATTAAGGAAAACCTGAAGATGTGAATGACGACAATAATTAATAAATGAATTAAGGAATTAAATTATATGTGTGGAGTGGGATAATTGATTGATTACATCTTGCTTAATGATTAGCCTTGATTGATCAAGTCAAGTGCAGTGGGACAGTGACAGTCCTAGCTCTGCGACTTGGGAGGACGCAATTGAGATGCGTCATAGATTTCCGCATTTATTCTGAACTTTGGGATGAAGTTATAAATAAGTAGGGGTGTATGTAGTGCCCCTAGACTACTGCAAACATTGAGGGCACCTATTTGAATGACCTGACTGATTGAAACATTAATAAAATGACCCCTTGATGTTATATTAAGTATATTCATGACTACGACTGATTGTGAATCAATAAAATAATGATATATGTGTATCTGTATAGTTGATGTAAATGAATGATTACATGTTGTTTAACGATTAGCTTTGATTATGAAAAATGTACATGTGAACGATGCTTAACAACTAGTTGTATGATTGATTATGTGATAAGAACGAAGAAAGTAAATATTGACGAGATGCATTTTTGATTAGATGAATGAGTAATGTTATGAGTAAACCATAAATGCTTAGCGATGTAGCAGATGTATGAATTGAATTATGATAATTGAGGACAGTACTACTAATATATGTTGGTTAGGAATGTGTGCAGTGGCAGGTGAAATGGTTCACCGACGGAAACACAAAGGAATTAAAGGGTCGTAGAGTATGGATAAATCACACATGGGGAGAGAAACGACGATGTCGACTTCTGACGGAATACCACACATGAGAAGATAAGCACTGATCCACTTGCTCAAGAGGAAAGCGTGAGGGCATATAACGTGGGCCATGACAGAGCTGGTCACGTACGAGTTGGGGGGCGCGTAGTGAGAACGGACTCACTCCTCGGCGCCATTAGTCCCTAATAGCGTGTAGACATAGGATAGAAGGTAATGGCTCCTGAAATCCCTACATGAAGTTACTGCAAGTCAAAACGAAAGGATGGCAGCAGAAGGGCTTGACGATGCGGTACCCTGTCGAGAACAAAAAGTGTGGACGCAAGGACTCGATGATGTGGTACCTTGCTGAGAAATGGAAAAGATTGATGACTGGACCCAATGGAGTGGTGCCATGTCGGGGAAATGAATTAAGGAATGGGGAGGCCCAATGGCGTGGCATCGAGATCCTAGTAAAAATGATTGTTAGCTTAATGGCCTAAAAACGTATATATTGCACCTAGAGCATTTACTTAGGAAAATGCATTTTCAGTACTTTTAACATTAGAAATTGTTATTTATGCATTTGCACATGAAAGAATATTTTTGAGTATTTAAAAATATTTATTTAGGAGCAAACTGGAATCCTAAGCATGGACACCTAGTCAACTCCACCTACACCACAATTCTAGGAGTTAAGTGAAATATCTTGGGGACAAACATGAGAAAACTTAGGAATGTTGGTGCATCTCCTAGAGAAACTGACACATGGAGAGGTGAGTATTATTAAATTAGAAATTTAATAAAATATATATCTATGCATGAAGTGACATGTGTTGGATGGAATTTTCCTTTAAAAGGAAGGCATTGGGAATGGGTAAAGGACCCAGATCCTGGATGACTATTGTAATCTTGGATTAATTTATGACTTGCTACTATTGAGGGTTTGGTTGGAAATTTTGGTGGGGGGAATCCCAAGCTGAGTTTCTTGATTATTGTGTGTGAGCTCTATGACCCAAAGCTTCGGGATGGCCATGCGACTAAAAGCATGAGCCTATGGTTGGGTGGAGAAGCTAACGGTTGCTTCGCCTATGGTTCAAACGAGCTTTGTTGGAAGGATCCTATGAAAGACGTGGACGGCAGTGGACAAGATGGATCAATTGATAGGTTATGTTTCAGGTTTAGTTCAAGAGGAGCCCAAAAGAGGGGCCCTACAAGGAGAACCATGGGAAACCATTGTTAGACCATGGTATATAGTGTTTGACCATGGTTAGACCATTCTTGATCATGGTTGAACATCTTTTAGGAATTATTGACTATGACTCTCACTTTGGTTAATCGTGGATTGCTTTCATTAACCCTGGTTGACTTTAGTTAAGCATGGTTTGTTGTAATTAACTTTTGTTAACCATGGTTGGCTTTACTTCGACTAAGTTCGGCTATTCTTAAGCATAGATGATTGTAGTGAACCATGATGGACTATGGTTGACTTTAGTTAACTATTGTTGACTTTTTTTAGCTAATTTGACCATGTTTTAATAACATTAACCATGGTTGAAAAAATGTGTTAGATGATAATTGTCAAAATTCAACCATAGTAAATATCGTTGACTTTTGTTTGTGCACGATCAACTTTAACAAACCATGATTAACTTTAATTCAAAATAATTAACTATTGTTTGACTTCGGTTAATTATAGTTTACCTTAGTTTATCATTATACTAAGTATAATATAAATATATAACTACATAACTCCAAATTATTTATATATATATAAAGTTGTACAATGTTATTATTAATTTATTTTATTTTCTTAAATTCTACTTTTCAAATTGGAATAATTTATATATTGGTGTAAAATTCAAAAAACCACCTACAACTATTCTTAAATTATTACATAAACATGACATAAAACATTTTTCGCTTATTATAACATTGAACATCAAAGATTTTTATTTTATATATTTAATAAAATTCATTTTTTAATAAAAAAGAACTTATGCTAAACTTGAATTATTATTTTTTTTATCTTTACATATATATATATAATGTTAATAATAATTTATAATGGATAAATGTAAGTGAATCTATACATGCAAACATAATTTCAATTTATATATAATTAAAATAATATTAATATAAATAATTAGATTTAATTCAAATAACATAACTATACATTAAAAAACTAATCTTAATATTAATATAAACAATTAAATTTAATTCAAATAACATAAATAATAAAAACAACATGAATTATACATAAAAAAACATTAATAATAATAATATAAACAACATGAATTATATATATATATATATATATATGTTTTAATTCAAATCATATAGATAATTAAAATAATATTAATATAAAATAATTAAATTTTAATTTAGATAATATAGTTATAAAAAACAATATGAATACAAAATAAATAAAATTTTAATTTTAGATTATAAATAATAGAAATAATATTAATATAAAATAACTAAATTTTAATTCAAATGATATAGATAATGGAAATAATATTAATAAAAAATAATTCAATTTTACATCCATGAATGTGAATGTAAATACAAAATAGATTAATTTATTATAAAGTAGTTCATTTATTTTTCAATATTCAATCTGAATATATAGAAAATATTATAAAATATTTATTATTTTGATTACACAACTTTTCGAAAAAGATATTTTATATTTAAGACATTAAAGGATATTTTTATATTTTTGAATGGAATGAGACATAAAAATTAAATACAAATATAAAATTTATACAAAATTTTGATTTTAATTTTAATATATTGAGTAAATGAGTGTAAATACAATTTAGATCTATGAATTAGATAAATATAAACATAAATACAATTACAATTTTATATTAAAAATAAATGAATATGAACATAAATACAATTTAGATCAATGAATTTGATAAATATGAATGTAAATATAATGAATTAAATGATTATGAAATTAAATATAATTTTAAATTAATGAATATGAAATTATTTCACTATGGGGGAGATCTTGTAACAGATGTCACATGTAACGTTTGTCTAACATAATAAAATGTAAAAAGTAATAGTATGGGGAGATCTTGTAACGGATGTCACATGTAATTTTTGTTCGTAACGAATGTCACATGTAACGTTTGTCGAACATAATAAAATGTAAAAAGTAGCGTTTGTAAAATGTAATAACCTTTGTAAAATGTAAAAACTAATAAAATAGAAACTAATAAAATGTAAAAACTAATAAAATGTAAGAAGTAATATATATTATGATATATTAGGTCGGCCATTAATAAAATAAAACTACCTGTGTGTAATTTGCAGCAAGAACCAATGAAGAGAGAATCCGATCTATGAAAAAACAGGTAATTTAATTTAGCTCTCCACTCTGACACTTTAGCTCTCCACTCTCACGCAGGCAGACCTCCCCTCCTCCACTCTTCCGCAACTCTCCCAGCCCACCGCCACTCGGTAGCTCCAGCTCCAACTTCCCTCCTCCCCTCCTCCCGTGCAGTCGTCCCTCCCGTCCACCTCCACCTCCCCCGCAGCCCTGCCATCCCACCTCCTCTGTCCACCTCCACCGCAGCCCCTCCGTCCTCCTCCCTCCCATCCACCTCCACCGCTACCCCTCTCGTCCACCTCCACCGCAACCCCTCCCGAAATACAACTCTTAGATATTAGTCAAATAAACTTCATTTGATATTTTTTTCCCATCCATTTAGAGTTCGTCGAAATCATCTTTACAAAGAAGGCTTAAAATTGGTATGTAATCAGATGTATATGTAAATCCTGTCACTATCACTAAAACTCAGATTCTAATTCTCACTTAGTCATTTTTATACTTCTACGTAAAGTCATTTTTATACTCCTACGTAAAAAAATTAAAATAAAAAAAGAGTTGTTTACAACGAATTATGGAATGCAAAGATATTTTATATTACTTATTGAAAAGAATGATCTTAATTGAAAATGAGTTTAATTATTATGTTTACATATCAAGGAAAAGTACTTCATATTAAAATAAGGATGTTAATAGAAAGGAACTTTAGTTATGTTTAGAAAAGAACTGTAGTTATGTTAGTTATAGGAGACGTGTACATCTTGATGTATGAGAGAAAATTGGATTTTGACATTTTATTGGTATTTTCAAATATAATTTATATATGTTTATATTTGATTGAAGTTATATGTCTCGCGAAAATATAGTTTTAATTTATATTTAAATTTAAATTTAGAATTAATCTTTAATATTAATTCTAAGTATTAACATTAAATTTAGAATTAATCTTATGTTAAAAGGTATATATCAAATTTGTGCCATATCTTATATACCAAACTCAAGTTAACACCATATACTATATACCAAACTCATGTATATACCAAACTTAAGTGATATTATATGCTAACATACTATCATGGTAATATCAAACTCACTACCAAACTCAAGTTAACACCATATACTATATACCAAACTCATGTATATACCAAACTTAAGTGATATTATATGCTAACATACTATCATGGTAATATCAAACTCACGCGACATCAAATATTAGATGTTGTAAATTTAAATTTTTTAAATATAAATTTAATATTAACATTTTATTTATATTTATATTTAAAAAATTTAGAATTAATCTTTAATATTAATTCTAAATATTAACATTAAATTAATCTTTAATATTAAAAATTAATTTAAATTTATATTTAAATTAAAATATATATTAATATTTACATATAAGTATATAAGTTCTTTACTATGTATAATAAGAACTACATGTGGTATAGTGGTAAGGGTGTTGGGATAATGGGCGTGAGGTCCAAGGTTCAATCCTCCGAGATCACCTACTTTTTTTTAAAAAATATAGAAAATATACAATTTCGTAAATATGTTGAATTTCATGTAAAGTGAGTATCGAGAGAGAGGAGACGCATTGATTTCAGTGAATAAAGTGTAGATGTTATTATGTGGATGCATTGATTTCAGTGTATGAACGCATAGATTTCTGTGGACGCATTGATTTCAGTGTGTGGATGCATTGATTCCAGTGTATGGACGCATTTATTTCAATTTATGGATGCATAGATTTCTATGGACGCATATTTTAGTGTATGGACGCATTTATTTCAGTGTATGGACGCATAGATTTATGTGGACGCATTGATTTCTGTGTATGGATGCATAGATTTCAGTTATATAGAGTCTAAACTAGAAATGGAAGATCTGCATGCAGAAGATGATATGAGACAAACTAAAGAAGAACAAAAAAAACAGAACGCCGAACGTCGTAAAACATATCAAGGAAGAAAATCTTACAAAATGACAACAAAAGAACAAGAAGACTTGAAACGAAAAGCAGAAGAACAAAAAGAATTTCAAAAAAGGAAGTTGGTTGAAATGACAATAGAAGAACGAAGAAAACGAAACGCAGATCAACAAAAAGAATATCGAAAAAGTAAGTTAGACGAATTCCAAAGCAGAAGAACGAGAGGAACAAACAAAACGAAACATTGATCGAAAAAGAGTGTATAGAGAGAGAAAGTTGAAGCAGTTGGAAGAACAAAGAAATCAGTTTGCAGAACAACAAATAAATCGAAATGTACGAAATGGAGAAATGACGACAGAATAAGGAGAAGAACGAACAAAACAAAACGCAGATCAACAAAAAAACAAATGAAAAAAAAAGTTAGGTGAATTGACATCAGAGGAATGAGAAGAACAAAGAAAATGAAATGTTGATCGACAAAGAGCGTATTGAGAGAGAAAGTTGAAGCAATTTACTCAATCCTTAATACTTATTACTTACATTATGATAATCCTCGTAAATGTATATGTGTTTTCGACTTAACCTATTCCTTACAATGTTGATCAAACTCTAGTTTCGTGTCACCACCCACGACTGAAACCAGCCTAGATCCAAATCCTAAGCTCTATTAAGCGCCGAGAGGGATCAAATATCCTGAGGTGCAAACGTCTTCTCAAGTATTGCACTCAAGGAGCTTTTCGAGGAGAGGTTTGCACCTCGGGAGATTTGATCCCTCTCTATGCTTAATAGAACCTAGGATTTAGATATAGGATGGTTTTATTATAGACTTGGGAGGTAATCAAATATTAGTGCTTTATAACAAAGTCACAAACACAATAGTGAGTGATTCTTTTACTATTTTACTTTTAGGTCGGTTAGATATTGATTGGAAAGAATTAAACAAAATTTGGAGTTACACAAACATAAATATCTCTAAACAAAAACAATACTACAGAATTTAACGGCGTACTCTATTGTGTTATCTGTTGGTTATTGGATTTTGCTCTTTTTACAATTTCCTTAGTTATTGCTTTTGTAATCGTAATGTTACTTTTTAAGGTATGTGAATTTTATGTAATAAAATGTGGTCATAAATTATTATATGGCCTTTTGAAAAATCAAAGACCACAAATGTTTCTGAGGATATGATTCAACTCTTGTGCAAGACTAGCTATGGTGCTTATGAACATCATGTGTGGCATTGCATTAAATTTATTTTGTGGAGAATATGATTTGGAAGTGGGAAACAATTCCCCTTCAAATCTCTTGACCAGAGCATGAAAATGTTACACAAATACGCCGTGAATGCTATCAACATGATTCATTCATTATGATTTGTATTAACCTCCACTCGTCACTTTTGCACAAATTTTATTGTACAACCTGAATGATCCAATCCACAGAATTGATGTATTCTATCACATCCAACTTTTTCTATAGGAATCTTGCAGCCATTTCCCAAATACCAAACACAATTTCACTATTGTTCACAACCGTGCATTAGGAAAATTTGACCTACATTCCAACATTTCTAGATAAATTATAATGTATATAAATTCATTATCAAACACTGGGAATGATATCGAAGTTTGTGTTTGGAGACATGTAGACTATCTACCTTGGCTCCAATAGGTAAAAGGGATTGCAGAGTTTCCAAACGGGCATTTGCATCCTTTCCATGGAAATACATAATTATTATCAGACACTTGCATTATATAACAACTACTCTGGATATGTATTGCATAAAATTTTTAAAACATTGTGAATGAAATTGAAAGGACAACATACGGTTCAATAGTGAGGTGATAAAACGTAGATATTCTCATAATACTTGCGTGATCATTGCTTCGAGAGACTTTAACAATACCCAACGATACCTTGTGGCTTGAACATCTGTGGCAGCCCGTAATTCCGTGTAATAACCCTAAAATTTCATAAATTAAAAAAAAAATCTTTTATCCACAGCATAACTGAAATTCAACATAAATTTTACCTACAAAATTTCAATTACTGGTTAATGCTTTGCACACAAAAATGTATAGAGTGCAATGCAGTAATTTGTGTGACATTTATTTATTTAAAGGTCTAACCTTCTGATTGGGTTTATTTGTTTTTATCCCTTTTTCGCTTGTAAGTTTGAATCTGTTTATCTTAGCTACATTATGAAAATTACTTCATGGGACATTTGTAATAGAGAATGATTTGTTGTTGTTTATGTATATGTAACTTCGGAATGTATTTCACCCATGTATTTCATCTATGTATATTGTACTCCTATAGAGATTTTATTATTCCTCTATACGGAAGTGTCCTCATTTGTATTGACAAGTGTCGCAAGTGTTGTAACTTGCCGATGGGTTATTAGACCACCTTGATGGGGTCGGCCCTGTATGAGTCATGTGGGTAAATGGGTTATTAGACCACCAAGTGTGGGGTCGGACTTGATTAATGTAACCATGGGTTATTAGGCTAAGTTATACAAGTCGTCCCCACTGGTTTATTGGGCATGACAAGACAAGTATAAATAGAGATCGGGAGATCTCTATTTGACATCTCATTACTCACTCTTCCATCACTCGGAAAGTGTCGCACATGTGAGGAGGAGGATCAGCTGCTAGGAGAAGACTATCTCTTGCACTTTGGTTGTATCATTTCTCTATCTATCTCTGAGGAAGTTGCAGGGTTTTTCACCTTCTTGGTTTTCCCCAATGAAACTCTGTGTCTCTTGTGTGCTTGCATTATTGTGTCCATGATGGATATGTTGTAGATATGTTGTACATGTTATTCTCTCAGTTAAGATCTTAGATCAGATTGAAAATTCTGAAAACCTAACATGGTATCAGAGCTAGCCTGAAAGAAGGCATGGTATGGCATTTATGACACTTGTTGCACTTGCAAAGCTAGGGCTTGATATAGCAAAAACCATTCATCGTAGTACTTTCTATATAAATCTATTTTGGAAAATTTTCAGGATCTAAAACTTTTACAGGTCGAAGATAATATCCCAATGTACCTTTTGTTTGAAGCATAACTTCTACTTCGTTGTACTTTGTGTTTTATGATACGTACAATCTAGGGTTTCTGCCTCTTCCAGATATGAGTCATAAATCAGTGACCTAGGAAACAAGGTCATAACATGGGCTAGGAAGCTACAAATGAAATTTAGTAAACAATGATAGGTAGGGAACGGACTGTTCTTTCACAGGCCGAAGGTTTAGAGTCCGAAAGTGAATCAGTTACACGTGGCACTCCGTACAAATTCGTTCTCTTGTTTTATCCCATAAACAGGTCACGTTGCGACATTTGGCATAATTCTCTCTTAGAGAATCCATTTGAGGTAAGACCTATGGGGTTGGAAAGATAGCAGGTCATGCTACCACATGACAAATTTTCAGACTCTGTAGATCTAAAATTCTAGAGTTACACCAGAAACAATCAGGTGCATATTTCTGTCAAAACAGAATTGGATTTTGAGCACCTTCATTCATGGCTCCAGGAATTTAGGGTTTCGGAGAATGTTGGAATTTTTTGTTTCAAAGACCACGGTTGGATGCTCCTCATCAAAATAAAAATTTAGAGACCAATATAGAATATTTTGGTTGGGCAGAAGGCCGGGCTTGATCAAACCCTAGTTTGGGATTTTGATCGGAAAGGTGGAAAATTAGGGCTTCCGCGAAAGTTGGAATTTCTGAAGTCTGTGACCACGGTTGGAATCTCCTCAAAAAAATTGAAGTTTAGAGGTATGGATTGAACCTTTTGGTTGGGCACAAGGGTGGGCTTTATGAAACCCTAGTTCGCGATCATGTCTAGAAGATCCGGAAGTTTCAAAGGCAATTTTGAGGGGTGAAACTTTGCAATTTTCAAATTCTGAGTATACCAGCTTGATTAGCTCATCAAGGCGCATCTTTATATCCTTTCAGAAGTTTGAAACTCAAAGTTTGAATTTTTAGGTTTTCTCTGACAAACCCTAATTCAGCTTTAGATCCAGTTTCTGCAAATCAAGTGGATTGGGTTAATCCTAGGAGAGAATGGTTTGATCACCTGCATAAGTGAAGAAGTTCCTGTTTCAGAGGGAGATGAGGCTAAGACATTACATAAGGAGATTACAAGCAATCTCGACAGGTATGACTTATCCAGGTATGTTTCGAGATGTGTTCATGATTAAGTTTATTTTATGTTTGTCTTCGTTAAATACAATCTTGATTAACTTTAGATTTGTCGTATCACCTTAATAAAATTATGAATGAAGATATTCATTGATTAGGGTTTTGACACTTATGATTGTACTAATGCTTTGTGGTGTTGTATGAGATTTATGTTGTCCGCTAACATGAAAGGTACATCAAGAAAGACAAATCATGTTCTAGTTCAAGAACATATGACCATGGTGACATGAAGACAAAGATTCATCCATTGTCATGGATCACATAGAAGCTCTACTTACGAGGTATGTATACTTTGGTTCTACAATGCTTAACCTATGAGATATGCAGGTTACTAGCACAATTCATTGAAGAAAACAAGAAGACATTGCTAGACATAACTAGCAAATATGATAACCAAGTATATTTTTCCTATATCAAGAATCCTACCTTGTGTTAGGATCTTATACTATTCTATGGTTGATAATGATAATTCATGAAGTTAGAAATGTAAGTAATCAAGGGTTTATGCATATTATGTCTCTTACTTTGATTGATGATATGACTAACCAGAAGAGTTCTATGGTCAAATATGAATATGCATGAGTAAGTGAAGTCTTCCCTGAAACTTTAAATGGTAATGCTTATTATCCGTGTTTGAAATGATCATGACTATACATGTTTAAGATTATTGTGTTTTGATAGTATTAAAGATTATACTAATCAATGCATGTATGAGACCTCGAGGATAACACAATGATGATACTAGTAAGTATGCATAGTAATCGAGGATGGATATAAGTTCAAGGATAGGTAATCCAGGAAGCAAAGATCAAGAGGGAGCACACTCCAGTAGTTCCTGCAAGGAAGCAAATATTGAGAGGGAGTCCAACCTAAAAACCAAACAAAGATAAGTATTTTAATTGTCATTTCTTGCATATTTGTTTGTTTAAATAATATTGTTCAATGATGTATATGCTTATGTTCCTAGACTTAGGGTGTGTATTATGCATATTATAATAATTGCATTAATGAATAGTATACTACTAATATGCATGTGATAAGTAAGTGGCCTATGGCACTGTACATCACTCCATTGCTACTTATCTAGAATGAAACCTCTTTGCTGACATGTTGGGAGTTGTCCACACTCTTAACAATGTTTTGGTAGAGATTGGAAGGCTCTAGAAAGTTACGGGATATGGATAAATGTTGTATTGAAGCATTGGCTAAGATAATTGCATGACTATGTGACATATTTCTTTATGTGTAATAATTTGTTTTGAAAACTATGAGATGTTTCTAATCATGCAATTTAACTTGTTTTGTAGGAAAGATCGTATACCATCACCTACAAAAGAAGGGCTACAACATTTATTCAGCAACAAAGTTATCTATTGAATATATTGAAGTTCCCAGGATTCAGGAAGAATTCCATGATCGAGGAGTACCAGTCGATCATAAAGAATGATGTTTGGGATACAGTCCCAAGACCTGAAGGGAAGTCTGTTGTGACTTCCAAATGGATCTATAAGATCAAGCATGTTGCAAATGGTAGCATGGAGAAATACAAAGCGAGGTTTGTATCTCATGGCTTCTCCCAGAAAAAGGGATTGAGTATGAAGTGACTTCTACACCTATAGCTAGGAACACTTCCATCAGATCAGTACTTGCTCTGGCTATAGTGTTGAAATGGAAGATACACCAGATGGATGTCAAGATAGCTTTCTTGAATGGTGTAGTCGAAGAGGAAGTGCATGTGGAGCAACCACTCGGGTTTGAGACACATGACCGAGAGTCACATGTGTGCAAACTGAAGAAAGCATTGTATGGTTTGAAACAGGCAGCCAGGACCTGGTATGGTAGGATAGATGGATTTCTATCCAGTTTGGGCTTTACCAAGAGTAAAGCATATTCCAACCTTTACTACAAGGTTGAGGAAGGAAATCCAGTGATACTACTTTTGTATGTGGATGATCTATTTATAATAGGTGAGGATGGGTTGATTGTTGATACCAAGAGGAAGATTGATGCCGAGTTCGAGATGAAGGACTTGGGGATGATGCACTATTTTCTAGGCATGGAGGTGTGGCAGAGTGCAGATGGAATATTCCTTGGACAAGGGAAGTATGAAGTAGAGATCCTGAATAGCTTCAGGATCATGGACTGCAAGGCCATGGCCACACCTATAGCATCGAACCTAAAGCTTCTGTGTGATGCTTCATCTGATCTAGTTGATGTCACTATGTATCATCACATGATTGGGTCCTTGATGTACCTAACGAACACTAGACCAGATATTTGCTTTGTGGTGAACACATTGAGCCAGTTCTTGACGGATCCCAGAGGTGTTCACCTGGTGGCTGTAAAGCATATTCTGAGGTACCTGAAGGGTACAATTGATTATGGGCTCAAGTATGATGCGAATCAAAAGTTTAACCTACGGGGTTATGTTGATTCGGACTAGGTAGGCATTGCTGCAGATAGGAAGAACACATCTGGGTGTTGCTTCAGTATGGGATCAGGTGTGATCTCTTGGTTTAGAAGGAAGCAATCATGCGTAGCACTGAGTACAGTTGTAGCAGAGTATGTTGCAGCTTGTTTGGCTAGTTGTGAGGTAGTATGGCTCTGAAAGCTACTATTTGAGTTATTTGATCTCCCGTTGGAGGCTACTGATATCTTTTGTGACAACCAGAGTTGTGTGAAACTGTCTAAGAACCCGATGTTCCACGACAGGTTGAAGCACATTGAGATCAAATATCACTATATCAGGGACATGGTGCAGAGAGGAGCAGTGAAGCTCCTGTATGATGCGATGGATGAGCAAGTTGCAGATGTGTTGATGAAACCACTAGGCAGAGTGAAGTTTGAGTACTTCATAGATAGGCTTGGTGTTCTTCAGATTGACAACACTTCGAGGAAGAAGTGATGGACACATTTGCAGGAGCCATTCCAAGCATGGTGAGAGGAGGATTCTTCCCATGGTTGTGGATGTAAGCACTAGATGATTAGCATCAGGAAGATGCTCTAGTTACTGCTCTGTATATGCATCGTGTTGGATGCTTGGTATGATCTGTTGGATCATGTATATGTATATGCATCATGTTGGATGCTTGTTATGATAAGTTGGATCATGTACATGTATATGCATCATGTTGGATGCTTGGATCATGTATATGTATATGCATCATGTTGGATGCTTGTTATGATCAGTTGGATCATGTATATGTATACGCATCATGTTGGATGCTTGTTGTGATTAGGTGGATCATGCATTTGTATATGTATCAGGTGGATACATTGTATGATCAGGTAGATCATGTATGTGATATGTATCCGGTAGATACTTGGTATGCATTAATTTGATGCTATGATGATCAGGATGATCACAGATGACTAGCTTCAGGTTGTTGCTCTAGATGATATGCATCAGGATGATGTAGTGACGATGATTAGGATGATCATGTATGATGAGTATCAGGATGATACTTTGGATGATGTACATCAAGATGATGTACTATGTGATGATGATCAATATGATCATGAGCATCAGGATGATGCTTCGTGCAATGATGATCAGTTGGATCATGAGTATCAGGTTGATACTTGGAGGTCAGAGATGATATGTGGCAGGTTGTGCAAGTAGCATGTAATCAGTCCTCAAAGATCCGATAGGTTGAGCTGTGTGATCGTAATCATTCTTGGGATGAGGTATTGCTATGTGGTATGTAATCAGTCCTCAAGATCTAATAGGTTGAGTTGTGTGCTCATAATCAGTCCTGGGATGAGGTATTACTACGGAGACATCTAATCAGTCCTGGAGATCCGAGAGGTTGAGTTGTGTGCTCGTAATAAGTCATGGGATGCTCTTTAGAGATCTTGTCGATCGTGCTGCGGCACATAAATGTTCCTGGGATTCTCTTTAAAGGTATTGTCTATTCACATGTAATCAATCCTGGAGATCCGAGAGGTTGAGCTGTGTGCTCGTAATAAGTATTGGGATGCTCTTTAGAGATCTTGTCGATTGTGTTGCGGCACGTAAATGTTCCTGGAATGGTCTTTACAGGTATTGTGAAGGGGATGCATGTAATCAGTCTTGGGAGATATTTTCGGTCTTGCTTAGGCACATAAATGTTCCTGGGATTCTCTTGTCAGGTATTGCATCAGCACATAAAATCAGTCATGAGAGACCACCTCTATCAAACCGTTTGAATAGATGATGAAGTCCTACAGGTGGTGGGCCTACATCTAGTATGAAAAAGGACTAGCTCTGTAGAGCTTCCTATGATGAGTAGATTGGAGATTGATTGAGATAGCAGCAGTGACGATGATTCGATGACGATGATCCAGTGATGATGATCTAGAGAAGAAGACTTATGCTAGCAGATCTGTGTCGATAAATACCTTCCTAGTTAAGAGGGAGTGTTGATGTATATGTAACTTTGGAATGTATTTCACCCATGTATTTCATCTATGTATATTGTACTCCTATAGAGATGTTATTATTCCTCTATACGGAAGTGTCGTCATTTGTATTGACAAGTGTCGCAAGTGTTGTAACTTGCCGATGGGTTATTAGACCACCTTGATGGGGTCGGACCTGTATGAGTCATGTGGGTAAATGGGTTATTATACCACCAAGTGTGGGGTCATCCCGAATTAATGTAACCATGGGTTATTAGGCTAAGTTAGACAAGTTGTCCTCGCTGGTTTATTGGGCAGGACAGGACAAGTATAAATAGAGATCGGGAGATCTCTATTTGACATCTCATTACTCACTCTTCCATCACTCGGAAAGTGGCGCACATGTGAGGAGGAGGGTCAACTGCTAAGAGAAGGCTATCTCTTGTACTTTGGTTGTATCATTACTCTATCTATCTCTAAGGAAGTTGCGGGGTTTTTCACCTTCTTGGTTTTCCCCAGTGAAACTCTGTGTCTCTTGTGTGCTTGCATTATTGTGTCCATGATTGATATGCTGTAGATATGTTGTACATGTTATTCTTTCAGTTAATACCTTAGATAAGATTGAAAATTATGAAAAACTAACAGCTGCTTCATTTGTGTTAAGGCTCTAGTTAATGGAATGTTTTTCAAACAACCTTCGCGCCTAAGGGAAAGCTTTCAGACACCCTTGGCTTACTTAGATTTTTAGCTAAAACACACTTTTTCTATTCTAGGTACAAAGTTGTGGGTGGACATACCAAGAGACGTTGTCGAGATGACGACTAGCATCAAACACTTAAGCCAACTTGAAAAGAGAATGTTTTAGTCACACAAGTTTTCTTGACCTTGGGTTGAAGTCCTAAGTAGTAACCCCATGGTGGAAAAACCTCCTCACCTTAGCGATCATCCTAACCCAAAGATGGGATTTATCCTAACTAAAATTATTATCATAAATACAAAGGTAAAAAGGGTGAAAGGAATTATGAATAAAGGTTTTGAAAGGACAACGTTGATGTGGAGGATAGGATGTCATATTCAATGCATCCCTAACGATGTCCAAAGGAACCTTCGAGGGTTTGAGTTGGTCATTTTCGGTTTTGGGGGAAGAAGAGGGGGCTCTCGGCCGCCATGGTCGAGGAGCTCTATGTTACTGCAACATGCTAAGGTTAGGATACCGGCATATATGAGCATGTGGTCAACTTGTCTGGGCTTGCAGCATTCAATACAAAAGAAAAACAAAGGTAATGTATCATACCATAAACCCTGTACAGTTGGTGAAATTTTAAATATTTATCTGCTGTTTATAAAAGTTGAAACTCTGTCTTTGCAGGTGGTGTAGGGATTACCACGCTTAAAGGGGGGTCTTCCAATGTTATGGCGTCAATTTAGACAACCGGGAAAGCCACGACAATCCCAAAAATCCTATGGCAAGAGGGTTATTTCTTGTTTGGAGTAGATGAAGTTATGGCTCTGCAATTTAAGAGTTGTTTGCAGCTCCAGACTCTTGGGCATTTCAAAAATATACAGCAAGGTCATAATTTTCTTTTTAACTTGAACCCTTGCATTAGAGAGTAATTTATTTTTATTTTTATTGTTTTAGAGTAATTATAGCCAAATTATCAGGGTTAACCTCTTTTCAACTTTTAAAACCGCGAATCCATACAGTAGCTTCTGTGTTGATGGCCAAGGGCCCGACCTAGGGTTTCGCCCGGTCTATACAAATTATAATTTCTATTTTTCCGTTTTAAAAAAAATATTTCAACAGGATAAATATTATAACGTTTTGGTTATTCAAAGAAAAACGATTTTCCAATAATGAATTCGATTTTTTATAAAATAAATGTTTGTTTAGTCGAATTCCTCACGTCTCTGTAATTGGATGAGAGCATTACTAAAAAAAAGAAGACATTGATGGCTGTAAGCCATACCCCTGGATCGAATTCGCAAGGTTGAAATGCTTAATACACTAGTATATTTTATTAACTCTAAAAGGCACATTTTGAAGGCGTAATAATAAGTTTTCTGTGTTATTATTCATAGATCTTAACTTTGTCATTTTTTTTTATAAATAGAAATGGTAAGTGTGCTTCTGTTTAGCTCCATTCCTTTTATGGAAAAAATGTATAACTAAAAATTCTAGATTAGTTACTTAAGTCGTAACCTTAGATAACCCTTTGATAAAATGTCCAAATGTTTTATGGTTACAATCTAAACCCTATCGGGTTCGATGCCTAGATCTGTTGTATAAAAGAGGTTAGAAACTAGTGTTATGAAAAATGCACTTAGGAGATTAATTATGTTTTAGTTATGTATTTGCAATGGATAGTTACAATATGAATTAGAGAAGCCATGATAGTGGTGAATTTACTCTCTCAAGTGTGACTCTGCTTCTGAGCAGTCATTTTAAGAAAATAACGTCCAATCCTGTAGATGAGTTTATTTTAGTCTGATAAATAAAAGTAATGTCGTGAAGGTGAAATATGGAATCTAAAATGTAGATCTAGAACTAAATTAATACTCTTATTAGCAGGGTATAATAAATGGGTAAAACCCTAAATCTATTTTAAGGTATTACAGTATTTTTAAGCGATTTCCAGGTTCTAAAAAAATAAAGTGATTTATTCCTGAAGATTTCTTATTTTGCTTGATACATAAAAAAAAGTTTTCGATGGTGGAATGATTATATTCTTGACACAATAAATAAGAATGAAATACTATTCTTTTATTATAGAATCGGAGATTATGATCTATAGAATTCTTTTATGAAATAAAAGACGAATGCTTAAATGTATTATTTATTACGTAAGTAAAATAACTCCTAAATACAGGGTTCTGTATTTTGAAATATTAGTTTCTCAAACTAATTATACAGAATATTTATATATATAATTCTAAGTATATATTTGACTACTAAAACGATCTGTATGTAAAAAGAAAAGAAACTAGATACTATCATAACAGAAACAAAAATATAACTTATGGGTTAGATAAGATCCGTAAACCCTAAATGAATACCGATCTCTAACTAACAATACATTCCAGACTAATTGTACAATCTGTAGATAACAATTCAATTCAACACAATATTACTAACAGCAATACCATAAGAACCTGATACCAACGTGGGAAAACAAGGAATGGCTTCATTGTTCCACCCAACCAATTCCCAGAGCAATTAAGCTCCAGAACCCCCGAGCTCATCAGCTGAACTACCTAAGCAAAAATACTCCAAGCACCATCTCTTGCATTGCAATTGTCAATCCCTATCCAATTCTAGCCTCCTGCTGCTCATGGACTTACTATTTGTAGTATTTTCCTAGGACTTGGTCATTTATGAGCCTCCTGCTCTTTAGCACTCAAGTAGGAGTGGTGACCTGATTTTTAGGGATGTTGCCTCCTGCATCTTTAACAGCATTCACCACTTGTCTTTTTCCTCAAGTAGTTCAACAGACACTCTTCAACAGCTAGATCCATTCTTGTCTCTTTTTTTATTATATTAAAATAATAAATATAATATCCTAAATACAATTGTTTTATTTTTGATTTTTTAGTCAAAAAAAAAATAATCATAATAATAATTGTTTCTAATATTCTTTTTCCAGCAAAATAATAAAATATTTATTATTTTCGAGGGTGTTACATACACCTCCCCTTAGAAAATAACATCGTCCTCGGTGTTACAACATTGCTTTTATTCTTCCATAAGACCTTCTTGGAACCAGTTCGGATATGTCTCCCGCATATCGCTCTCTAGTTCCCAAGTAGCTTCTTCTGGACTAAAGTGCTCCCATTGCACCTTGACTTATTCGATGATACGGTTCCAAAGAGTGATTTCTCTCTTGTTGAGAATGTGTACTGGTCCCACCTGGAACTCTCCTTCTGGTTCCACCTGGATTACATTCCAATCAATTCTGTGTGAGATAGCATGAACATATATTTTTAGTATAGACACATGAAACACATTATGTACCTTAATGTTATGTGGTAATGCTAATTGATATGCAACAGGACCTATTCTTGCCAAAATTTTGAATGGCCTGCAATACCTGGGTGCCAATTTTGAATAATTGCCCAATCTTAAGGAGCTTTTCTTAGGGTTTACCTTTATATATACATGATCAGCCACCTAGAACTCTCTAGGAGTTCATTGTAGATCAGCATAACATATCTTCCTGTCTTGGGCAGCCTTTAAATTCTGTTGTACCTGTTGCACAGTTAGTTCCATTTCTCTTAAACATTCAGGTCCTAGCATTAACCTATCTATTGGCATGCTCCAAGTTATTGGATTGTTGCACCTTCGTCCATATAAAACTTCAAATGGGCTCATACCTACAGAAACTTGGAAATTATTATTGTAAGCAAATTTGACTAAATGCAAATAATCTTCCCATTTACCGGGTTTGTTCATGACATACATTCTCAGCATGTCCTCAAAGGTTTGGTTTACTCTTTCGGTCTACCCATCTGTTTGGGGATGGTATGCAGTGCTGAAATTTAACGTGGTTCCCAAACCTTTAAACAAAGCTTTCCAGTACTTGTAAATTTTGCGTCTCTATCTAGGACTATCACCTTTGGTATGCCGTGCAGACTGAATATCTCCTTCATAAAAATATATTCAATGTTAACAGCTTTATATTAGACTTCATAGGAATAAAGTGAGCAACTTTGCTTAATTTTTCTACTACAACCATGATCGAGTCATGTTGTCTGAAATTTTTTGGTAATCCGGTTATAAAATCCATGCTGATCGTTTCCCATTTCCATTTTAGAATGGGTAATGGCTGCAACAATCCTATTGGATGTTGGTGTTCAGCCTTGACTCACTGGCATTCTAAGCAGCGAGCTAAGTATTTTGCTATTTCCCTTTTCATGTTTGGCCAATAGAAATCCTTCCTAGACATGGTAATCATCTTTTGATACCCTGGGTACCCTGAATAGGGTTTCTTATGTAATTCATTTAAAACAATTAACTTGATTTATGCAAAATTAGGTATGTATAGTCTGCTTTTAAACAACAATAAACCTCTTTCATTAATATGGAAATCAGTTTTTAACCGATTACTTTCGTTTTCAACAGTTTTCTTTTTCAAAATCTAATATTCTTTATCAAAATTTTCCACATTTAAAATCTGTTTTTCCAGATCAGATTCGTAATTACTGCATGCATACAGGAAGTTTTCATGATGGCTTAAAGCGTCTGCAACTTTGTTTTCTTTACCCTTTATATATTTTATTTCAAAGTCGTATTCGCTTAAAAAGGACAGCCACCTGGCTTGTCTAGCATTTAAATTATGTTGGTCAAATAAGTATTTTAAGCTTGCGTTATCTAACATAAGTAAAAAATTTCTTCCGATTAAGTAGTGTTGCCACATTTTTAAAGCATGAATAATTGCAGCAAGTTCCAAATCATGAGTAGCATAGTTTTTCTCATGGTCCTTTAATTTTCAAGATTCCTAGCCTATAACATGGTTTTCTTGAGTTAATACTCCGCCTAATCCTTCGTTACATGCATCAGTGTGTTAACACCCAAAATGACCCCCTAGGTTGTGGGAGAGGGCAATCTGGGGTAACCACTATCCAATCTTTAGCTTGTGCTACTCACCCAACACAAACAGAGAGGGCTCTCTCTTAAATATTCACAGAATACTGAAAAACATCAAGATTGTCAATAATGAAGAAACACACCAGCATTCATCATTCAAAATATTCAATTACAACTCATAGAAGATTAGATTTCTACTAGAAAACAAATTGGATTAAACTTCGTCTAGCTGAAATATATGAATCTCTATTTGGGCAATGGAGTCACATTAAACAAAACTAAAAAATTTATTCTCAAAGGTTCTACGAATGCATTCACACAGGGGCAAGGTAGTAAACAACTAGTAGTCAAAGTGATTTTTATTGGTGGAACAGAAGAAAAAAGCACAGTCCATTGATGTAAGGCATACGATGATGAATCCTGCACCAACTTTAGCAGAGAATAATGGTGAAATACTTGGAAAGAATTAAGCAGAGCATAATTTCTATGAATTCCACTTAACTACTACACTACGTCAAGTATGAAGGAATATTACAATCATGGAATAACAATGAAGGAAGCACAATTAACATAGGAAAAATAAAGACAGACTACCAGACCAATTACACAAGAATCCCTAGAAAAACGCAGGCTCGGATCTGCAAACCTTATTAAACAACTCAAAATGTCTTACAAATTGATTCTCAAAACTCCAAAAATATTTTCAATAACATTTTTCAACCCTTTATCATTCTATTAAATCGCATATATAGGCTGTTGGCCTAGAATCAGTCCTGAGGAAATGAACAGAAATACGATGCCACCTCGATAGTCCCAAATTTTGAATATTACATACGTGTCAAAGTCCAAAACAGATTGACTAATATGGGAAACAAAAATACTATGAGCAGGGCACCACCTTACTCCGAAGTCTTCAATAGGCATTGTGAATCAAAGAAGTCTTCTACCTTCGGAGAGCTGTCAGTTGGTGATCCTTCAGTAGGATGGAGAGTTATCACTTCTCTGGTAAGGAGTACGAGATCATGGATAATCTCCATGTCGTGCGGGTCATCTCCCTTCTCTTCAAAAATTCCCTTTCCTCTCGAACGTCGAACCTTTTCGGGCACCTGTCGCTTTTCCAGTTTCTCATCGTCACTATCGGAACTAGATTCCTCTAGGTTGAACATCGTAGGAGATGAAGGAGCATGTTCTTGCTCCACTTCAAACCACGCCTGTTCTGGCATGAAAACCACCCCAGCTTCCTATTCCTCCTCCATGATCCAATCCTAACTAAAAGATACCCCAAGCTGCCAGGTGTGCTATCCTTTCTATGTATCGATCTTGCACAGCGGATGAAGAACCACATCCATAAATGCAGCGATGATGACAACAGCTACGTGCGGTCATAGCTGCCATGATAACCTAATCGGATCCCTTAACCATGTAACAATGATGCCCTAGGTCTGAGCTGACCTATAGCACGCTCCGTAAAGCTTTCCAGATAGACGACGCAACAGATGATGATGCAGAGGTAGTAGCCTCCATCGTACTGATAATCAATTCAGGATAGCAGATAAAGGCCTCTAGCCGGTCCATCCTTCTGACCCCCATTACGTAACAATACTTAACCTCAAATTTCCCCCACATGTCAAAAAGACGTGGTCACCTCATCCTCAGAACCACTTAGGTCACTTGTCAGACTGCACGAGCAACCTTCCTATAGCCCTTTCTTCTTTGTTGTTGATCAAGATTGTAACCTACCCCGTCTGTTAGTGCCGGTAGGTTTTCCAACCCTGCCATTCTGTTCCGCTCCCCCGGTTTTGGAAGTCGACCGCATTTTGATTCACTGACGCCCTAGCAGCATCTGCGGAAAAAATGTGTCTTTGAATAGTGACGACGGTTCTTTTGAAAAAAACCCTGGTTTCGAGACGAACCTGTCTTTGACAGACGTGACTAAGGGTGCAAACATTGCTTGAAAAAACCCTACGGGTACAGAACACTGACTCATTAAACCAAACATCTTCAAACCTTAAGCCCCGAGCTCATTTATCCTTAACCTCCCTGGAAACCAACCTTCGATCTGCCTCCCTGCCACAAATGGACTAATTTTTTTCACTCGACCTTTCTTGTCTTTCTCAAATAATCTGAAGTGTCGTGGGAATGGCCTCGCCTGTCGTTTTCTAAATCTCTTCCACGCATGGGGGGTTCATAGAAAATAAAAATGTCGACTTTTACGGGCGTCTTCACACATATATCCGTGTATCCATAACCTCCGGTTTCCTTAGCCAACCATTTCTCAATCTCAACCATTGATCTCCCATGTGCTCACTTTCCACCGTCAGATCTGGCTTCGCCGTACCTACTAATTTGACAACTCTTTTATCCCATCCGTTGGATCACCTCGCTAACTTTCATTTGGGCCTCTCCTCTCATCTACATGTATCTATGAGGTGGTATCGCATAAGCCCAAAATGGTTTCCTATGCCACCCTTTCTCCATGCAACAGTTTTCGGAGTTGACACCTATATGGTGGGAAAAGTCTCTTGCATTTGCCCTGTCGCTATCTGGCGTGCTACTTCTTGATGCGACTATCCATAAGGACCATCCATCTCCTTCCTAGAATACATCCACGGTGGAGATTTACTCTCATCTTAACTCCTAGGTCATCCGTATGCTGCCAGGGCTTTTCCTATTATCTTCCGCGCATTTCCGACTTCCACCAGCCACTGATGTGGTTTTCCTTGCTATCTGAGCTGTAGATTGGACGAAAACCTAGGCCTTAACCATGGAAAACGAACCCGGGCCTTTAGATCTCAAAAGGATAACCTTCGTTGTAGATCCTTGCATCCATCCCACCATCGCATGTGCCCAATATGGCCTTGCTTACTACTCCTTTCTCCTTGCGACGGCTTCTCAAGCCGACACCTGTCCGGTGGGCCCAAGCCTATCACATCCACATATCCCCTTTATTCCTCTCAATTTGGCCATGTGGTGGTCCATTGAAAGTCGTAGATCTTTCTCTTGCTCTTGATCAGCGATGCCGACCTATGTAGCGCTTAGTCTTTCACGTTTCTCCCATGGACTATAGGTTTCAATGTATTATCCACTTGCCTTTTGTCATTTTATTTGGCTATTAATACCTAGCCTTTGATACTAGTCCACCTATATTGCATCGGACCTTTTCTAGACCATTCCTTTTCATGTCTTATCACCTGGCCATCGAGGATGGAGATAACTTTAAGCTTCCATCAGGTAGTTGTCTGACCCTCTACCTTTCATATACAATTTTTATGTTGCAAAAGAGAAAAAAATATATAGGTGCTAACAACTCGCTCTAGCCGGGGATGCTATCCTCCGTGCAAGGTAGAAAAGAACCCCGTAGACTAGGTGCCTGATCCATTGGGCAGCTCCCAACCCTGAAAACTGCAACCTGTACCCTGTAACCGATTTTTCACCCAAAAACGATAACTGAAAACCCGAGATTGAAACATGCTGAAATCTTCTGAAAATGTTGCGAATTGAACACACATACTACTAGAAAACTGAAAGTAATAAAAATGCTTGATTGTTCAAGCTTATTTATATACAAGTGATCCTACCCTATTTTCTTAGCATAAAGACCAAAATCATGTGATCTCACACTTCCAATGAATCCAGTCAAGCAAATGGCTTCCTGACTGAACTTCAGATTCAACCCCTCCATCTTCAAAAAAGAACCCAACAAATGATAATTCCAACTGAAAATATTCTTCAATCCATCTATTCTTGAACAATACAAACTCCATCTTCTCTGATGATTCCATCAAATTAGTGAAAGGATCTTCAAGAAAATGAAATATTCCTATTTCTTTATGACCAATCATGAGAGCATCTTCAATTGGTTCTTTCTGGTTTTTTACATTATCTATGTCACAACAAGGCCATTCAAATTGCAATTCCATTTTCAATCTTCCAAACTGAATTTCAGAAAGACTTTGAAAAGTATACTCATCCCCTTTGTCCTTTATATTGAGTACATGGGTCAGCTTTTCATGACAACATTTAGACGAAACATCAATACCATCTTGTAGATTTGTTTCCTCATATAACCCAATAGATGAAAGATTTTGATTTGCAAGAGATATTGGACAATCAATTATATGTACATCAACCTGATAAAACTGAAGCTCTTCTCGGGTTTCAACAAAAATACCATTCTGATCTTCTAATGTATTAAAGAAAACAACTCCCTCTAGGCAACAAGACTCTGAAATCGAATGACATGGAGAAAAACTTACTTGACTACCCTAATCTTCTTCTGAATCATATGACAACTGACAAAACTGAAGAAAATTCTCACCCAGCTTGGGAAAAGAGGTATGAAGGTCATCACTAATTTCATCCGAAATATCAAAATTTAAAACGTGCTCTTCTTTATCAAGTGCAGCAGAGATATCATTAGCTTTTTCAATAGAATTAAGTGCAACAAGCTCCTCTTGATATAAAATTTCTGAATGTGAAAGAGAGACCTAATTTTCTTTTTGGCACTCCTCTTCCCTATGGAAAACTCTTGCCTCTTGGGACAGGTTGCACACTTTCCCTTCCTTTTCGTTGTCAATTTAAAAAAAACTTATGAAGTTCTTCAAACAGTCCCCTTCATACTCATCATACTTAGGTGGGCTGAAATCTTCCTTAAAATCAGAAGTATTAGTAGGCTCATTGTAATTTTCAAAAACAAATCATAATTAACCTCTTCTGATACCTCACTGGGATGGTCATCTCTCTTTTTATCCTATGAAAGACTAGAATGCAGAGCAAGTTTTCCTTGTTCATGCTTCGCATCAAATCCCGATTCCTCTTCAATCCTTTCATTGTTATCTTTTTTTGATAATTTTCCAGACATCCTAAGATTGTATTTGACTTCCAAAGCATCAATGAACATATGCTGCAAATTAGTGGACCTTCTTTCCAAAAGAAGAAAAGATAAATCAAGAGGAAAGATAGATGCATAGTGTAACTTAGCAGCATTCTCTAGGGGCTGAATTTCCCTTGGAATATCATAATAGAATCTTGAAAACCTTTTGTTAAAGCTAGACATGACTTCTCCTTCTTGCATTCTCATGGAGTAAAACTCTGAAAGAACTAAGTCTCATGACCTTCTCTTACCCCAAAACTCCAAGAAAACATCAGAGAACCCCTGCCATGTACCTATAGACTTAGGATGCAAATGGCTAAACCATTTCTTCACATCTCCTTGGAAGGATTTGGCAAAATCCCTCATACAAACATCATCATGTTCTACTTCAAAAAGATCCAAAAAATGTTCAAAGTCGTGGAGATGTTTCTCAGCAGTGAGGCTCTCGGATTCTCCATCAAATCTAGGAAGGTATTTATGGTATTAGGGAGGATAGTCATGAAGAACAGGGGGTAGTTTCAAAGGGCCATATCTCAGCTGAAGATCTGGAAGGAAAATGAGTATGTACAGGGGAAGCCTCCTCATCCTCACTCTCATGGGATTTGCAAGGCTGGGTAGGGATCTTAGAAGGTTCAGAAGGGGAGATGGGATCAGCTCCAAGGGTTAAAGGAGGACATATATTCATAAGGTCTAGAGAGGGATATACAAAGGAGGGTCTCTCCTGACCTAGAGCTCTAAGGTGGAACAAAATTTTCTTGTTATATATACATAGGGGTAAAAGGAGAGTAATACAGAAGAACAAGATTTCTTTGAAGAGATTGACGCTTTGATACCTGAATCTTGATTCTTCCATGTCTAAGGCAGCTAAGCTCGTTCTCTAGTGGAGTCTGCAAATTGAATTGAAAAATGAGTGGAGTCACCAGATAAATGGCACAACCTACTCATTGTATGACTGTTGTTCACCATCAACATTCAGATCTAAAACTTGTCGTTCTCCCAGGGACAATGAGACAATCGGTCCCTGGCAATGGTGCCAATTAAAGTGAGCATCTTTGCTTAATTTTTCTACTACAACCATGATCGAGTCATGCTGTATGAAATTTTTTGGTAAGCCAGTTATAAAATCCATGTTGATCGTTTCCCATTTCCATTTCGGAACGGGTAATGGCTACAACAATCCTGCTGGATGTTGGTGTTCAGTCTTGACTTGCTGGTACTCTAAGCAGCATTCTGCTAGTTCCCTTTTCATGTTTGGCCAATAGAAATCCTTCCTAGACATGGTAATCATCTTTTGATACCCTGGATACCCTGAATAGGGTAGCTTATGTAATTCATTTAAAACAATTATCTTGATTTCTACATAATTAGGTATGTATAGTCTGCTTTTAAACAACAATAAACCTCTTTCATTAATACGGAAATCATTTTTTAACCGATTACTTTCGTTTTCAACAGTTTTCTTTTTCAAAATCTAATAGTCTTTATCAAAATTTTCCACATTTAAAATCTGTTTTTCCAGATCAGATTCGTAATTACTGCTTGCATACAGCAAGTTTGCATGATGGCTTAAAGTGTCTGCAACTTTGTTTTCTTTACCCTTTATATCCTTTATTTCAAATTCGTATTCGCTTAAAAAGGACAGCCACCTCGCTTGTCTAGCATTTAAATTATGTTGGTCAAATAAGTATTTTAAGCTTACGTTATATGACATAAGTAATCATTTTCTTCTGATTAAGTAGTGTAGCCACAATTTTAAAGCATGAATAATTGCAGCAAGTTCCAAATCATGAGTAGCATAGTTTTTCTCGTGATCCTTTAATTTTCAAGATTCCTAGGCTATAACATGTTTTTCTTGAGTTAATACTCCACCTAATCGTTTGTTACATGCATCAGTGCATACGACGAAATATTTTAAAGGGTTGAAAATTTTTAAAATAGGGCGGTAGTTAAAAGATGTTTTAGTTTATTGAAGCTTTCCATACATTTATCGTTCCAATCAAACCTTTTCCTTTCTTTTGCAGCGAGGTTATGGGGTAAGCTATTTTTGAAAAACCCTCAATGAATCTCCGATAGTAGCCTGTCATCCCCATAAAATATCTTATGTCGGTTACACTTTTAGGGACCGGTCATTCATAATAGCCTTAATTTTATCGGGATCAACCGAGATTCCTTCTTTAGACACTACATGTCCGAGATAATGAATTCCATCTTTATAAATGTCACACTTGCTGAACTTAGCAACCAATTTTTGTTCTCTTAATATTTTTAGTACTGCTCTTAAATGTTCTTCTTGCTCTTGTTCATTCTTCGAATAAATCAAGATGTCATTAATGAAGACAATGATAAATTTATCCAAATAATCGTTAAAAATATTATTCATTAGACTCATGAAAGCTGCAAGTGCGTTGGTTAAGCCAAAAGGCATTACAACAAACTCATAATGACCATAACGAGTTCGAAAGGTTGTTTTGAAAATGTCTTCGTCCTTGATCCGTACCTGATGGTAACCGGATCTTAAATCTATTTTTGAGAAGACAATCACTCCTTGGAATTGATCGAATAGATCGTCAATCCGAGGAAAGGGTTATCGATTCTTTATAGTTACTTTATTCAATTGCATGTAGTCTATACTAACCTTTCCGGTTTTTTTCTTTACAAATAACACTAGTTCTCCCCAAAGGGAAACACTGGGCCGAACATATTTCTTATCTAAAAGTTCTTGTAACTAAGTTTTTAACTCTGTGAGTTCAATTAAATTCATTCTGTATGGAGCCTTAGATGCTGGTACTGCTCCTGGTATTAGATCAATTGTAAAATCTATATCCCTTTTTGGAGGCAGTTCCTGAATTTCTTCAAGAAATATATCTTTAAAGTCTTGTAAAATTGGTATATCATCTAAATTTAGTTTACTTTTAGATTCCTTGTTGTCCATTATGTATAGAGAAAAAACCTTACATCCTTTTATCACAGACCTTTTTAATTGTAAAGCTGATATTTGTCTAAGAGTGGTTTTTCTGGGAATTCCCGTCACCTTAGCTATATTTCCTGAATTATCTGTGCAAGTGAAAGTTTTGTCAAGACAATTTAATATAACTTTCTTCTCCTCTAACTAGTCCATTCCAATCAACAAATCATAAGAACCTAAAGGTAGAATATTCATATTTGCACTAGTATTTAACTCATTCATAAAAAATTCACACTTTTTAACATGACTGGTGACTTTGGGTTTTGTACCTATAGCTAACTGTACCAACCATGATTTTTCGAATTTTTCAGGTACTAGATTACATAATTCTACAATTCTGGGTGCTACATAACTTAAGCTTGCATCCGGACCAATCAATATAGAAATAGGATGATTCTTTAACATACCTAGAGTTTCAACCATTGATATTTGGTGATCTGCCTGTCAATTTTCCAGTGCAGCGTTGATTCTAGGCATGCTCCTCGCCATATCTCCAACTGTGATGGTTTCTTGTAGAGAGTGAACCTTATTAAAAGTTTTGTTTCTTTTAGCGCAGTCTTTAAAATAATGTGGGTCACCACATTCCCAACACTTTAATGGTTCTTTATGAGCAACATGCTTAATAAAGGGTTCTCTTTCTCTTATAGCAGGGGTTGGGGTTTGTAATTTATGTGGTTGTTACCCTGATATCCCCTGTAATTATTTCCCGTACTTCGATGAAATTTATGATTATTGTTTCTATGGAAGTTATCCCTTTTATTCATATTCCAGCTTGGCATACTTTCTCTTTTGTTTTTGTTATGTTCGTAGCAGTAGTTCGCCTTCCTCATTTTTCCTCCAATGTCTTTGGGTTATCAAATTCAATTCATTCCTTGAATGAAGTGGGCAAACAATTGAGGAAGCATTGTATTTTTGGCTTTTCTTCTATTATGTATTGTACATAATAGAGTAAACTCAGAAATTTACTACAGATTTCTTTCATACTCATGGCTCCTAATATTAACTCGTAAAATTCCTTTGACTTTTCTTCATAAAATTGTTCTGACAAATATTTCTCTTTAAATAACGTTGTAAATATTTTCCAATCTATCGTCCGTTCCTTTATGCCCTTCACTTTCTTGATGTCCTGCCACCATATATCATCCTTTCCACTTAGGTTGTATATGGCCATCTTTGCCTTAAGTTCGCCAGAATAGTTGTAGATTTGAAAATATTTCTTCATGCCTGATAACCAAGCTTTGGCTTCCTCAACTTTTTCAATTTCACCATTGAACATGGGGGGTTTGATCTTCTTGAATTCCCTCGACATTTCCTCATATGGTCTGTACTTCCTTTTACTCTTATGCTGGTCACTACTTTCATTGAAGTCTTGATGTTCTTGCTTCAATGATTCCTCACTGGACATTTCAGCTCTATGGATGGAAAAGTCCAGTTTTCTCCCTTTAGGTTTACGAGGTGTGGTTGCCTTATCCTCCTTACTGCCTTTATGTTTATCTTTTTCATTGCTATGAACTTTTTCTAGTAAAATAGTATTCAATTCTTCTTGAGCCTTCATTATTCGTTCATTTTCCTCCTTAACTCTTTTTAACTCTGCCCTTAATTCTTCAACATTTTTTTGTAATTCAGTTGGGTCTCTGCTTTCATTTAACTATACCCAATGTCTGTTCCCCCCAGTACCTTCTGGGTATCGAAGGGGTGTCTCTTCAGGCATTCCGAATTCTACCATTTATCATTATCAGCACAGTACATCTTCTAATCCTGAAATTAGTAGGAGTAGGAAACCAATACAAAAAATAAAATATCACCAGTTAAAAATCTTTTCATAATAGCGACAATGTTTGGGCCGATTCAGGCCAAGTGCTTTAACACAGCTTTGATACCATATGTAATAACCATAAAATTTCATAAACTAAAAAAAAAGTCTTTTATCCATAGCATAACTGAAATTCAACATAAATTTTACCTACAAAATTTCAATTACTAGTTAATGCTTTGCACACACACAAATGTATAGATTGCAATGCAATAATTTGTGTGACATTTATTTATTTAAAGGTTTAACCTTCTGATTGGGTTTATTTGTTTTTATCACTTGTTTGATTGTAAGTTCGAATCTGTTTATCTTAGCTGCATTGTGAAAATTACTTCATGGGAAATTTATAATAGAGAATGATTTGTTGCTTCATTTGTGTTAAGTTTCTAGTTAATGGAATGTTTTTCGAACAACCTTCGTGCCTAAGGGACAACTTTCGGACACCCTTGGCTTACTTAGCTTTTTAGCTAAGACACACTTTTGCTATTCCACGTACAGAGTTGTAGGTGGACATACCAAGAGACATTGCCGAGAAGAGGACGAGCATCAAACATTTAATCCAACCTGAAAAGAGAATGTTTCGTCACAAAAATTTTCTCGACCTTGGGTTGAAGTCCTGATTTGTAACCCCATGGTGGAAAAACCTCCTCACCTTAGCATTCATCCTAACCCAAAGATGGGGTTTATCCTAATGAAAATTATTATCATAAATACAAAGGTAAAAAGGGTGAAAGGACTTGTGAATAAAGGTTTTGAAAGGACAACGTTGATGTGGAGGACAGGATGTCGCATTATGCATCCCTAACGTTGTCCAAAGGAACCTTCGAGGGTTTGACTTGGTCATTTCCAGTTTTGGGGGAAGAAGAGGGGGCTCTCGACCGCCATGGCCGAGGAGATCTATGCTACTGCAACATGCTAAGGTTAGGATACCAGCGTACATGAGCATGTGGTTGACTTGTCTGGGCTTGCAGGATTCAATACAAAAGAAAAATGAAGGTAATGTATCATTACCATAAACCCTGTACAGTTGGTGAAATTTTAAATATTTATCTGTTGTTTATAAAATTTCAAACTCTGTCTTTGCAGGTGGCATAGGGATTACCACGCTTAAAGGGAGGTCTTCCAATGTTATGGCGTCGATTTAGACAACTGGGTAAGCCATGAATGTCCCCAAAGTCCTATGGCAAGAGGGTTAGTTCTTGTTTGCAGTAGATGAAGTTACGGCCCTGCAATTTAAGAGTTGTTTGCAGCTCCAGACTCTTGGGCGTTTTGAAAATATACAGCAGGGTCATAATTTTCTTTTTAAGTTGAACCCTTGCATTAGAGAGTAATTTATTATTTTAATTTTTTTGTTTTAGAGTAATTATAGCCAAATGATCAGGGTTAACCTCTTTTCAACTTTTAAAACCGCGAAGGCATACAATAGCTTCTACATTGATGGCCAAGGGCCCGATCTGGGGTTTCGCCCGGTCTATACAAATTGTAATTTCTATTTTTCAGTTTAAAAAAAAATATTTCAATAGGTTAAATATTATAACGTTTTGGTTATTCAAAGAAAAACGATTTTCGAGTAATGAATTCGAATTTTTATAAAATAAATGTTTGTTTGGTCGAATTCCTCATGTCTCTGTAATTGGATGAGAGCATTGCTAAAAAAAAGAAGATAGGGATGGTTGTAAGCCATATCCCTGGATTGAATTCGCAAGGTTGAAATGCTTAATACAGTAGTATATTTTATTAACTCTAAAAGGCGCATTCTGAAGGCCTAATAATAAGTTTTCTGGGTTATTGTTCGTAGATCTTAACTCTGTCATTTTTTTTATCAAGTAAATGTATTATTTATCAAGTAAAATAACTCCTAAATACAGGGTTCTGTATTTTGAAATATTAGTTTCTCAAACTAATTATACATAATCTTTATATATATAATTCTAAGTATATATTTGACTACTAAAACGATCTGTATGTAAAAAGAAAAGAAACTAGATACTATCATAACATAAACATAAATCTAACTTATGGGTTAGATAAGATCATTAAACCCTAAATGAATACTGATCTCTAACTAATAATACATTCCATACTAATTGTACAATTTGTATATAACAATTCAATTCAACACAATATTACTAACAACAATAGCATAAGAACCTGATACCAACATAGGAAAACAAGGAATGGCTTTGTTGTTCCACCCAACCAATTCCCAGAGTAGTCAAGCTCCAGAACCCCTGAGCTCGTCTGTTGAACTACCCGAGAAAAAATACTCCAAGCACCATCTCTTGTATTGCAATTGTCAATCCTTGTCCAATGCTAGCCTCCTACTGCTCATGGACTTACTATTTGTAGTATTTACCTAGGACTTGGTCATTTATGAGCCTCTTGCTCTTTAGCACTCAACTAGGAGTGGTGACCTGATTTTTAGGGATGATGCCTCCTGCATCTTTAACAGCATTTGCCACTTGTCTTTTTCCTCAAGTAGTTTATCAAACAGTCTTCAACAGCTAGATCCATTCTTGTGTCCTGTTTTATTATATTAAAATAATAAAGATAATATCCTCAATACAATTATTTTATTTTTGACTTTTCAATCAAAAATAACAAAATAATAATAATTGTTTTTAATATTATTTTTCAAGCAAAATAATAAAATATTTATTATTTTCGGGGGTGTTACATTCCGCTCCACATATTATGTTGCAGATGCGATTTTATGGTGACATCAATCTTGAAAATGAAATATTACACATGCCATACCCATGGTCGATAGATAGAATGTCCATGCTCAATCGTTGGATACAGATGAAAAAATGGCTGACTAGTGGATTCCATAAAGGGGAATGGTGTGAAATTTTATGTCATTGCAAATCTAAAGAGTCAATGATACCTCACAAAGAAACAATTAGCAAAAAATTTGAAAAAGAGTGAAAAACTGAAGTAAAAAAGAGGAGAAGAATAATAATGCAACAAAACTCAGATAGGAGCATAATAATGTGAGATGTTCCAATAATGAGTATAATAAACAATTATTTTACAATGGAGAGAATTCGAATCATGCAGTTGGTGCAGCATGATAAAGTTTGCAGAGACACAAAACATAGAGCAAACAACACAACCAGGCATATTCATTGCCTTCTCATTATTAAACACACATATATCTAGTTTCTCATAAGACTCAAAACAACTGGCTAATACTATGGGCCAGTGAATACCATGGGTCAACTAATGTATTAGTCAACAACTAACTCAAACTAACTTAGGACCATTGACTCAACTAACTAACCAACTTGACACAAGAGATTACAACTCTTAGCACACCCCCTTAACCTCAAGTGGAATGGTGTGGTCAGCACTATCAATGCCTAAGTGCTTCCTCTGGAACTCAAATGTAGATGTACCCAAAGGTTTGGTAAACATATCAGCAAGCTTCTCCTCAGAGCTACAAAACATCAAACTCATCTCTCCATTATTGACTAACTCACGTATGAAGTGATAGCGAGTGTCAATGTGTTTACTCTTCCCATGAAATACATTATGTTTAGACAATTGTATAGCAGAAATAATGTCACAATATATAGGTGTTGGTTCAGTTTATCTATGTCCCACGTCCTTCAAGAGTCTTTTGAGCCAAACTGCATGGTAGGCTGCTGTAGTTGCTGCAATATATTCTGCTTCTGCTTAAGACATGCTCACAATAGGATGTTTCTGAGAGGCCCAAGAAATAAGACTGGTACCAAGATGGAAATCATAACCAGATGTGCTTTTCCTATCATCAATACTACATGTAAAATCACTGTCTGTGTACCCTGTGAGAGTATAGTCCTATGAATGAGTGTACCAAAGTCCATAATCAATTGTACCTCCAACATATCTCAGTATTCTTTTTCCAACTTTCTAGTGAGAGTCTTTGGGAGTTTCCATGAATCTAGAAATAAGACTGACATCATACATCAAATCAGGTATAGTGGCAATCAAATACATTAAACTGTCTACTAATATTTTGTAAAGTGTAGAATTTACTGTTGGTCCTTCATCATTCTTGCTTAACTTGGTTCCTGTAGCAATGGGATTTCTACTAGTTTACATTTATCCATTTTGAATCTCTACAGAATGTCAGTAGCATACTTATGTTGACAGATGAAGATCCCATTTTCACTTTGATCAAATTCCAGACCAAGGGAAAACTTCATAAGACCAAGATCAATCATCTCAAACTCCTTTTTGATGATTGTCTTAAACTCTTCTAGCATCAAATTTTCAGTATAGATCATATCATCAACATAAAGACAAACAAGTAAAATGTTACCTTGCTAATCTGTTTTAACATATAGAGTAGGTTCATTGTTGCTTCTGTTGAACCCATTGTTGATGAGGTAAGAGTCAATTCTGTTGTACCAAGCTCTTGGAGCTTGTTTGAGACCATACAAGGCATTCTTCAACTTAAACACCTTATGTTCTTGACCTTTGACAGCATAACCAGGTGGCTGACCTACATAGACTTCTTCCCCAAAATTGCCATTGAGAAAGGAAGATTTCACATCCATTTAGTAAACAGGCTACTGGTTTTGAGATTCTATTGCAAGTACAGCTCTGATGGTGTCCATCCTTGCTACTGGAGAAACTGTTTCATCATATTCTACACCATATTGCTGAGCAAAACCTCTTGCAACAAGCCTTGCCTTGTACTTTTCCATCTCTGATTTTTCATTAAACTTGGTCTTATAGACCCATTTTACACCAATCCAACTTTTATCTGATGGGAGATCAACTAGATCCCAAGTCTGATTCCTCTCAATAGAATCAATCTCTTCATTCATTGCTTGGATCCACTGTGGATATTTTGTTGATTCTTCAAAACATGTTGGCTGACATGAAAATAGAGCATATTGTAGCTTCTCATCAATGACAGGAGTATGTTCATATAACTCCCTTAAGCTTTTGGTTCTCTAGTTCTGTAGTGGACTGTCTGCTGGTGTCCCTTCTTGTTGTTGCTGCGGCTGTACTTCAAGTCTAGGAATTCTGAGTGGTTCTGGTGGTATTGGACTGTCAATCTATTGAATGTCAGTTGTAACAATCCATCATTTATCTTCCATAAATTTGACATCTCTTCTCAGCACTACTTTCTTGGTTACAAGATTATACAGCTTATAGGCTTTCTGTTGTTCACTATAGCCTGTGAAAATACACCTTTCACTCTTCTTGTCCAACTTCTTTCTTAACTCATCAGGTATGTGTGCGAATGCAACACATCCAAATATCCTAAGATGTGAGACACTAATCTGAGTGCCACTCCATGCTTCTTCAGGTATTTTGTCTTTGACACTTATTGTGGGAGACTTGTTCAATAGATTTACTGAACATGCAACTACTTCTGCTCAATAATCATTAGATAACTTCTTGTATGACAACATACTTTGGGCCATGTTCATGATGGTCTGACTCTTCCGTTCTGCAACTCCATTCTGCTGTGGAGTGTATCTGGTGGTGTACTGATGCTGGATTCCATGCTGCTTACAGAACTCTCCAAAATTGTGAGAGACATACTCACCTCCACCGTCTGATCTGAGTATTCTGAGTGGTTTACCTGAATGATTTTCATTCAAAGCTTTGAACTCTTTGAATCTGGAGAAAGCTTCTGACTTATGTCTGAGAAAGTAAATCCATACTTTCCTGCTATAGTCATCAATAAATGTTAGGAAATACAGACTACCTCCTATAGACTGGTTTTGCATGGGTCCACATAGGTCTGTGTGAACAAGTTCAAGGTGTTCTTTGGCTCTATTTGTAGAAGTGCGAAAGTTGTCCCTTTGGTGTTTCCCTAAAATACAGTCTTCACAAGAACTTGACTGTTCATTCATGACTGGTAATCCTTTGACCATGGATTGTTTATGCATATGAGAGAGACTTTGAAAGGGTAGATGACCATACCTACAATGCCACAACCAAGTTTCATCTTGACTGGAGACAGTATGGGCATATGACTGTGACAGGATAGCACTCCTCAGGTTGAGTGGTAAAATTCTATTTTTGGTCATTTCTACTTTGGCTAGGAGTCTTCTACTAGGGGCTTTATCATAGACATCACAGTAGGAATCAATGAACCTAACATCATACTTATTATGAATTAGTTGACCCACACTGATCAGATTGACCTTAAGATTTGGAACATAGAATACATCATTTATGTACTTCTTCTCATTATGTTTGGTAAGTATAGGAACAATACCTTTTCCTTGAGCTGGAACAAGATAGTTATCACCCAGTTTGATATTTGAAATAATAGATGGATCTATATCAGAAAATAATGACTTGTTACCTATCATATGATTGCCGCATCCACTGTCTAGCAACCACACATCTGATTGATGTTCTTCTTCAGTTGCATGATATGACAGAAACATGACTTCTGATGAATGTTCTTCAACATTGGAGACATTTTCTCTGCCACTGTTCTGATCTATTTGCTTCTTTTTGCAGTCATGTTCATAGTGGCCATATTTCTTACAGTAGTTACACTGGACAGTGGACCTATTAGTCCATCTCTTGTCTCCTCTTTCTCTCTGGTTCTGAGGGTTATGAATATGCTCACAGTGATCTGTGTGTTCATGGTGTTCATGGATAGTTCTATCCTCTATGGAATTAGAGCTCCTTCCTCTTCTTCCTTTTCCTCTTCCTCCTCGACCTCAACCTCTATTGAAATAAGTCTGAGTGCTAAATGCATGAGACAAAGACTCGTCTTCCTGGCTGAGTCTAGCTTCATGAGACAAAAGCGCCCTTGTTAACTCTTCTAGGGTAAAAGTTGACAGATCCTTAGATTCTTCTATGGAAGTAACCACCATAGAGAATTTCATAGTGAGGCATCTAAGTACCTTTTCAACAATACCCTTTTGCTCTAGGGCTTCGCCACATGTTTGGAATTGCGTGACAATCCCAGAAACCCTATTCATAAACTAATCGACAGTCTCTATGTCTTTCATCTTAATACTTTCAAATTGGAGTCGAAGGGTTTGGAGTCTTACCATTTTGACTCGATCTGTACCTTTGTATGCAGATTGGAGGAGATTCCATGCCTGATGTGCGGTCGTAGCTCCAGCGATCCACAGGAAAATGGACTCCTCAATGCAACTTTGGATCAACCACTTCGCAGTGAGATCCTGATCTCTGCTTTCGTCGAGGACCTTCTTATTTGCATTCGTCATCGTAGTGAGAGTAGCTACCGTCAGTTCTGTGAACTCCTTTTCGACCATATCCCAACACTTGTTGAGTTGTAAAAAGGTTTGCATCTTGATAGACAAGAATTCATAATTCTTGCCATTCAACATTGGACCTGATATTGGCTTCATGTTAAGGCTTTCCATGGATTATGACAATAATTAAATTGACCGGCGCAGGCTTCTAAGGTACACAGTGTGCCTCTGGGGTGTGCCAGACAAAATTTATCTAAGTAAAGGCCCACCGGCGAAATTTTTCTTCTAGCATAGTGAGCCAGCCGACGTGAATTTCCTTCAGGCAAGGTGCACCACTAGTGCGAATTTCCTTCAAGCAGGGTGCGCCCAACGCAAATGGCCTTCAAGCAGGGTGCACCAGCCTCCTTTGAGTGGGTTTTTTAAGATACCCTTCGCCAGATCAGGGAGCGATTTCTCCGAATGAAAGAGAAAAAAAAATTGTCATGGCCCGAGTGTTCCATCTCCGTCCCGTGCTGCAACTTCCAATCATGTGTGTGTGCTATCCAGTTTCCGAAAAGGCTTACTAAAGACAATATTTAAGGATCAGGCCGTCAGCTCTGATACAATGATAAAGTTTGCAGAGACACAAAACATAGAGCAAAAAACACAACCGGGCATATTCATTGCCTTCTCATTATTAAACACACATATATATAGTTTCTCAGAAGACTCAAAAAAACTAGCGCCAATTTATACCATGGGTCAACTAATGTATTAATCAACAACTAACTCAAACTAACTTAGTACCATTGACTCAACTAACTAACCAACTTCACACATGAGATTACAACTCTTAATATAGCATAGGGAGACACAATCAGTTAACTGGCTAAGAAGGGCGCGATAGTGAGTCTATCATGCATGCCAGTCAGAAAAGGGGTCATGGGGCCACAATCGCTAGCATCCGGAGCTCTAACACCCCACGAAAGTCACATAACTCATGTGGATTGCACTCGAATACTCAGTAGGAAGACATAAGGTTCCTATAAAATAGGGAACTAATAGAAGTGATCCTAAAATGATGCATGTAGGGATCATAAGGTTGTAAATAGATCATGGATGACATCTGCAAACCACTAGGGGGTAAATGGCATCATCAACAACTAGTAAAAATAAATAAGAATAAGTAGGACAGGGATGAAGTATTGAAATATGCTAACAAATGGTGTTAGGATGGAGAGAGATGGAATAACCATGAATTTGAACAATAATTGTTAGGATGGAGAGAGATGGAATAACCATGAATTTGATCAATTATTGTTGTAATTAAAGGCAAGGGTGTAGGATTGCTCTACCATTGTTGTTGAGATGTAGGAGGTAATAGATCGCCTGAAAAGGGGGAGGGTTACAAATTAGGGATGTATTTCCAAGTGTCCAGAAAACCGTTAATGTACAACTTCATGCGTCAATCCAACAGTCAATGGCGTGGAGAAATGGGGAATAGTACATGTAGTGCAAGGATACCGAATAGGTACACCTGGTATGTGGAACAAATTCATGTTAAAATTGGGTTAATATAATTACTTTTAAGAGTAGGACAACGAATTCACTGTAACACTGATTATCATTTGTTGATATAATAGAATTTTGTGTCTATTTAATTTCGTTGTTCCCAACATAAGCTCCATTAGCATTTTTTTTAAATAATAAGGACCTTCCTAAGAATTTCCCTAATCCTCTCATCAAAACAATTTTCGGCCCACTGCCGTTTCTACCTCTGTAAGAACCTGATAATCGTGTGTAAATATTTGCGAATTAATTAAAATATGGGTAATCAAATTGTGTTATTTGTAAATAAAACAATTTTTGTTGTTTAGGCCTATAAATTGTACTGGCTTTGTTTACCTCTAATTATTTTATGTCTATTGATAATTTTTTGATAAATCTGGTCTTGATTCCAGCTAACGACCTGGATAAGTTTCCACATACTATGTATTTTAATTTACTATTTTTCTCTCATCTCCTTCAAAGTTTAGAGTTGTTAAATGCTCAATTCGAACAAGAAGGCCCTAAGTTATTCTCTGTATTGTTTATCTTCTGAAATCGAAGACTTTACTTTTGATTAGTGCTCAAACAAACATAGCGTAGGGTTTCATATTTCTTATTTATTAAATATATGTATGTTCATTTAATGAATCAATTGTCTTGCTTCCTTACTGTATAAAGAGTTCTTTTTGTAGGTTACAATCTACTATTTGAAACAGATAGGACAAAAGAATATCATGAGTAATTGTAGATTCATGATTTTTAGTTTAAGCACGATAATAAAAAGAACTTGATAATATAACACATAAAATGAATAATTTGTATTAATAATGTACACACTTTTCTTTAAAGCATATTATCTTTTATTGTATCATTTTGTTCAAACAAATTGTTAGTCATGGAAAGGACTTATTGTATCATTTTGTTCAAACAAATTGTTAGTCATGGAAAGGACTTTTTTTTCTTTACTCAGATTATATGAATCATAATGTAAACGTTTTCTCTTAAACGATTAAATAATTAATAGTTCATACCACAAATAAATTAATGGTGAACTTGTGTAAGAGGTAGACAACAATATTTTAATGTAAATGATATCTATATATTTAGGAAGTCACCAACATGCCATGGAACAATTCTGTTCTACCCTTCCATAGACCTCGCGAATTCTTTAATTTTTCAATTCTATGAGATCACCCCCAAGAAGAACCAAGAATACTTGGAGTAGGAGTAAGTCTTTATTAATGCAGGTAGTTAACTAGGTTGCAACATGGCCACATATAATAAATCCCATAAGTTCCTTTACCAACCCTCTTTGAATAATTGTACTTTGCACTTCAATCCAAGGAATTACCACCCTATACTCTAAACCTATTACAGTAAAACAAAGAATTCATCTGAACTTGCGATTGTACTTACAGGGGTTATTGCACCAATTAACTAATTATGTGTACCAATAAACTAATTATGTAGATGATTTGAGTTAGGATGCACCATGACTCATCTGGTACCTTCTAAGTGCATGCTTCACACAAGCACCTACACCTTCATGCTCACCATTTTCCTTCCCTATTTAAAAAAAACTCCAACTATGCCGAACTCTTGTCTCTTTATGAAGGAAACTCAACCAATAAAAAGAGCGTGCCTATTTGAACTTCTGTGCACACCCATCTAACCAAATCCATTGTGGTTTAAATGACACCCCATTCTTTTTGAATGAATTCTAAATCACCTGAAGCATTGTTTAATAAACAATGTGTCATTGTCGTTATCATCACTCACATAAAAATCGAACTCGTTAATCACATTGTGTGACCAAGGATTGTTATCCCTATTATCAATGCTCACATGCTCACATGAGCATGTCTGTACAAAACATGTATAAATATTGACACTTGGTTAGAGTGATAGTGTTCACTCTGTATCTTAGTTTGAGGATAAAATGTTTAGTTCTAGTTGAAGTATACCACCTATAAGATTGTGCCTAGCTCAAACAACTCATGAGATTGCTTGAATTCAACACCTTTCCACCTAGACCTGTGAGAGTATTTGATGTATTTATAAATCCAATTTTGTAACTTCTCCGTGAACTCTCGAATAGGAATTAATTCCTCAACCAATTCAATCATTTTAGAGTATGAAACTTAAGAAGACGATACATCCATGGTAACATACTCGTATCTCTTCCGCGTACTATGATATCTAAGAATCTAGAGTGTGTTGGATCGAATGTGAAATGTCTATGGAACAATTCCAAATTACCACATTCAATGCATCTTTTTCCATTTGCACAACTTTTGTTGAAAAACACATACTGAGGATTCCTTTTGCACAATATAGTAGAAACTAAATCCCACACCATGGGAGGAGCTAGTTCACCCTCACATTGCCTTTTGCAAAATTATATGAATGTGTCATAATAGAGTTGAAATTCAACATGGTATCCACAACAACAAGTGTCACGAATTGCGAATTGTGTTAGGATTAATATACCATGGTTTTAGCTTGTCAAACATGTTGATTGAGATCTCAACATTGAGATTGGCATCCTGAAATTCCTCAAACAATACAACTCTTATCATCTCCATAACATGCTTACAATGCTCAACATAAATCCCTTTAGATAAACGTTTCTAGAGGACATTATTTTGATATGGTATAACACTAGAATGGTTGTCTCAAAACACTATCACATTCTCTCTAATGCCTTTAGAAGCTTCTCTTGATAGGGTTTCCAGCAAATAAGGGCCCAACAAGCTCCTTCATTCTTTTCATCTATGTGGACCCTAAATTTAGTATATTCGTGGAATGTTTTTCTTGAAACATGGAGCAATTTTGACATTGTTTCCACCATTCAATTTCTTGAGTTTGTCAGTGCCACAATAGCAGTTGTAATTTGCATGCGAGCATCTTATGTTTTAGGTTTTCTTGATTTTTCGAATGAAGATAACACTTTTGTGACATTTTCTGCGAGGGTGTCATGTGCCATTTTACCTTTAGCATATTTAAAATCCAACATGTTTGTGGAATATTATAATATTTCATGTTTTAGCAATCCATGTCACGGAAAATTTTAAGACCCCCCCCTAAATTTCTATGTATACAAATTGGGCGAATCCCTATGATATACCGGAAAATATGAAGGCTATTTTAGCAATGTTATATTATATATATATATATATATATATTGGCGAATATATCATTAAATTAAATAATCTTGTAAATTCTTTGCGAATCTTTCACTAAATTATAAAACCTTGTAAAATCTTAGCGAATCTTTCACGAAATCGTAAAACCTTATAAAGACTTGGAGAATCTTTATAACACTAGTACTGGAAATCCCCTTGTTAAACACTAAATCAACAACAACACCATATATTGTGTCAATCCACTTGAGTTACAAATTTAGAATAATGACAGAGATGTACTTAACAAGTAGAATATCTATGCACAAGAACAAAGGTAACGTCATGGATCTCTTATCAACTCATTGTAAACGACAGATATAGAGGTTTGATGCATAAGAAGCAATGATGTTGCCTCCACTCATGATAATCGAGTTCAAGCTAAGGGGGAACTTTATGGCGCACATAGAGGTACACATACACAAATGATTGAAGAACAATTACAACTTCCAAACATCTACATCAAAATGATTGCCATGATTTCACTCACAAAATAGTAAGCGAGGATGTTATTGAACAAAATTATAGAGAGGATTATTCTGAATAGGAGCGAGTGAGAATGCATTTCTTCTCGTAGAATTTGCAACTCAAGCTGTAAAAAATCAAGTGTGTCTTGTGATTCTTTTACACAATCTTGAATGTGAGTGAGTGCGTTCTTGTCAATCATGGAAGTATTGTTGATAGAGGAAAATAGTTAAGTGTTTAGTAACTCTACATGGCCATTTAATCTGGCCATTGAAGACACGTATTTTAAGCACTCACTCAAGTGGTGAAGGGATTCTTGCAATTCCACCCTTTTACAATAAGACTTAACAACAAAACTTTGATTCAGAAAATGGAGAGGTGTTGGGATTAGCAGATAATGCACCAGTGTAATGCAACTCAATGTAATTTTGCAAGTTACAAAGAATGTTGCTTTATTAATGGTTTACCTTTGTAATCACAAATAGGACTCTAGTTTCTTTGATGAAGATGCTCATCTTATGGTGAGAAGATCACATAAACACAGAAGGTCTGAAAATTTCCTTCCTCACAAAAGATGCAATACAATATTTGAAATAAAATTGAATAGCTAGTTCTCCATAAACCAACAAAAATATGAGTGATTTTCCCAGCAAAGGATAATAATAAATCATCCAATGTACAAAGATCGATGCTCTCAATTCATACTCGCTTATTGAAACAATTCAAACAGACATATTCTTACCAGATGTCGTCGAGCTTCCCATTCCGTGACAATGACAATCCACCTTTGTAGTCTTACCCCTCCTCTCGCCATAGCACATACATTGCAGTGACTTCACTAATGTAGCGATGCTTCAATGGGGATCATTGCTAATGAAATCATAGTTTATCTACTTCAAAGCTTCATCTAAAACCGAATAGAATATGCACAGAAAATTATTGGGAAATGGCCAAAGGATTGTTGGGAAAATTATATAAAATAATTTGTGTTATCTACTTTATCAATCTGGGCTAGTAAGCTTATGAGGCACCATGCAAAATATACACAGAATTGACACCTTAAAGCACTTAAAGCACTCTAAGAATGTCTAAAACAAAAATTCTCATTCCAGAAAGACCAACGCTAAAATCTATGAAAAGGTTACACTATCCCACATGACTAGTGAGTGAAGACTCTTTACTAATATTTCTTGTGGATGCCAAGCTCCTAAAAAAATTAAAAGCAAGCTTTGCACAACAGTTCTAATTTCTTTCAGAATTAACATTGTCGAGCTCGATCATAAAAGCAAAGTGTGGGACCTTCTTTGTCGAGCTCGATCATAAAAGAAAAGTGTGGGACCTTCTTTGTATCTTTCAGTGCGGATGCTAACTCAAGTGTGGGACCTTCTTTGTATCTTTCAGTGCGGATGCTATCTCAAGTGTGGGACCTTCTTTGTATATTTCAGTGTGGATGCTAACTCTTGAAAGAGTCCTTGTATCTTTCAGTGCGGCTGCTAACTCTTGAAAGAGTCCTATTAAAAATCCACTTCAAGAAAAACTCTATTTGTAACCAAGCAAACTAGGGCCCTTAAAATAATACAAAAAATCTATTAAATGAAACATATATAATTTTCAAATCTACCTATTAAATGAAACATATATAATTTTCAAATCTAACTAGTAGAGTTTTTCCATATATAATTTTCAAATCTTACTAGTAGAGTTCTTCCAGATTTCAACATTTTTCCAACATGGCTCAAACAGCAAGATGCTAGACCTCATATGAATTTTGGAATGTAGAGTTCTTCCAGATTTCAACATTTTTCCATTTTTCCAACATGGTTCAAACAACAAGATGCTAGACCTCCTATGACTTTTGGATTGTAGAGTTCTTCCAGATTTAAGCATTTTTCCAACATGGTTAAAATAGCAAGATGTTAGACCTCCTATGACTTTTGGATTGTTGATGCTTTCGAGAATATGAACAGGACTAATAGTTCTGATTGATAAAAACCAAGAAATCAAGCACTCTGTATTTTTAAAAGTTTTATACTTCTCTAGAATTCAATAAGCAACTACACAAAAATGTAGATGGTTAGACCCACAACCTTCAATTATGAATTCAAACCACACCAGACTAATTAGATTCACACAACAGTTTCTATGTCGATGCTAATGAGTATCTACAAGATCGCTATGGTAATTCAAAGCTACACAACTTAAATTAAAAACACACACAACGGTGCTTGCGAGTGAGGGGCCCTCCTCCAATTGTAGGAACTTAATTAACTACTGAAACTCAATAAGTAATTGAGTCAACACATCATATTGCTTTCTATTATATGGAAAGTTCCAAAGTCTGAGTACAATGAACAATAAAACAATCGCACCGTAGCCAACAACAACCCAAAACAACATACAAACTCTGTTTTATAACCCCCCAATATATACATCAATAATGTGTGGTCCAACATTAAATTTTGGCTATCATATCACCAATAGAATAATTGTTTCCATCATTAGCTATTACAGTTCACAATTGATTTATAATTGGGTAGATTCTATGCCGAGAGGCATGGGATGGCCCTTTAAAAATAGATGCTCCAAATGAACTGGTTGGACTCCTAAGAATAGACTAGAGTTCAACGATCATAACAATGCTAAGATGGAATGGATGATATAGAGAGAGGACATAAGAATCGGTTGAATTAAACTCCAGATCTTGCCACGTAATGAATGCAATCCATAAAAACAAGGAAATCTTCAATCGCAATTGAAGATTTCGCGATTTAGGATAATAAAAAAACTATCCTGAAATGTGGAAAATAAAATACCTCAGCAGTATGGATTAGCTGCTCAGCCTTGACATCCTCTTTCTTTCTAGCTTCTAGGGCTTTACTCTCTTCATGCATCCTTTGTCTCTCATCTTTGGCCTGAGACATTAGAAGTCTAAGAAGATCAACACCACAATAAGCATGCACAGCTAATTTATGTGCCCAGAAATTCGCAGCACTAGTCTAAATCCAAACAAGTATTGCAATCCAGATTCCAGAATATAAGATCAAGCAGCATGCAGCTTGTTCAAACCTGAAGTTTCTGAGCCTTAGCCTCCAGCTTGTTATCTTAGACTCCAAATAAGCTTGATCCTCGGCCTCAACTCTTCCTCAGTGTGCCTCAACTAGAGATTCGGCCTTGGGATTCATACATGATCTAGTAAGAGGAGAGGCAGCAAGAGGACTGGGCGAAAGAGGCCCAAATTTCTCAGCATGAAGATAATCTGCAATGGCGTGCTTAATAAATAATTGTATGAGATGTTGTGTTGTTTATAATGGCCAGTCTAATTTCCATGTTCTTGCATGATGGATAAGTTTGCTTGCAACAAAAAGACTTTTGTAGAAATGTGAATTGAGAGAAACAAATCGATTGGAACTTAGATTCGTATGGATCATAAGGAATCATCCGTGCTTCCAAATCGATGTGCCAAAGAATCCAAATGATGTGCTAAATCATTGTTAAATACGTCTGAATCCTTGGGAGAAGAATTCGGTTGTCGCTCAGAAGAGGTATACTTTTATAGAAATTGGAAGCAGGCACACTCCCATGGATAACTAGATCTGCCACTTCTTGTTTTCAGAAGCTCAAAGGAATAATACTTTTATGGTTTGGATAAAGCGTAAATGTATGTTACACTAAACTTTAAACACACTAATTTTAATTTTTTTAATGTTACTTGCATAATGGTTATATAAATTCATAGAACAAATGCATAACTGTCATGTCCCCTCCCATCAATCCGATGCAAGGAAGGAAACATGACTAACATTCCAGGCTTCTTTGGAAAGATCAGCCTCGTTCATTACTAACAAAATTCATAATAAATAAAAACTTATGCGCACAGATTCATACTCAATATAAACACAGCGTAAATAAAAATTATCCACACACAACTACATCATGCATCCAACATATCAATAACAGACATCAATTAAAAACATGGCAGAACACAGAATTAACATAATTCAAACCACAGAGAATACCTATCTTTAAGATGAAACTGTCCAACAACTGGCTATGTGAGAGCAATGTTCCACCCAACCATAGGTCTCTGTCCATCCTGTATTATTTCAGCTGGTTGACCACCCCCGCGCTAGGATGTGTATCCACTAAGGAGGAACTAAACAGGCTCACTCACAGCCATGGTTTCACACAACCAGTCATGCTAAGCCAACACACGGTTGGGTTTATTAAGAATGCAAGAGTCAAAAGAGGAGGATGCTAAGTCAGTGAGCTCAACCACAGAGCTACAGGCATCTCAACTAAACTCAATCGGTCATGGCACCCACAATACCTACCACACCCAACACAAGGAAGGTCCCCTTCTCTGTTCCACAGTACCTTGGAAGTCCCTTTCCTCCAATGCTCTTCAGGGTGGGCACATAAAGGTTCAGGTGCTAATTTCTTGAGATTCTATCCTTCACTAGGTTTATCAAGCAATCAAATCCTCTGTTCAATCATTCACACTTGGATTTTCTCAATTCGATGGTCAAATAACTCAATCCCGTAATTGGATTTTCGGGCTATCAAAGATGGGTTTTCCTATGGATTTATGGGCATCAAATACTCTTAAATTAACCCCAAGGTTAATTTCTATGGATCCCCCATTGGATTTTACTATCAACACGAAATTTTGGGCGTTTATGGCACTTCAAAACGTGGGTTAATGCAAAGTTGTGATTTCTGGTTTTTCTCATTGTTTAGTCTACGTGATGGATGAAAACTGAAGCCTATATGTTCAGAAATGGAATGGGAATGAGGAAGAACCAATTCACATGAGTTAGAGTGACTTGTGGTTCAAGAAATATAGAGTCCATACCTGTCATACGAATTTATGGGCTGCCCATGCTCCATTGAAGCCATGAACTGATTTCTTCAACAAATTTTTTACACAGAATTAAATGTCAGCAAGAAAGTCAAATGGGTTCACAAGATGACATTTGGAAGCATATGGTTCAACCCCACAACCCTCTCACCACTCCCTAGAGAATTACACATGGCCCCTTCTCATTAGTTGCTTCCATAGCCAGTTGTGGTATTTTATTGCAATATTAAATATTTACATCATTTTACAATGTTCTATGGATTAATAGCACATGGATGGAAAAATATCAAATACTTGTCCATTTTAAATAAAATACGAACATACACTAGCAGGGCCTTGGCCTTGAGCTCCACGCTAGGAAAACATACATCACATGTATACAATATTTACATTAAAAGACAGTATTTCCTAAGGGTCAAAATGGGGTATTACATTCCCCTCCCCTTTAGAACAACATTGTCCTCGGTGTTCTCAAAACTGAACAAAAATTGGAATGCCTCTCTCATAGCATCCTCTAGCTCCCATGTAGCCTCATTGGGACTAAGGTGCTCCCATTGGACCTTTACCTTCTCGATGGCTCTATTCCGGAGCAATGTGGCCTTCTTGTCGAGGATGCGCATAGGCTCTACTTGGAACTCTCCCTCGGGTTCCACCTGTATCACATTCCAATCAATCGTATGATTAGGATCATGTACATACTTCTTAAGCAAAGATACATGGAAAACATTATGAGCTCTTATATTAGCAGGAAATGCAATTCTATATGCAACTGGCCCTATCCTATCAAGGACTTCAAATGGCCCACAATATCTTGGTGCCATCTTGGGACAACTCCCCGACTTGAGAGAAATTTTCCTTGGTTTCACTCTCAAGTAAACATGATCCCCAATCTGAAATTTCTTATGCACTCTTTTCAAATCTGCATAACTCTTTTTCCTGTCTTGGGATGCCTTTAAATTCTGCCTGATCTTAACAAATTCCTGTTTCATTTCCTTGATCATCTCTGGCCCAAGTACTACCTTATTCACCGGACTATCCCAATTCACTGGAGTCCTACATCCTTTTCCATACAATGCCTCCAATGGACTCATTCCCAATGATGCGTGATGCCTATTATTGTATGCAAATTCTACCAAGTGTAGGTAATATTCCCACTTGGATGGTTTATCTATCACATACATTCTCAGCATGTCTTCAAAAACCTGATTCACCCTCTCAGTTTGACCATCTGTTTGAGGATGTTATGCTATACTAAAATTCAATCTAGTTCCCAATTCCTGAAATAATCCTTTCCGGAAATTGGAAGTGAACTTTGTATCACAATCAGAAGTTATTGCCTTAGGCAATCCATGCAATCTGAATATCTCTCTCACGAAGATATTTGCAATGTCATTAACCTTGTGAGTGGACTTGACTGAAATAAAGTGAGCTACCTTTGATAGTTTTTCCACCACAACCATGATTGAATCATGCTTCTTCATTTTCATGGGCAGACCTATTATAAAATCCATAGAGATCACTTCCCACTTCCACTCTAGAATGGGTAAGGGCTGCAACAATCTTGCTGGATGTTGGTGCTCTACCTTGACCTGCTGGCATTTTTGACACCTAGAAATGTACTCAACTATTTCCATCTTCATACCATTCCAAAAGTATTGCTTGCTTGCTGCTATTATATTTTTATGATATCATGGGTGTCCAGAATATGGCATTTGATGTATTTCATCCATCACAAGCGGCTTCTTCAAATCTGCACTATTTGGAATGTACAGTCTGGTACCATGGTAAATGAGAACATCATCATCACCCAGTCGATATCTTGCACTTGCTTCATCCATATTACCCTATTGCAACGACTCTTTAATTTGAAGGTAAGTTTCATCACTAGTTTGAACTTCTAGAACTCTTGCCTTCAAATCTGATTTGCACATACTTAATGCTTCAACATGAAATTTTCTGCTAATAGCATTTGCAACCTTATTCTCTTTCCATTTTAAATGCTTAATTTCAAAATCAAATTCACAAAGGAATTCCATCCACCTGGCTTGCCTAGCATTCAAGTTTTGTTGGTCAAACAAATACTTCAAGCTCATGTGGTTTGTCCTAAGCTCGAACCTTCTTCCCAACAAATAATGTCTCCACATTTTGAGAGCATGTACTATGGCTGCTATATCTAAATCATGCGTGGCATAATTATTTTCATGCTCTTTTAATTTCCTTGACTCATAGCAAATCACAAATATTTTTTGTATGAGCACTTCACGTAGCCTTTCAATGCAAGCATCTGTGCACACTATGAAATCCTTCTTTGAATCTACTATCTTCAAAACAGGAGCATTGGTAAGTAGCTCCTTTAACTGTTGAAAGCTTTTCTCACACTTTTAAGACCACACAAATTTGATATTCTTCCTCTGCAATGAAGTGATTGGATGAGCTATTTTGGAGAATCCTTCAATGAACCTTTTGTAGTAACCTGCAATACCCGTAAAAGATCTGACATTTGAAACATTCTTTGGAGTAGACCAATCCATGATGGCATTAATCTTCTTTGGATACACTGCAATTCCTTCTTCAGAAATAACATGACCCAAATATTGCACCTTCTTTTGGTAAAACTCACACTTGCTTAACTTGGCATACAGCTTGTGTTCTCTAAGGACTTGCAACACCATCCTTAGATGTTCTTTATGCTCTTCTTCGTTCCTTGAATAGATAAGAATGTCATCCAAGAAGACAATCACAAACTTATCCAAATATTTGTTGAAGACACTATTCATGAGACACATGAATGTGGCAGGTGTGTGCGTAAGACCAAATGGCACCACAATGAACTCATAATGACCATATCGAGTTCTGAAAGTTATCTTGTGAATGTCTTCTTCTTTTATCCTCACTTGATGATAGCGAGACCACAAGTCAATATTTGAAAACACCTTAGCTTCCTTCATTTGATCAAATAAGTCATCTATTCTTGGCAATGGATACTCGTTCTTGGTTGTCACTTTATTAAGATGCATGTAATCAATACACAACTTTAAAGTCTCGTGCTTCTTCTTAACAAATAACACAGGTGCTCCCCAAGGAGATACACATGGCCTGATATACCTCTTATCCATTAACTCTTGTAGCTGCATCTTTAACTTTACCAATTTCAGTGTGCTCAGTCTATAAGGAGCTTTGGAATTTGGTGCTTCCCCTGGGACTAGATCGATGGTAAAATCAATATCTCTCTTTGGTGGTAGTCCCGACACTTCATTCAGAAACACATCTTTGAACTCTTGCAACAATGGGAAGTCTTCTATCCTTGGTCCTTTGTCCTCTGATGAATATGATATATGAACTGCATATAATTGGCAACCTTTCTTATAAAAAAATTTCAACTGTAAGGTTGAAAGCTATCTTACTGAAAATTGCTTGGGAATTCCTCTTACCAATCTGGGTCTTCCCTCTTCATCAATACATTCAAGTGATTTCTCATAACAGTCCAACTTGGCTCTATCTCTTTCCAACCAATCCATGCCAATTAAGGCATCGTAAGATCCTAATGGTATTACATTTCATTCTGCATGTTTGTGGAGTCCATTCAATTCTATGGGACACTCCACCACTACTTCACTTACTTTTATCTTGGTCCCTATGGTTAATTGAACTAACCAAGACTTAGTATGCTTCATTTTCCTAAGAGAACAACCTTCAACCACTTTTGGAGAAACATAACTATGAGTAGATCCTAGATCAATCAAAACAGAAATAGATTGCTTAGCAATCTTACCTTCAACTTCCATCATTGCTGACTGATGGTCTGCTTGATGATTATCTAATGCTGCATAAATTTGAGGCGTTTCCCTTGCCATATCCTCCACTATAGCTGCTCCCTTTAAGTTGTGCAAGCTTCGGGGATTCTCCTTTCGATGTGGACAATCCTTAAGCATGTGATTTTCTCCACATCCCCAACACTGAAGTGGTCATTTTGATGCTTTATCTGCTGCTAATATTGGCTTGAATCCGCTCCTTGCTTGCTGCCCTTGTGGAAAGATTATAGGTTTATTTTTGAATGGTGGCTTGAAGTCACTTTTCTTTTGATCAAACCTCCCTCTAGGATTTCCTTTCCATGCTGGGTGAACCTCTGATTTTTCCTTATTCTGCTCATAGCAATGCATTGCCATCACTAGTACAAAATGAGAGATAAGTGACTAGGCGACTAAAAAATTTAGTCACCACTATTTTTTTAAGGGATAAATGACTAAAATTGAGCAATTTTAAATAAGTTAACTAAAAACGACTAATTTAGTCACAAGATAAAATATATGACTAGATAACAAGTGACTAAAATAAAAATGACTAACATAAATGACTAATTTAGTCACAGGAATATAAATATGACTATCTAACAATTATTAATGTGAATTAGTCGTTTATGTTAGTCATTTTTAGTTGTGTCACACTGACAATGGAAAATTACAATTTTGATAATGAATTTGTACAATATTTTACTAAATTTTAACAATGCAGATGGATTTAAAGATCTTACTATAGGATTCATGGTCCATGTGTGTGGTCCCAAACCACCATATTGCCCCTCCATAGGGGATATTTGTCCTGGAAGTGGGATGTAGTGCTCGTATTTTTTAAGTTTAAAACACTAGATATGGTTTCTAATATAAGGTTTTTTTTATATGCTATAACTTCATATATTACGTGGAAAAAAGAAAATTACATCGGATAACCATTATAACTCGGGATCAACATTCGAAACAGAACTACAGACAATATTGTCCTAAAAATCTATTCCCCGCATCCCAACAGATCCACCTCACAAGAAGCATTAAGCCAAACAAAAATTTCATCCCATATTAAAGCACTGAGACTAAATACTTCACTATAGCTATGATGATTGTATAAGACTTATACCCAATCACTAGGACCGACATGTTTCATATGGAAAACTATCAACGTTAATTTCAACCAAAAGGATCAAATAGAGACACGCTTCCAATTATCGCACCTGAAATCTCGACGGCATGCCAGCCTGGAATTCCTCCTAAGGGTTGGTTGGGTATCCCACACCATCTGCAGCTTGGTAGACAGCTCCCCACTCACCCACACGCATCCCAGCCGAGACACCAACAGGAGGAGATCTCCCCTCCTTCAAGCGAGGAAGAAATGGTATTCCCAAGTGGTGGGTGATGACATCAATTTTCATGTGAATGAGCCATGAATCCATTAGATGTTCCTTCCATAAGTGAGGAAGGATATTATCCCCCAAACTCTTCAGCTCACGCTCCTCAAGTAGGTGGCCAATTGCCCAGAACATGGAGACAACCCATTCATACAACAACAAGTGGGCCTGAGTGGACCCAGGGTCCAAAATCCAATGCTCAAGCATAGAAAATTCCTCAACTGGCTTCGAAACCTCTCGCTCTTCCCATAAATACTTCTCCACAGAGTCAATATTTTCCCTAATTTCCTTCGGAAGTATGGCCATGTAGTCCCAAGTGTCCTAGGCCACCCTCGACTGCTCTCAAATCACTCTTTTCTTCCCTCCCTTGAGCGTGCCCTGGATGGCCGCCTCAACATTCTTTCGCTCATACATGTCTTCCTCACCGTACTTCCAGCCACTATAACTAGTCGTTAATGAGCTTATACTTGCCACCATCAACAGATAGGCGATAATTCCAAGCATTGATATAGCATGAGACGTCAACTTGATGACCTCAGAGATGAGGACGAGGGCATCATACCTTAGGACAATGCAACCATTGTCATAACTATGCCAATACCATGGCTCGTCCTCAAATGGAACATAAAAACACATTCTGCACTTGCATCCAACTTCACCATTAATTTTCATAACTACTAGCATACCTCCCTTCTCCCTGTCCTTCCGATTCATAGTACCTTCCCATGGGCCTGATATAATTCATTTACATGCAGACTAGAGATCCGTCCATCCTACACACAACGGTCTCGAATGTCCATGTGCCATCATAATATCATCTTGTTAGTTGTCTCCACCTGCATCCACAGATTAATTATTATAATGTTGATTAACTTAATGATAATGAAATTACAAGTTTATACCATGGTTGAAGATATAATTTAACAAAGTTGAGTTCATGGCTTATCAACATAGTTGGAGATCATGGTTTATGATTAACAATATAGTTGGAGGTCATTATAGGTCATGGTTTATGATTAACATGGTTGGATCCTGGAGGTCATGGTTTAATTGTGGTCTTAAACTTTTAATTATTAATATTTTTAATATCACTTTAATGTTTTAATTTTCTAAATTTCTAATCTTTTAATTTCTTATATTTTAAAAATATATTTTGGCTTATTATATATTTTAATTTCTAATTTTTAAATTATTAATATTTTTAATATTATTTTAATGTTCTAAACTCTTAATTTTTCAATTTCTAATCTTGTTAATAATATTATATATTAACTTATTATTTTTTATTTTTTAATATTTAAAGTAATATTTAATAGTATTAGTCTTTTAGATAATGTGATGAGAGCGGGAAATATTGTTGAAAGTAGGGAAAATGAATTTCTAGAAAATCTCGTACGAAAGCTAAGGGTAAAAATGCACAATTGGACTAGCTCGGAGCAGCTTCACTCATGACAAGGTATGAATGTTCAACCCCGCAGTGGTTTTGTACTTGTGTGCAAAATCTAATTTTTCACGAGTCTTTTCAGTATTTGAAATATATATATGACTTTTTGGGGTTTTCATCGCTAGTGTTGCATTGAGAGGGGCTTAGGGTTTGAAGGTCGAAGCTCAATATTATAGGGTTTCTGCAATGCAAATCTAGGGTTTCTATATAGTTGGCACTCATGGCTAGGTATCAGCACCATTTGCTTATTTGCTATACAGGTACATGGATTTCCTGTGATTTCATTTACATTTTCTCTGTCAAAATACTCATTGCATTCTATTATGAAATCCAAACATAGTCCTGGTTTGTTCATATAATGGTTTTTTTTTAAATTATTTTCAGTGGTTGGTTGGATTCTCAGTTGTATTCTATCCTGGTGCACTAGATACCTCTGATAGATAGCACTGTAGTAGTTAACTATAGGAAGTCTTTTACTTCCCTAGATATTGCTCCTGATGCACTTGAGAATGCAGCATTTATTGGTCATCAAAATTCTCTAACCAGATGCAAGGTTGATCTACCTGCAGTTGAATGCATTCACCACAATGTTTCTCAAGCGTATTCACCCTAGACTCTGTTTCTTCCACAGACTGGACAGCTTTGCTTCACAAATTTAGACAGCACTATACTTTTGTTTCTTCCACGAACTGGTCAGCAAGATCTTCAACAAGAACTTAGGTATTCTTTTCTTATGTTTCTTCACGACTTAGCAACAAGCGTTTATGTTTTCTAAAGTTCTGTTACTACCATGATTTGTACAAAACAACGACAATATTCATCCTGACGTCGATTAAGCTCTTAAGGCCAACAAAGTACAGGAATTTAACTACTTTATATTATATACTTGCACCTCGGCAGGTATATATCTTTTGGCTGTAAATCGTAAAAGCATCCCATAAAAGGTAACTAACTCACTTTCTTCTTGCTTCTAGGAGTCCCTCATATAATCACAAAGCTCCTGGGAGGGCTCCTGGGATTCTGGGATTATCTTTCCACTGTGAGGTCGTCCGTCTTCTAACAATGCTTGGTTCTGTGAATCCCTCTTATCGGCTAACAATGATTGGTTCTGGGAGTCCCTGATCCCAAAGAGTATTGCAAAATGTGTGATACTTTAGGACATTGTTTCATTGTTTCTAGGTTCATTTTAATTTGTATCACATGTGAAATAGTGAAATGACAGGTTCATTTTAGTTTGTATTCCGGGCATTTGTTGACCAACTCTGGCGTTGGGATTATAATGTTTGTGTTGTATATTTGCTTGATTCCCAGGTTTGCCATAATAGATTTCAATTAAATTGTATTGAATTTTGTTTTGTTGAATTGTCACTTCACTTATTTATGTAGAAGTTGATCAACATAATTTTGCAGTTTGGGTCAGATATAACAAAGTATCTAAGTGGTTGTATGGCGTCTCTTTCTGCAATGGTGCAACTTGAACTGCCCCATGTAAATATTTTGACTACGATGGATCTTGTTACAAACAAGAAATAAATTGAGACGTATGGATGATTGGCCTTTTGATGGTTACTTGATCTTGTTTAAATAAACCCTCGAAGAACAACTTTTCGTAGGATATATGGATATCCATTATCTATTACTTCAGTAATCGTTTTGTGAATTTTATTAACCACATAATGTTTTGTACAAAGTGTGATTGGAATGGGTGATTACCATTATATTTAACCATATGTGAGTTAATATATGGAGTTAATATGGATATGTAAGCTCAATACGGATAAACATGTAGTTGAATAAAGTAGAATAACAACTATATCATAGTGAAATCTATCTTACTCCTTCTATATAAGTAAGCATACAGCTAGGTGACTTACAAGCATTCAGCTAAGAAAAAATCTCAATCAAGCTCAATTATGGAAAGAACAATATGTATTTCCCATTTCACCAGTGCAATCATGAAGCTGAGTACAAGCACCTAGTTAATGAAGCTGGATAGGTATCATACTTGATCAACCTTACCAATACTGATGTAGTATCATCATGACTAATATTATACCCTTGTTATAGTAGTAACGATAGAACATAACAGTCAGCTTCTCCATACATTACAACACTAACTATACATGTAGTATTTGAAATATGTTACTTACTCGTATCAACTTGCATGGTTATAGCTAATCAATGTACTCCTATCAGCTTAAGCTCTTTCATCATAGTTAAGAAAGTAAGCTATATCAATAAGTAAGAGGTAATAAAACGTATACATTCACAACATCGATGTCAGTAATCAATAAGGTGCCGATACTTCGGTACTTGTTACAATATTAACACAGTAATGGAAATAGAGTTACTACAATGTAGTTACATCACCTTATATGGAGTCATTGGTGTCTAGATTAAGATCCCCTGATTGAGTAAACACATTGGGATTGGAGTTCACATATCTGTAGAATATGGAGATTACACTATTATTATATTAGTACAAACACCATTGATTATCTTATGTTGCATATTCATTGTAATGATTAGTACTACTATACATATTCACTGTATTTGGGCCTTAACCTATGATACAACTACGATAGTTAACCTCGTACTCATACTACTGGTATCCCCATTTATTAGGCTCTATTGATAAGTGTTTAGAAACAGGGGAATTCCAATAAGCTAATATTGTTTCCATGATGCCGAAGCTAATTATATAGAAACATAGTACTAATTCTTACCTATTTACAATGAATATAATGTGTTATAACCTTGTACTCTTGTCGTATTCCTTATAAGCTTATATTAGTATCAATTCCATTAGTATTACAGATAAAACTAGTAAGGAAGCTGAGTAAGATTACAGGAATAAGCTTACACTAGATCAACTCTCAGTAATGAGTACAATTTACATCAAGCGGGTTCATAAGAGTAATGGTTACAATACTAGTAACTATAGTAATAGCCATAGAGTATTCGTTATTTACATAATAAGTGATATCATGTAGAACTGTAATAGGTTATGGAATAGTGATAAGGTCTCATTAGGGTGGCTTAGTAATATAAACTATCTATTTCCCCTAATCACTTACACCACTTACTTATATCTACAAGATTTGTAATAGTTTAAGCAAAAATAAAGCATGGTAATGATTACAGTTAAAACACTAATGGTAATAGATTTACTGTAAACTATGTTATGTTGAATGTGCATATCCAAAGTAACAACCATATTCATTCTACTAGTACAGGATAGTGGAAAGCTTAGCTTGTATTACAAGGGTAACGTATCTGACCTTTATCTGGTAACGTGTTTCAATAGTTATAGTTAACTCATTACGATTAGACTTGTGTTGCTTCTATTTCCATCATTATAAGTACTGTAACTCAATGGAGATGCTACTAGTGAATCACTTTTAAACAAGCTTGGTTCCATATGGGTTTATACTACTAGTATAAGGATAAGTAACACTAATAAATAGCATGGTTATACTCCATGTTCATCACTAACTATCCTTGTTTGTTCTAATCCCATATGTAAGTAGTACTTCATTATTTAGAAACAGGTATACTAGCTTGATTACCTATATTAGATATAACACCATTGGTACTGTGATAAGAGTAAGTCCAATGATTGCACTATATTAGTACAAGGCAATGTAAGATCAATAGTAACAACATACTTAGTGAGCAGGATAGCAGTGTTGAAAGCTAATCCTTAGTTATGCTCTTAATTCAGAACAAGTAAAAAGAGTATCAACATAGTGGATTCCATTACTCTTTTTGTGAATTTAATCTTTTTGTGAATTGTATTTCCTATTACTATTACCATCCTTGTTGTTTGGTAGGTTTCTTGACCCAGATACAAGATTATTGATAGTAGAGTTGAATGAGCAAATGGCTCCGCGATTCGCAAAACTAAACAAAGCATTGGCAGATCTGGTGAGTGTTTAATCACCGCAATAATGGTCATGAAAGATATCATATCATATTTCTCAGTCTGCTTTTCGGTTTCCCCTTCTTATGTAGACCGATTGAAGAATTATATTGTTGGATATTTTATTTGATGCTCAATTATAAGCTTGATTATCATTATTATGAATACTTTCATGCATAGTATTTTTAATTAACACTATTAATAGTCCAGGACCCTATTGGAACACCAAAATGTAAGTAACGCTTACCCAGCTCACGAGTTTAATATGTCAATAACGTCGAGGCCTTTATCTCTAAGAAGATCAAGGCTCCTTCCTTTGTGGAGTATGAGGCTCTGACACCATTTGGTGAAATATGAGGGATCTTTGGAAATATAAAGGTCTAGTAGCTCCAACCTATTTGGTGAGGTACAAAGGTTTCTTTTTTATAAGGCTTGGACACAATAGGTGAGGTCCAACTTATCTGTGTTAAGCTCCGATGAGAGTAGTATTGGATTGAACAACAAGTACGAAGGGAATTCCTATAGTGGAACTGATAACGTGCTAGGCGCCTGTTATTTAGCTATTGTATTTTCTACGTTATTATTTCTATGCTCTACATGCAGCTATGTCTGCATGGCTCTGACTATCTATGAAAGAAAAAATCCAGTTTAGATCCCCGATGATAAAAAGATTATTTCCAAGCGGATATCAATGAGTTGTTCATATACCAAACATGGGGAATTCTACGAAGTTTATGGATTAGTTCCATCTTGTTGTTTCTACGTACAAGTGAAACAGCAATATGCCATGCTCATAGATCTCTCACTGGTCCATTTTAGTTTAGTTTGTATTCCGAACAGTGAAATGACAGGTTCATTTTAGTTTGTATTCGGAACATTTGTTGACCAACTTCGGTGTTAGGATTATAATGTTTGTGTTGTATATTTGCTTGATTCCCAGGTTTTCCATAGTAGATTTCAATTAAATTGTATTGAATTTTGTTCTGTTGAATTGTCACTTCATTTATTTCTGTAGAAGTTTATCAACATCATTTTGTAGTTTGTGTCAGATATAACAAAGTATCTAATTGGTTGTATGTGGTTGTATGGTGTCTCTTTCTGCTCATTCTGCAATGGTGCAACTTGAACTGCCCCACGTAAATGTTTTGACTAATATGGATCTTGTTACAAACAAGAAAGAAATTAAGTATGGATGATTGGCCTTCTGATGGTTACTTGATCTTGTTTAAAGAAATCCTCGAAGAACATCTTTTTGGAGGATATATGGATATGCTTTATCTATTACTTCAGTAATCTTTTTGTAAATTTTATTAACCACGTAATGTTTTGTACAAAGTGTGATTGGAATGAGTGACTACCGTTATATTTAACCATATGTGAGTTAATATATGGAGTTAATTGTAAATACCATTTTTGTTAAAAAACATTCTATGTTGGAAACATTATGTTAACTTTTATTGTAAAGTTTTATATTGGACAAGTGTCCAAGGATAACTGTAATTGTACAATATTTTATTATTTAATAAATTAAATAGGAGACAAACACCTAAGGGGACTGTTGAAAGAGTGTTTACTAGCCCACTAGGTGGAATGGAATCTAGGGTAGAAGGCAATGGACAAGTGGCAGCATCATGATGCAACTAACTAGCTATTGGTATGGGACAACTCCCTTGAAATGTGGTCATAGTGCCCTGGAAGGTGGGAGTGGAGCTTGAGGCCCATTTATTGAAAACTAACCACTAAAGACCTAGGCAATCTATATAAGAGCCATCGAATTATGAACTGAGGTTCATCACTTTTCCTGACGAGGAAATTTACCTTGGGGTTTTGATGTGCTTGCACCCAAGAGATTTGATGAGGGGATATGTTGAGTTTATGATCATGGTGTAAGTCTGCCTGTTATACTACTGAGTGCAGAAGTTACATTGATGAGTGCAGAAGTCATATTTTGAGTGCAGAAGTTATATTACTGAGTGCCTTGCTTCTACACAGATTCCATCTACTTAGTGGTTCAGTAAGCAAGATCGGGGGTCCAAAGGAAGCAAGTAGTTTGGTTGCTTCTTTTGGAAAAGGTTGGGAGGAACAGGCCTCCTTGGGTGTTTGTCGGCCCTATCTTCATTTACAGGTTCTACTTGTATTTTCTAATTCTAAGTAGTTAAAATTTCTATCTGCAATTATAAATTTACTGTTTTAAGGATATTATTATACAAATGCATTTATTTTATTTTTTTACCTAATTAGGATTTTGTATAGTAATGATTATGTAAGATGAATCGAATAAATATATTCTCTGCATTTTCCCCCATGTTAATGTTTCTGCATCGTACTCTAGTACAGAGGAGATTAAGGTAGATAAATTTATAGGCAGATTGCCAAATGAATGAGAAGATTAATGCTATTGTATTTCATTAGTATTTCTTACCATTAATATTCTGTAATAAAGAATATATGCTTAGGTTTAGAAATTTTAAAGGTATATAGCATCACAGGCACTATAATTATTCTTGCTTAAAAACAGAAATAATTATCCTATTCCTATACGAAACGTAGAATTTCCTTTCATCATTAAATTCCTCATAAAAGATAAATTCTATGTTTTTCTTTTATCATTCCTTTCATCAGTTAAGTGTTTAAGGTTCACTATAATTTTCTTTCACCAGTTTTCATTGAAAATAACAGTTGCAAAATAATTATTTCCTAAGTACACAGTACTGTTATCCAATGCTGCTAGCAAGCATATATAATTACAAAAACAAACAGAACTCTTTCCATTACAAACAAATGCATGATTATTTAGCACTAATTTTTATGCACAGTATTCATTTATTTTATATTATTTTATTATTTAAACTACAGTTAATCCCATTTACATTTACCATAGGATTAGAAACCCTAGCTTATTGCTTCATCAATTTCTTTATTCATCGCAGTTGTTAAACAAAGAACTAATATGTTATTCAAAACTAAGTTTCGTTTAAAAACTTAATCATCATGACAGGATCGTAACCCTTCATTGATCAAAACCTAGAAGTATCAACATCTACCTTTCAGATTAAGAGTTTAGTTAAGATTCAACACCATCAGTTAACAACAGAACAAGAAACTAGTTACGATTTTATTTCATAGCTGCAAACAAAAACATTGGATTTTGGCTCACGGCCATCACTTAATCGACAGGAAAGAATAACAAAGTGAAGCTTCCAACTCCATAAACATAGTCACAAAACCGTTTATCATTTACATTCTTAAGACTAAAATAAAGAGCATCTCGGCATCAACATGAGACTACAGTATCACGTTTCAATTGAAAACCATTAACAGTAAAACCATACAATTATCTACCTTGAGAGTTAAACATTTGTTATCAATACAGCAAAACAAAACTACTATCAAAGAACAACGTGTTAGGGTTTGACTGCCTAGCACAAGGCTAAACCCTTGGCTCTCAATATTCCACAAAAACACAGTAGATTCCAAACGATAAGTTTCGTTTTCTTTACACAAAATGGAGCACCGCTCACGGTCTCAACCACACAAACACATGTCGTATGAAAACACAAATTATTTCATTTACCAAAGAAAGTAGAAGGGTAAAACCCTCTCCTCTGATTATTTTTCTATTATGGTTTTACTTGAAAAACAAACACTACAGAAACAACGACGAAGGGGTCGAGGATTTCATCCTCCCCAAGCTTCCAAACAGCTCACAAGCATTTCGACGAAGATCACTCCGCAGAGCCCAGTAAAACATGAAGTCTCGGCAAAGAACACATGAAGGTCCAATAGTCATCTAACCGGAGTAACAAAGTAACCACCGAGGCTTACCATTTTCTTTTCGTAGTTGCCAGTTATCGAAACCTAAGTATGGGTGCCGGTTGACGAAGGAACCTTCCATTTAAACAAAGTAGTGGTCAAAATGAGTTTTGAAAGAAATATTTACATGCGAAATATCAATAACTGAAACTCGTAATAGAAAGGAGGAGACAAGGTTCGAACCCAAGAATATTACCTTTTAAATTATCACCGGAGCAGAACGCTCAAAAACCACTGCCAAAACTGTAACCATTACTCCATCACTGAATGCATCGAAGGATGGAAGAACTCTCTAAAAACTATCATCTGACAAACGAGGAAAGCCGAGTATTGGAGCAACCACACGTAGAACTGTCACTCACCCTGGAAACCTTGACAACACCAAGCTGTTACTGGAAAACACTCACAAGAGTATCATCCCTTACAATCGATCAACAGGTTCCAGTTAAAACATCAACAGGTCACGGTTTCGAACCGTGGACACTCCACAAGCACCTGCTAACGAAACCCTGAAGTCTCTCGTCCTGTCGGCCTCTCCACGGATCCACTACACACTACAATGAATGTCGAGGAACAATAAACTTCGAAAAACATAGTGGTGGTTAGGGTTAGATCCCAAAGACAAAGACCTTGCTTGATCAACGATGGAGATCACCCGAAAGGTATCACGTAATCCCAAGCAATCTACCATAGTAAAGACACCATTAATGACCCTTTCCACCAAGGAGGACAGCTCAGATAAACTTCAAACCAAGAACACATACAGCTCGTCACGTTGTTTGACCATCACCATATCTTCACGTGCCTAGTGCCACGACGGTATCCACGGATACATTCCACTGTCTCGGCGGTTAGAGTATTAAATGCAAAAGGAAACCAAAGTGCCTGCTAGCACGAAACCATCATAATGTTAATTCTTACCCATCCTTGTAATGTATCGATTCCTTGGTAAAATGCACAACTATGTCATGTTATACACCTTGTGTTATGACAAGGTTGTATTCGTTTTCGTTGCTAGGATTCCATAATGTAAAAGGGTCACCTGATGCACACACAAATATGTAATTATTCATTATTCATATGGCAAGGTTTAAGCCATTGCATATAGTTCCTAAGCTAGATTTTAAATAAGAATTTGTATATAATTCCTAAGCTAAGATTTTAAATATGAATTTGCAATTAGTTCCTAGGTTAGAATTCAAACAAAATATTGCATGTAATTCTTAGGCTCTAGAGCATACAAGGATTTTCATATAAATAATGCACATTATTTGTACTTATCCATTACATATAGAAATTGTGTATCCTTATAGTTTGCATGAAATAGAAACTCAAGCTAATAACATACAGAGGCATAAATGAAACATCTTAAACCTATCTATGGTTTGAACAAGTAGTAAAAAGGGCTAATATAGTATTATGAATATTACAACTGACATACTTTTGGTTTTGTAAGCTAGGCTAACTGAAGTTTCTCACCCGATGGCAATTTCGACATTTTGTCTCTAAAACCATTAAGACTTGGAGATTACTGAAACTGGTTAGAAACTCTTCAGTTACATGTCATAACCACTAAAGCTCTTACCTGTAATCTGCGAAAGAGGACGATTCAAATGCTTTAGCACAAATGCTAAGTAAGCCTCGGGGCATCCGTGGGACCCCTTCATCATCAAACAGAAGAACAATAGTTAACACTTATAAACTTTATATCATTGGATCAACAACAAAAGAAATGTGAAAATACCGTTGAGCAAGTTTAACATCGAAATGTAGATATTAATCATCTTGTCACAAACATTACACTTTTGACCAACACAGCATTTACTATAGCAAGACGACATTTAAGCATTTATTATATTTCCACACAGTTAGATTATGCATTAAAAGCTATATCGAAAAATTTTAATTTTTTGTGAATTTTGGGATGTTACATTAATATGGATATGTAAGCTCAATACAGATAAACACATAGTTGAATAAAGTAGAATAACAGGTATATCGTAGTGAAAGCTAGCTTACTCCTACTATATAAGTAAGCATACAGCTAGGTGACTTACAAGCATTCAACTAAGAACGAAACTCAATCAAGCTCAATTATGGAAACAACAATATGTATTGCTCATTTCACCAGTGTAATCATGAAGCTGAGTACAAGCACATAGTTAATGAAGCTGGATAGGTATCATGCTTGACCAACCTTACCAATACTGATGTAGTATCACCGTGACTAATATTATACGCTTGTTATAGTAGTAATGATAGAATAGAACAGTCAGCTTCTCCATACATTACAACGCTAACTATACCTATAGTATTTGAAATATGTTACTTACTCATATCAAATAGAATGGTTATAGCTAATCAATGTACTACTATCAGCTTAATCTATTTCATCATAGTTAAGCAAGTAAGCTATATCAATAAGTAAGAGGTAATAAAACTTATACGTTCACAAAATCTATATCAGTAATCAATAAGGTGTCGATACTTTGGTACCTGTTACAAGCTTGGCACAGTAATGGAAATAGAGTTACTACAATGTAGTTACATCACCTTATATGGAGTCATTGGTGTCCACATTAAGATCACTTGATTGAGTAAACACATTGGACTTGGAGTTCACATATATGTAGAATATGGAGATTACAATGTTATTATATTAGTATAAACACCATTAATTAGCTTATGTTGCATATTCACTATAATTATTAGTACTACTATACATACTCACTGTATTTGGGCCTTAACCTATGATACAACTATGATATTTAACCTTGTACTCATACTACTGGTATCCCATTGATTAGGCTCTATTGATAAGTGTTTAGAAACAAGTGAATTCCAATAAGCTAGTACTTTTTCCATGATGTTGAAGCTAATTATATAGAAACATAGTACTAATGCTTACCTATTTACAATGAATACAATGTGTTATAACCTTGGACTGTTATCGTATTCCTTATAATCTTATCTTAGTATCAATTCCATTAGTATTACAGATAAAACTAGTAAGGAAGTTGAGTAAGATTACAGGAATAAGCTTACACTAGATCAACTCTTAGTAATGAGTACAACTTACATCAAGCGGGTTCATAAGAGTAATGATTACGATACTAGTAACTATAGTAATAGCCATAGAGTATTCGTTATTTACATAATAAGTGATATCATGTAGAAGTTGTAATAGGTTATGGAATAGTGATAAGGTCTCATTAGGGTGGATTAGTAATATAAACTATCTGTTTCCCCTAATCACTTACACCACTTACTTCTATCTACAAGCTTTGTAATAGTTTAAGTAAAAACGAAAGCATGGTAATGATTAGAGTTTAAACACTAATGGTAATAGCTTTACTGTAAACTATGTTATGATGAATGTGCATATCCAAAGTAACAACCACATTCGATCTACTAGTACAGGATAGTGGAAAACTTAGCTTGTATTACAAGGGTAACGTATCTGACCTTTATCTGGTAACGTGTTTCAATAGTTATAGTTAACTCATTACGATTAGACTTGTGTTGCTTCTATTTCCATCATTATAAGTACTGTAACTCAATGGAGATGCTACTAGTGAATCACTTTTAAACAAGCTTGGTTCCATGTGGGTTTATACTACTAGTATAAGGATAAGTAACACTAATAAATAGCATGGTTATACTGCATGTTCATCACTAACTATCCGTGTTTGTTCTAATCCCATATGTAAGTAGTACTTCATTATTTAGAAACAGGTATACTAGCTTGGTTACCTATATTAGATATAACACCATTGGTACTGTGATAAGAGTAAGTCCAATGTTTACACTATATTAGTACAGGGCAATGTAAGCTCAATAGTAACAACATGCTTAGTGAGCAGGATACCAATGTTGAAAGTTGATCCTTAGTTATGACCTTAATTCAGAACAGGTAAAAAGAGTATCAACATAGTGGATTCCATTACTCTTTTTGTGATTTTAATATTTTTGTGAATTTTATTTCCTATTACTCATACAATCCCTGTTGTTTGGTAGGTTTCTTGACCCATATACAAGATTATTGATAACAGAGTTGAAAGAGAAAATGGCTCCACCGTTCGCAAAACTAAACAAATCATTGGCAGATCTAGTGAGTGTTTAATCACCGCAATAATGGTCATGAAAGATATCACATCGGATTTCTCATTCTCCTTTTCGGTTTCCCCTTCTTATGTAGACCGAATGAAGAATTATATTGTTGGATATTTTATTTGATGCTCAATTATAAGCTTGATTATCATTATTATCAATACTTTCATGCATAGTATTTTTAATTGACACTATTAATAGTCACTGGCCATTGTTAAATGATTCTTCCAAAACATTCTGCTATAGGGTCAAGTATCCATGCCACTCATTGAGTATTTCTAAGTATGTGCATTCATACTCTTTTTAAGACTATCATCACCGTCATCTTTAAACATTTTTCATACTACAACAACATCTATCCTCCCTACCATAAATCAATATTAGATACCATGGAATTTCCTTCTTTTTCCATGGCTGATATACAATTCCAGCCTGTGGAGGATGTCGTATATATAAAAGCTGAGGCAGTTGTGGAGATGTTTTTTCACAAAGATCGCATTGTGGAGATGTTCACTCACAAATATTATGAGCTCCCTTTCTACCTACCCAAAGCAAATAAATAATCAAAATAATTACTAATTAGAATGTTTGGATATCATATTTACTATAGGTTATTGTTGATGAAAACTTAGGGTGGCTCTATAGGATGCTTTAAGAAATTCATTTACCTTGGTAATTATAGGGTTTGTTGTTACGGTTGTAACCAATATTACTAGAATCATGTTGGCGGATATCTTGTTGAGGGATGAGAATATAACTTTTGGCAATATCAGGGAAAATATTGGCAAACTTAAAAAAAAAGTTGAAGATATTGAACTTTTTTATTTTTATAAATATCTAAATCAATGACATCAAAGAAACACATTGCCACATAAATATGAAAATACAATGATATATAAGATGGATAAGTTGTTAAGTGATACATACATGTTGATATTGAATTTGGATATTTGTCCCAAGCCTTGATAGGCTGCTACAAAATCATGTCAACAAATAATAAATGTATATCATGATTCATAATGATGAGTCATAGATTTCACAATTATCAATATGTTAAGCAATCATTGATTCCCTCTACCCCTTTTACAAGCAAAGGTCACTTCATGGTCATTGTCTTTCCTTTGGAAGAGGAATGAAGCCAAAGTGAAATTGAAATGTCTTCATTTAACTACTTGTCTTTGTGGGGGTAGTGGTTGTGGTGCACTCTCAATTTCCTCCGATGGTGTATGCTTGGAAGTGGAACATCCTCCTTCGCTTCCCCCTTCATGTTGTTCCTATATCCTTCCGGACATTGTCATCCTTTATTATTATTTTAAATGAAACAATTGTGAGGCTTGAGTAGTATACATATAGATTTAGATAGGCTGATTCCCAAAAAGGAGCAGAGGAACAAAAGTCTATCATTTCAAAAAATTTACTTGTTGGTTCAAACTTGCTTTCACTGACAATAGGAAAACTAGCTAGCTTGTTGTGATGTAAGATCCAAAAGAAAGTATTCATTTTTGGGAATGACTGTTTGGCCCCAAGTATTTTCAGTTGTGTGCGTGAAGCCTAGTGCTACTTACTTGCTTCCACAGCTACCTATATGCTTCTCCAACTGTATATCTCCCTTAGGTCTCCATGTTCTCGAGTCTCTTATATTTTATTTTTTTAATTGGGGCACATACTAATAGGCTTCTATGAAGTCTTGGCTCGTTCGATAATTGAATAGGAAGAAGGCCAAACATAGGGATCTGCAATGGTGGTGATATTCTTTATAGTTAGTCGGCCTTTGATTTTGCTGACTCTTTTATTTGTCACTCAAGTAGGGTGAAGCCTATCTACCCATATATTCTCTGAGGTTTCTCCTTTTGGCATCCAGAACAGGGAATTTTTAATTAAGGGGAGATCCTGACTTTTATGGCTTTCCATGAGTGGGAACTTGGAGGGAATGGTTTCCAGTAGTATGTAATTCATTTTCTATCTACCGGATTTACTATGTAAAGTTTGAATAACTCGCACGATTTTTCTTCCTACTCCATTAACTTTGATTCTTCTATTTAATGGTGCTATCTCAATGGAAGAGCACTTGCCTGAAAGGCAAGAGGTTGGTGGTTCGATTCCTCCGTGCCCTATAGACAAAAATCAATGACTAATTAAATGACCAGTTAACAACAATCAATGACTAAATAAATAGCGAGTTAACAACGATCAATGACTACAAAAATGACCAGTCACCTACAGTTAATGACTAACTGAATGACTAGTTAACCACAATCAATTACTAAATAAATGACCACTTAACAACAATAAATGACTACTACAAATGATAAATTTGTGACTAAAAAAATGATTAAAATTCACATATAAACGACTATTAATAGCAAATTTCCACTATCTTATAGCTCGACTAACTTAGTCGTATTTATTTTAGTCATTAATAGTTGTCTTATTTAGTCATATATTTGGTCATTGATTTAGTCATTAATTGTGGCAATTAATGACTAAATTAATGACCAAATATACGACTAAATAAGACAACTATTAATGACTAAAATAAATACGACTAAGTTAGTCGAGCTATAAAATAGTTGAAATTAGCTACTATTAGTCGCTGACTAAAAAATAGTCGTTTATATGTGAATTTTAGTCATTTTTTTAGTCACTAATTTCTCATTTTGTACTAGTGATTTGTTTAATTCTATAACCATTACTTATAATGTTTTGTTTCCAATATAAACATTTAGCTTTTACAACAAACCCCTTGAGTATATAATTTCTTTGGCTTATTGCTTAAAATCACATTTGGACATATTACGTTTGAATTTTCTTATATTTTTTCTCAGTATTACTTTATTATTAACTTTGTGTAATATATTAGAATGGACTTAATTTGCTTACAAGTTATGGGGGTTGCATGTAATCCATGGTCAAAAAATAAAATATGGGCATCAGAGTTTTATATTTAGTTTATTGCCCAAGTTATATTTTCAAAGATATCATATTAAGAAGTTATAATGTGCATATTTGAATTTATTTGTCTCCCTTCATAAAGGTGTGGTTGTCAACATCTCTTTCATTTCACAGAATTTGTGAATGTGGTAAGTTGTCACTGTGAACATGTCTTTCATTTCACAAAGTTTGTGAATGTTAATCTAAATATATTTATTAATGTTGTTGTCGAAAGTTAAGCATATTTTCATTAATGGAAAATAAGGATGACAATTTATTTGTTATAAAAAATAATGTATATTAGCAAAGTACAATGGGATTGGCTAATTGCTAAAACCGAGATTGATTAATCACTAAAATGATCATAACTTCTAAATTTTGATATATAAAATAGTAATAAAATAATATAAGTTTATGAGTTCACATTACATGGTTCAAAGTCACATAAATAAGAGTTGTTAGGCATCCATAAGATGATTTTCTCTTGTGATTTTTGGTGGTTGACCTCCAAGGAGAGGACTTTGGGTCCATAATTATTGGCTCCTAATCGTCATTGTTATGTTCAATGGGCTTTGTAGTGTCTGAACTAGCCAAGTTTGTGGTTGGGAATTTGTTATTGCATTGAACTCGAGATGGAATTAAATTATGACAGATCTATTCTATTCACACCTATGCCAAACTGCACAACCAACTTTAAGATGTGGCATACGCTAAATGCTTGGGGATGCACTAGGTGGTTCTTTACTCATTGTGTACTGGGGGGCATTATAGAAATCTAATGACTATTGAAAATGGCCCATCTCCACCCTATATTTTGTACCTAAACAATGATATGCACGGATAAGATCGGAAATATTAGAGCATTTCGCACCTATCAAAAGGCATGATAAGGCTTTTTTTATTAAAAATAATTTATCATTCTCTTCTTCCACAAAAAAGAAGAATTTCAACATAAACAAGAAGCTAAGAACACTAGAAATATACAATCCATGGGATATTAACTCCTCGGAGACCAACATTCCATGCAATAGATGCATGAATACACTTACCACATAAAGACTTGACCCTCCCAAGGGAGACTTAGCTACATAACAAAACCAAAAGAGATTCTTTAAATTTTCAGCATGCCTACAATGGGGACATTTCAAACTCTTCACACTCATCAAAGTTTCCTATCTACAAGGAAAACCCCATAGTTAGGGACCATGAAAATTTGTTTTCCTGGGCTCCAACACTAAGTTAAGATGCATATGTAGATGGCAATTTTGTTGCTTAAATCAGAGCCTCCACAACTTGTCAAGGATTACAATTTGAAGGAAGTATAAAATATGATAACTACTTTACACGGTTCAATGCTATTAACCTAAATTCAATGGATTTGAAACTACCATACAATGTAGAAGAATAGTAAGAAATCAAGTAAACATATTATCTCGTGTTGAGTTGGGGTCATCTTTTCTCTTTCTTGTGAGATGTGCAAGGTTCAAATCTTTCAACCCCATGTTATACTGTCAACGTCCAAATGTATGTACCTCATTTTAAGGTAGGATCTTGCAATTAATCAAAAGAAACAATATCAATGAGAACACACATAAGCACAAATCATGGGTCACTCCAAGTTGGTTATTAAATCAATTCAAGGGACTTTTCAACTTTAGAACCTCACTTTTAGGTCCTTTCCATACCAAATATTCAACACTACTAAGTTATTTGAGGTAATAGACTTGAATCATGTCTAGTGACAATACAATTTTGAAGTCGGTGGTCTATAAAAATAAGTAGTCTAAGGTTAAATATAGCTTCCATTAGGGGAAGAGCCTAGAGAAAGGTTACAAAACCCTAATTAATGATACCTATAGTTCAATATGTTGTTTATTTCTTTCTTTTCTTTATGTGTTTATGTTTCACTTTGAAAGGAGGGGCTTTTTTTTAGATATATTGATTAGGGTTTAGTTGAAGAGATTGTGCTTCAAAAGGTTCTTCTCATTGGGAAAAGAAATAGTAATTTATTACATCCATTACAAAGTAAATATTGGAAAAAAAAAATTAAAAGTGCAAACTTCTAAGAATTTGGAGTTTATGAATTTCAATTTTGTTTTAATAATGTTAATATTATTTTACTAATTTACATTTAAATCAAAATTGTTTAATAATAATACTTTATTACATTCATTACACTTTACATTAAAGTAAATATTGAAATAAATTTAAAAAATTAAAGTGTAAACCTCTGTTTTAATAATAATAATAATAATTTACTATTTTTTTTTTGTTTGCTCGAATCTCCCTAACTTGCGGGAGTGGTTTGTGGTCTGAGAAACCACGACCTAGGGGCATCTAAGCTGTCAAAATCACCCGGGGATTGCACCCGGCCTGGACTGCACCATCCTCAACTTGACTGGGTTTTTAGGTGTCACCTCCCAACTAAGTCACCCCAAAGAAGAATTGAACTCGGGTCGCCTTGTTGACGAGACCCACACCTTAACTGAGTGAGCTAGTGGGAATTAACTAAAATGTTAGGAGGACATGGGGCTGGGATTTGATCCACTTATGTGTCCACGGGTCACGAGATAATTTTGATACAATCTATTTGGGTGGAACCACACATTTGACCACTACCTCAAGGTGCCCCCATGGCTCCAGGCTCGACCCTCATTGGAATTGAACCTTGTCCACTAGTGAAAAAATCATCGCTCTTTACCAATGGATCCAACCCCTTTGGGATAAATATTAGGAGGACATGGGGGTGGGCTTTGATCCACTTATGTGTCCACGGGTCACAAGATCATTTAATACAATCTCTTTGGGTGGAACCACACATTCGAACACTACCTCAAGGTGCCCACATGGCTCTAGGATCGACCCTCATTGGAATTGAACCTTTCCACTGGTGAAAAACACTTTGGTCTTCACTAATGGATCCAACCCCTTTGGGATAAAATGTTAAGAGGACATGGGGGTGGGATTTTATCCGCTTATGTGTCCACGGGTCAAAAGATGATTTAATACAATCTCTCTGGGTGGAACTAGACGTTCGACTACTACTTCAAGGTGCCCCCATGGCTCCAAGGTCAGCCCTCATTAGAATTGAACCTTGTCCATTGGTGAAAAACTCCTCGCTCTTCACCAACCGATCCAACCCCTTTGGGCATTATTTTATTAATTTACATTTAAATCAAAATTGTCTATTAATAATAGTTTATTACACTTAACATTAAAGTAAATATTGAAAGAAATTTAAAAAATTAAAGTGCAGACTTCTTAGAAGAATTTGTAGGTTATGAATTTCAATTTTGTTTTATTTATATTAAGTTAGAAAAATAAAGGAGGCACATATTTTAATCACTTGATTGAATTAAATTAAATGTGAAAGTGTTTTCCAATTAAACTAAATGTCAATGTTATTTTATTTTAGAATAGTTCAAACATGTTATAATTTGGATTTTTTTAAAGTATTTTTTCCTATCATTTTTTATTTAGAAGAATTGTTGGAATTACAAATATAAGTTGAATGCACAATCTATGTGTAATATATATTTTAGAGGTTGTTGAATCCATTTATATATAAAAATGAAATTTTAACAATAACTAATTATGATTTGACCAAAAATTATACTACCAAATCCCCATAATATATATTGTGTTAGTTGATATGGAAATTGAACAATATTTATTGTGTTGAATTTATCAATTAAACAAAATATCATTAAAATTATTAACTTCTCCAATAAAATAAATCAATTTTTATAGTAAAAATATTCTAAAATGCAACTATAAAATAACTACATTTTGAGATAAGCACTATCAACGCTCTAAATGTAAGTCCACTCATCATTTTTAATCTTAGGCTTGTAGGTTCATTCTACAACTGTTTGCTACCATAGTCTTCAATTCTCCGCAGTACAACATGATAGACTTGATTATGAATCATATGGAGAGAAAAAAGAAACTCGGAAGTTCTTCTGGTAGGTTATATGGTGATCCAACTTTGCGACACATGCTACTTGTTCACCTCTTCAGATTTGGACCACAAGTGAGATTCAAACTCTGACAAGTCCCAAAATCCTGTCATGGTCTTATGATATGGTCTCGAGTTCCCTTGACTCTACTTGGGCATGTGACTATGTTTACACGACATAGACTCGAAATATTGATGCAACCCTTGTACTATGAATTCTTTGTAAGTTGCAAAATTTAAATGAATTGAATGCACAATATCCAACCATGCTAGCTCAACCCAAAGCAACTATAACTTATTGGTGTCAAACCAAATAAATGCACAATTAAAGGAATTGAAACTAAAAAGGAAACTTTTGGGTGTGCAAAGATGCTCCTATATCGAAACCCCCTAATAATTGAATGTGAGTATCGTTCCCATAGGATGGATTTCAAGAACCCTACAACAATGTATCAATAACATTTTCCAAACTCTCTCTTTCATATCCATGTTGCATAATATCCAAAACTCTATTCTTTCCAACAAACTTAGTATTCCTTGTACTCTTATTTTCCTAACCATCTGGCAACTTGCTCCAAGTTTGAAGGCATTTAAGCTTGCATTTGAAGCAAATTTGGCTTCCAATCTTGATTTGTGACAAACTAGGTGCAAGCAAATTTCTTTAAATGTGTGACAACAATGACCACATTAGAGAGAAGCTAGGTGCAAGAATGAATGATAGCAAGTGAAGATAATTAAGTCATTACTCTCTTTTCCCTCAACGCACAATTTTTGTTATTCTCTTTATTTGCATCAACATTTTATCATTTTTTTATTTGAGCAAAAGGTTGTCCATTGCATCTTTGACAATGAAACATTTGGCATAGAATCTAGGCATGAAGCGAACCACCCAAAATTTCTGCTATTTTATTGTTCTCTTCATGGCATTTCAATAATGAGGAGGGAGCTCTTCATGACATTTATTTCACTATTTTCATTTCCGCTTCATCACATTTACTTTACTCTTCGTTTATTTTATTTTTCCTTCCAGCGTTCCTCTGCAGCTTTTGGGGCAATTGCTAGTTTTATAAACATGGAAAAGTATGGTATCACTTATATTGAGAGAGTTTAAAAGTCCATAATAATAAGTTGTCTAAAAGTTTAAAAAAATCATTCTTATGAGATATTTTTAACTAAAATTGGGTTCTACTTAATAAAATTAGATATATTAAAAAATATCGATATAAATAGAGAATGACAACCATAAACAATGATAAAAGATTAGTTAAACTCAACCAAAATTATTTAAAAATGAGGAAGACAATATGGAACTAGGTGTACACAAAATGGTTTGAAGAGTAGGTTATAAAATAAAAAAGGTATTTAATGGATAAAAATGCAATGAAAAGTCCTATACTAGCATAGCCACTTAACTTGTGGCCGGTGAACATGGATAGATCACAAGTTAAGTGTCATGAACAAGTTATATGTCACTTGTTTTCCATGCTTAGCTGTAATCACTGGTTGTCTGTTACCTTCTTGAATTAAATGGGTTGTCTGTCACTACCTAATATCCATGCATGAGCTATGAGTTATCCATGCATTAGCTACCAGTTATCTTTTATATTTCTTTTTTTTATAATTGTTTATTTGGAATTTTGAACAATGACCATAAAATCAATATGGACAGTACACTTGTCCCATCCTCCTTCAATCTAGGAAAATCGTAGATGGTACTCCACTCCAAATTCTATGATATAAACACTTATCGGTGTAACAAGGTGCTACAAGAAGTAAAAATGTGGAAAATAGAGTAAAAGTAAACAACAATACTACTTAAATAACTTGAATCGATAAGAGAAAGTCAAAGTGCAAAACTATTTGAAGCTTGGAGCTATTCGGCGAGACAAAAAGTTACAATGACAATTTGGGGCGATTCAAAATTGGGCAAAAACCCTTTTGGTATTTTGTTAGAAAAACATGATCACGAAACAATAGCATAAAATAAGATGCAGAAGTAAAACACGTAAACAAAATACGAGACACTAATATACGTGGTTCACCCAATATGGGTTACGTAAACAGAGAAATTGCCAGTCTTTTTATTATATTGTCCAACAAATGAAGGGATACAACCCGCAACACATCCGCTGCAATTTCGTCTTAACTCTCTCAAAGTCTCTCTCACACAATTAGATAGATCTTTTTCACAATACTACAATACAATACACGACTATATTACAATGCATTCTTTTAAAGAAGGATTACCATGGGAAAATACCATGGGCCCATAAACTATTAGCCAAAAAACAACCCAAACAATTTCTTTCGGGGGCTTTGCCCTTGAACCTCCTTTCTTAGGGGCCTGCTGACTCTCAGACCCCCAAACCAGGGGGGATGCCCCTCCCCCCCGCTAGGACGATTGTACAATCCACCTGCACATCATATAAAACTAGGGTACAAGCATGGTTGAACAACGCGATCTTTGAATCATGAAGATAATCAGGCTCCACAACCAACAGTTCCACCATGCATGGGCCATGTAGCATGGTAGAACTCTTCATAAACTCGACTTTTGTTAGTATTCTATCAAATTTGTGGCTAAAAAAAGCATATGTTTGTTACAACATTGCCTTACTCCCTTTAGACTTAACATCCCATGTAATGGAAAACAAGAAATAACACAACTAGGAACCAACATAGACATGTTGAGATGTGAAACATGAATAATGGGAACAACCCAAGGAGTTGTGGTAATAAAGGTTATGTCTAGTATGTGGAAATTGAGAGGTTGAAATTGAGGAATAGTTTCTCTTACAATGTGCAACATACTCGTAAATCAAGGAGAGGTCAAATTTACATCTATGAGAATGGAAATTAACATTTTGGGATGATCTAGTGAGATGTACAATGGGTTTGACCTAGAACAAGATGCAAGGAAGCTAGTCCTTGATGTTGAGAGTAGAGTCAAGAAGGAAGCTAGTCCTTGATGCAGAATGAAGAATACAGGACTCGATTGAATAGAACAAGTCCATGATTTTGGTTTTTCCATTACACCATTAGTTCTAATGATAATATATTGCCTTATTCTCTTGGAAAATGGTTCACATAATATAAACTTTATTATCCCATATAGCCATTCATATTTGAAGAGAGTTTATATATATATATATATATATATATATATATTATGAAAGATGTTCATTAATGAAATTGAGATATACTAATTGGATTTCAATATATATATATATATATAAGAAAGATATCCATTCATGATATTGAGATATACTAGTTGGAGTTCAACAAGGGAACGTACCCCATGAACTAGTGATGGAGATATTTTTTTTTTTTGTAAAGTTGGAGAGGTATGAATTAATTATGAGAGCCCAAAAACATAGTCGAAATTACATAGGTATCTGGATGATCTAGTGCTAGCTGGGGAGGCCTCGAGAAGTGAAGCCACCATCCCAGTCGCTCAAAAATACTGTAAAAGCTAGCATTATACAAAAATAAGACCTTATAGGGGAGGCCTGCCCAGAATTGAACCTGGGTCTTGTTCAAAAAATACATGACATAGATGCTGAGAGTTCTGGAAAAAAAAATATATATATATATATATATATATATGAAAACAAAAAAGCTAAATGTTACAGTAGTAACCTGATGCCAATGGAGCCCGTCTAGGGATTTGCTTCAGCGTGTAGCACGTTTGGTTCTTCTTTGATGATGGGGCAACTGCCGTAGTAGTCTTCTACCGTCCTAGGGGACGAAGGCCTAGAAGTGCCATCGGGAGGATTAGTGTGGCCACCTTTTTGCACTGGGTCGAGGTTGGCCAATGTTGCAGAAGGATGACCAGCGTCCTCCCTGACATATGCGTCCACTCCGTTCGAACCATCACCTTGATTAGTCAGCGTGTTGTTATCAACAGCTTTTTGGAGGGTTTCCATCTCATTACTATTCCAAGGGAGAAATTTTCCCAAGTCATATTTGCATCCATAATACCCAAACGTTCTGCCATATCTGTCAAATTGAATTTGATATCCCTGAGAATACTAGTGTTAGTGTTCCAATTGCCCGCCACTTCGTCCACCAGAGTGCTCATCATATTCTTAATTAACCAATAATGGTTGATGGTTCCTCCATTCCTCCCAGAAGCCAGAATGGTCGCGACTCTGCGAGCTTCCCAACTGTTGATAAGGTTGCGGGTGGAGGCAGAGACGCTCTCTGCATAGCCATCCATCGTTGTCCAGGAAGTGATTTTTCTGGGTCGTCGACCAGAACCTCTCCTGCTACCACCTCGGCGAGGAGTGCCTCTTGGTCGTGTCATGGCTGCAGGTTGGCAAAGAACGTCTTGAACCAGGAGCGTAGGGGGAGCAACAAAATGGAACCAGGCGGGAGCCAAAGCGATGGAATAATCTCAAGTGTCGACACTAAACCGCTATGAACCCAGCCTGCACGCTTTTACTACAGAGAGAATTAATGTTGTTGGCCGGTATTCTTGAGAAATGTGGCGAATTAATGCTGGAGGTGCCTTCCAGCACCATCTGCCGACGTTGTAGTGCGATCTGCATGAGGACGAGTAAATGTTGAACCTTGGGGGGGGCTCCCTTATTCACTCATCACCGTTGTCTTGCAGGTTGCACTGACAAGTGAAGAACTCCGTAGGCATGTTGGTACACGTGTTCTCTGGGAGCTAACTGGAGGGGGCTCCATGTGCAGGTTGGCTCATGTGGGTTGGGTTGTCACCCGAATTCGGGGGTGATGGAGATAACTTTATAAGCCACTAGGGGACAAAATGGGGTATAGAAGCATATCCCCGTGCTTGACTTGTGACGACTCCCCCTTATTCCCATATCTCCTCTACAATAGGAGAGACGAAAAACATATCTTTAACATAGTGAGATTTTAAGCACAAATATCGCCAAACACAAAGAGACATGTTGCAACAAATAAAATAAAATAAAAAGAGTCTCTTCATACACAAACAGTCCAGCAGCCCGCTGGATCACCATAGTCACACATCAGAATTCATATGGTGATGTTATCATTCGAATGTAGCAAGGTGAGCCCTACACGATAGGTGGAGAAGAGCTATATCACATATCACAATTCATACGGTGATTTTATCATTCCAATGTAGCAAGGTGGGCCCTACACGAGGAGAGGAGGAGAAGAGCCCTATAAAAGGGAGAGGAGGCGCAGTCCCTTGGATAGTTCGTGGAGGAGCTATATAAAAGGGAAAGGAGGCGCAGTCCCTTAGATAGTTCGTGGAAAAGAGCTATATAAAAGGGAAAGGAGGCGCAGTCCCTTGAAGGTGGGAATAAATTACAGCTTCGGGACTTCAAACACAACACGGCGTTTTTTATTGGATGGTCTTTAGTTCGAGTCCGTTGAAGTTTAAGGCGAGGAAATCCCCGGTAGAGATTGAATGACTGCAGAAGAAAGAACAAGAAGTAGATGAAGTGAAACAGGTACTTCAACACGGCGTTTTTTATTTGGTGGTCTCTAGTTCGAGACTCTTGAAGTTTACGGCGAGGAAATCCTTACGGGTAGAGATTGAAAGAACAGCAAGTCTTTGTTTAAGAGTAGGTGAAGTAAAACAGGTACTAATGGGTTGTTTAAGATTACGTGAAGTAAAACAGAAGCTTTCCAATAAGAAATTGAGTAAGAGACAACGTCAGAGAAGTATTTCCAGCAGATATGGCGTTCCAGCAGAATTGAAATGCAAAGCCAACGAAGAAAAGAATCAAAGCTTGAATGAGACTGCACAGAGCTCAGAAATCGATTTCAACAAGAGTAGCGGTCCTCCTCTAGGAGAAATCGAGGTGAAGGTGGGTTTTCATGTTGCTTCTGTGCCTTTGAAGTATTATCCTATCTTGCTTGCTTCCTTCGAGAAGGCGCTGAAGATCATTTCTGAGGACGAGTGGAATGCCAATAGAAACGCAGAGGGGCAGCGTCACAGAAAGAGCCCAAGAGATGGCGGTTTTTTTCGGACTGTTGAATCTCATAAAAACAAGGATGACACACTCCGGAACTTTGAAGAAAAATGTCCTCCTGGAGGGGCTAATGTTGTGGTTCTCTATACCACTACACTGGGGGTTATCAGGAAGACTTTTGAAGACTGCAATAATGTGAGAGATGCGCTTAAGAGCCATGGGATTTGTATCAGTGAGAGGGACGTATCCATTCATTTGGAGTACGGAAAAGAGCTCAGGAACTTGATGGGTGGTAAAGTTGTAACGTTGCCCAGAGTGTTCATCAAGGGCAGATACATTGGTGGTGCCGATGAAGTTCTCCGCATCCATGAGGAAGGTATAATGGCCGACCTTATTGCAGGGATTCCGACTGGTATGGCGGGCACGATCTGTGATACGTGTGCAGGGGTCAGATTTGTGCCTTGCTTCGAATGCAGTGGAAGCTGCAAGCTTGTGACTGGAGATAACCTGTTTGTAAAGTGCCCTCACTGCAATGAGAATGGCTTGATTCAGTGCCCCACTTGCTGCTGATATTTGAACCATACCATGACAAACTGAGCGTCTTCCTATATGAAGATCATATCATTGTTGGCATTCATTTATCTATATTTTGAGTTTATACCAGGTGGATTTTAGTGTTTATGAAAATCCCTAACTCAACATTAATGTTTATTTTATGTTACATCTAATTCACGGCTTAAAAGTATGAAAACAAAAATTCTTACATATATGCATTTTTACTTTTAATTGGGAATTACATTTTCATTTTAAATTTATTTTTAATTACTAAATACAATTATATTATATATATAAAAAGATGTTAGCATTTCTTGGAATTTTATGCTAGGTTAGTTGTATGTCTTTTGTGTAGTAAGTGGTTGTTCAACTATTGCATAAGCAGAGATAGAGTGAGCTTCCTATCTCCAAACCAATGGAATTTATGGTATTTATATTTTCCTTTCCACAAACTAAACTTTAGGGTTCAAGAGTCTAAAAACCGCCCAAATTGATATGCATTGGATGCCCATCAACCTAGCTTCCTTGTCAAGTTGTGCCATGCAGCTGAATATTTGATCTACAAGGTAAAGATCTTAGAGCTATGGACAAAAAAATGTATTCCACTAATGCCATGAATCATTCAATGAACTAACTGGGGATTTGTTATGATTATAGAGGTCATGAATGAGTTCAGATATGCTATCCCACTTTCATGGTGTAGAGACAACTTGTAAGGTTTATAAACATGATTTTTTCAAGTTTTAACCAACGCGTTGAGCACTTTTTTCTCCACTGTGAGTTCACTTGGCGAGCTAGATCTTCCACATCAACCATCCACATGTTCACTTGGCTTGGATCTGCCACATCAACCATGCACCATGAGTTCGCTTGGCTTGGATCTGCCACATCAACCATCCACTTGTTCATGAAATCAATGATTGTCAAGGATTACAGGTTGCAAACATGGTCATTTTTAACTTGAGGAGCCATAACACCCAAACCATATTTTTGACATGTCAATTTCACATGGATTACAACTAATTAAACTAGTTTTAATAAACCATTTTTTGATGAGCTAAAACCTCCTTGTTTTGGAAAGGTTTAGGATGTCATGAATTTTCATTTTTATTCACTCATAGAGATTTATCCCACCTCCATAGGGACAAAGATGTGGATGACAAACCCTAATTTTGAATTACTTTTACTATTAGTAAGGTAGGTTCTAAAATTAAAGAGGCCAGGTTTCTCCATTAAAATATAGAGTACCTCCCTCTCATTTGTAACAAGAACACATGTTCAAACATGATCTTATTACTTTTCAGCTTGGTCTACACGAGCTTCTAAGGTTGATGCACCTCTCTCTTTGGCATATTTCTATTCTTTGAAGGATGATTGGTGGATTTCAAGAGTTTTGCTATCTTGTACAAGATTGATTCAAAGAATAGTTTTGATAACTCGTAGTTAAGGAAAGATCTTAGTTTCATCTTGCTCTTTTCTTCATTGATGTCGGTAAGATATTATAATCTCTTGTCTTGTATTCCTCTTGTGCACCTCGGCAAGGTGAGTTAGGGTTTTATTTTACATCTTGTTAACTTTGTCAAAAGAGACTTTCCTGTTGAAGTAGCTCTCCATATTGGTCCTTGGAATTCATTGTTTTCCCTAATTAGGCTAAAGACTACTTTGAATCACCTAGGGTTACTAGTCTTTTCCCTAATTCATGAATACTGAATTGTCAAATTGACAAGGGACACTAATCTTAATCACTTGTTTCTTTAGGGAAAAGACTAAGGTCTAACCCCTTCTCTTCTTAAATATTTTATCAAATTTACATACCTACATATGTATGTATGTATGCATTTTGAATATATATATATATATATATATATATATATATATATATATATATATATACACACACAAAAAAAAGTAGTATATTGTGAAAACCCTAAAAAACATAACAAAAAATAATTATCTTTTGAAGCATGTAATCCACTAGAAAAGTGTTCCCCCCTAGATTTCACGATGGATCTTTGAGGGAATCTCCTTCCTATGGTGGGATTGAGAGATATGCCATGCTTTGTGTTATTTTTGGTACATTTTGATATCTAGTACAACACGTACAACAATCAAATCATCAAGTTTTGAAGGCTTAAAAAAGTAAGGAAAAAGCCCAGGTTTGACCCTTGGGGAGTTGACCATCTATTGGAATAGTTTAAGTAGATCCACCATATATTTTGAGGACTAATTGGGGCTTAAACTAGATCTGGTTAATCACTTTCAGATCTGATTTAGAGCCTGCGTTTACCCTCTTGAGGTATATCCTTTACCCTAACCCTAAAGGCACACCTTATATGGTAAGTTGGTGAAGTTTGGCTAGTTTTTCATATTTTTATGAAGTGTTATTGACTATTTTTTAGTCATAACAGGAGTAAGTAATTAGAGTTATCTATATTGCAACTAACTATAAAATATTGTAACTCATGCCCTCTCCTAGTATCATTTTATGCGTCATTGTTTTGATCCCATAAGGAATTGGTCTTAGTTTGAGAGATTGCTTGTGAAAGGTATGTGTATGGTGTTTGAGTATTTGTAATACCCTTCATCAAAATTAGGGACTTCCCCTTGGTCTTAGGGGTTTATCTAAAGTGTTGAGAAGCTAGGATGTGGTGACATTGGGTGTTGGCTTCTCCTATGGTTACCCTTCATAGCACTAGGATTCATGACCTTAATCAGGGTGCTTATTTCAATGGTAACAAAGCTTATTGAGTTGGTCTAAGCAGTTTTGTTGTGTTTATGTAAGATCCAGAACCGCATATAAAGCAGTCCTAAGTGTCTTAACTTCAAATTCAATTGTAAAAATAAAATTCTTACCATAAACAAGTTTGTAGGGGGTGAAGCCTATAGTATTCCTCCATTTGGTTATGTAATCCCAAAGGGATTATGGAAATCTAACATCCATCAGTATAATGTGTTTGCACATTTTTTTTCAAACACTTTATTAGTACTTTCTACCCATCCCTTAGCCCGAGGATGATATGGTGAAGTGACCCTGTGTCGAATATGATATTGTTCAGTGAGTCTCCAGATCAGATGGAAAGTAAACTAGGATCCTCCATATGTGAATATTTCTCAAGGTACTCCAAAACAAACAAATATCTCCTCATAAAGGAAATCTGATACATCTTGTTCCATGGCCTTGGGAAGTGCCTTGGATTCTACCCACTCTATGACATAGACTGTGCAAACTAGGATATGGACCTTCTTATGAGATGGAGGATTATTTGACCCCACAAAGTCCAAGGCCCGTCTATGAAATGGTTCAATCCCAAGTTGAGTCTGAAGTGGCATCTCATCGAATTTCCCTGTTTTCCCCATCTTCTGGCAGTTTCCATAGCCCTTTACATACTTCTTAGGCCAAAAACATCCTAATCGGAACGCCTTATGACCTATTCTTTTATCAACAAATATTCTTCCACGAGGCTCATCATGATAAGCCTTGAGGATATGATAGATATCATCTTCTCTGTCACAATGTCAGATCATGATATCTTGCCCTATATAGAATAGTTAACCTTCAAGCAAGGAATACATAGAACTTTTCCATATAATACACTATCGTTCACTCAGGGAGAGGTGGTTTAGAAGCTTTCCTGCAACCAAATAATTAGCAATATCTGCATATCAAGGAGTTCTAGTAGATATTGCAAAAAGGTGATCATCAGTAAAGCTATCCTCTACAAGTGTAGCATCACCATCACTGATGAGCCGTGAGAATAAATCTGCAACATCTTCGTCCCTCCCAATATTATCAATAATGGTGACATCAAATTCTTGTAACAACAATAACCGCCTAGTCACTCTTCCATTTGTAATGGGTTTATTCATTAAGTAGTGAATGACAGAGTGATTTGTATGTATGAAAACATGATAACCTATTATATATTGAAGTTCTCTACATCCATGAAGAAGGTATAATGGCTGACCTTATTGCAGGGATTCCGACTGGTATGGTAGGCATGATCTATGATAGGTGTGCAAGGGTCAGTTTGTGCCTTGCTTCGAATGTAGTGGAAGTTGCAAGCTTGAAACTGGGGATAACTTGTTTGTAAAGTGCCCTCACTGCAATGAGAATGGCTTGATTCAGTGCCCCACTTGCTGCTGATATTTGAACCATACCATGACAAACTGAGCTTCTTCATATCTGAGGATATCATTGTTGGCATTCATTTATTCTATATTTTTATTTTTCATTTAATCTCGTTGTTTTGAGTTTATACCAGGTGGATATTTCAAGGCTATCACGATTTCACATCTTTCAAAGGGTTGGTTCATGATCAATGGATCAGGACTAGCAGCTGGTAATTGTGTGTACTAGGATATATATTGTCATTAAATCTGTTAATGTAGCGTCATTTAATGACCACAAATCATTTGTAATTTGTAAGTTTATTATTTCACGGCAGGCGGTGACATATATGAATCAGTTGATTCCATTAATTTAGCCAAATATCTATATAGATGGCTGAATTTTTTGTTTTGTAAAGCTGTAATTTTTTATATTAAATATAATTTTTTAAAAAACATTTATTTCAATGTTGATTGGTCATTTGCTAACGTTTGCCTGGGGATGACGTTAACATGTCATAGTAAAGTTTTGATGTACCAGTCCTGTTTGTGGTTAAAAGATCCTTACAATCGTATGGTAATTATAAAGTTTATTTCCCATTCATACAGAACCCTTGACTGTGTGACGTAATGAGCCTATGACTAGCGTCCTTTCTGTCTTTAATCAATCTCCTTCTTTCTACAACCGGTCTGAATATGCTCCAACATCCTTTCTATTTATCATGTACATTTTAGTGTTTATGAAAATCCATAACTCAACATTAATGTTTATTTTATGCCACATCTAATTTACGGCTTAAAAATATGAAGAAAAAAAAAACTTAACATATATGCATTTTTACTTTTAATTTTTTAATTGAGAATTACATTTTCATTTTAAATTTATTTTTAATTACTAAATATACACATATATATATGCCAATAAAGATGTTAGCATTTCTTGGAATTTTATGCTAGGTTAGGTGTATGTCTTTTGTGGTGTTTTTTTGTGTAGTTGGTTGTTCAACTATTGCATAAGCCAACTATTGCATAAGCCTTAGGCATGGCCTTAAGCTCACATCATGGTTCGAAGGGCTATATTGCATATGCATATTTTAATTTGGTGCAGTGATTTTATACTTGGTTGAGTGGTGATGGTGAAGGTTGTTTGTTTTACATATTTTAATGAAGTTATATGTGTGTTTACTCATATGTTATGACTTTTAAATCTACGTGGATGTATCCATATTTAAGATGCAATAAATTGGGTCTTTGATTATGAAGAAGATGCTTAGCACACACTTTGCATCTTTTCCAACTATCATTGTTTCGACAAAACATAGAGAAGTCGATTCAATGGCTATGTAATTTTGTGGAAAAAGATTTTTTTTTCTATTACAATTTTGTGGCAAAAGTATTAGATTTCTATAGTTTGTCTTATAGCAATAGTTGTTAGCAACTGCACTGACATTGCCACCTCATGGCTCTTGTTATTTTTTTAAACCAGTGAAACCAAATAGTAAGAAGAGTTATTTAATTTTTGCCTTTAAAAAAATTATAATTATCAAATATTTATTATAAAAAATAAATCTATTGCAAAATAAATATTTAATAAATTAATTACAATATATAAAACGCTATATATATGGAGATAAAATTGATTTAGGGTATCAAGAGCATAAATCCATCTTAAAAGGATCTACCAAGGGCCGATAGGGATCAAATATCTCAAGTTGCAAACTCTTCCTCAACATTTACACTCTTCAAATCAAGTGTGTAATGCAATGTTTATGGTTTTAATTAATCTAATCTGAGCCGACATGTTATTTTTTATAAAAAAAAAAAATTATAAAGGACACGTGTCAACTCCACGATGAGCACGGAAGGAGTTACACATCCCCCTACCGGGTTGTAGTATGTGCCTCTTCGATGCAATTAGTTAAATTTACTCACTACATTTATTCTATTTTATATGTAATACCACCCTCTAGTTTGTAAAAGTGAGATATTATTCTTCATGGCTCACAAAAAACTTTCATCGACAATTGTTTACTAAAAATAAATATATAGCAAGTATAATTTGAACCTAAGTAGAAAAGATAAATATTTTTTTCAACCATTAAAACTATACCTAGCCAACAACCATTAAATTTGCATTTATCCATATAATCATTATATTAAATACATGGAGCTATCATTTGTGGATAGTTTACACCGCTAATATCACTTCCAATAAACCTGTAAAGATGGCAGCGGCTCAAATATGTCTAGATGGGAAGAGGAATTGGAAGTGATATTACCTTTTGTCCAAGGCCAAAAATATGAACTCTTAAAAAAATTGTGTGTCAACGTTAAATGATTAATTGCATGAACCTTTGAATCAAGCATGAAAAAGAGAGGTACATTACTATAAAGAATTCTCCGAATCTCCACATCTCCACTAATCCATTACCATGAATTGGAACAATATAGTACATGACGTTAGGAGAGATAGAGTGAGATTCCTATCTCCAAACCAATGAAATATTTGGTATTTGTAATTTCCTTTCCAGAGTTTAAAATTTAGGGTTCATGGATATGAACAAATTATCCAACACCGACTATAAGGATGCATTCAAAAAGAACAAGAGTCCAAAATCCACCCAAATTGAGGTGCTCAACCCTTGGGGGTTGAGCATCTATTGGAATACTTTAAGTGGGTCCACCATCTATTTTGAGGACTAATTGGGGCTTAAATTGAATATGGTTAAGAACTTTTAGATTTGATTTATTGCCTCCTTTTACCCTTTTGAGGTATGTCCTTTACCCTAACCCTAAAGGCACACCTTATATGTAATTGATATTGTATTCTCATTAGTTCGAGACGCGTTTGTCATTCAACGCGCACAATGGGGCATTGAAAGGAGAAGTGGGTGGTCTCTCCACAAGATCGGCAAGGTCTTGGTATGCATGGATGGAAGCGTTCTTGGTCTTCCCGAGTGTTGATTTGCTCCATTATGCATGTGATGTCACTAGGAGGGAGCATATGTGTGGAATTCCCATAGGAAGAGAATTCATCGTGTGTTGGTGTTGTTGTAAGATTAGATGGTTCTTGCGACATTATAGGCTCTACCACGTTTTCGGCAGTTGGTGCAACTTCTGTGCGAGGTGTGACTGACATTGTCGCTGATGTGATGATTACATTAATGGATGTTACCTATTGGATTAAGAAGAGGGGTTCCTCAATCGTTACTTGACTGAGACAAACTATTTCCAATGCCCCTCGATATCGAGGGATTTCGGGGCAATAGTGCATATAGTGCCCGTACTGAGTGCATATAGAATATGCGTGGCTTGTACACAATTTTTTGGACTTAGATGTGGGCGAGGGAGGTGTGCCACCTTTCACCATTGGTGGAGTGTGGGTAATGATAACAAGGGTGTTGAGAAGATTCCTTAATTGCGGTAGAGTAGGACCTAGATTGGTTGTGTGGCCTGGATGCCCACAAAGAGAACACGACGGTGTGACCCTTTGATGAGGAGGATTGATCATAGATGGGGATTTTAACTCCTGATGGTTGAATCCCCTTACCTTATGCTTCACAGTTTCTACTAAATTAGAGGTCGATTATGTAATTGGGGACCTTTCAACTTCGGTTGTTTGGTTCCCCCATTGGCAGTATTAGCGACTACCGATTGTGGTGTAGTTACAGATGTCATAGGTTGGGTTGTCGTAACTGAATGTGTTCCGGGCATTGCAGTCGTACTAGCCAAAATAGGGACAAAATTGTAATGGGCGACTAGTTTGGAAGCCATCTCTGGGAAGGGTGGTGTAAGGTACCAAACTGGGATTCCCAAATTTATCCCAGGTAGAGTTAACTGAGCCATAACTAGTGTTCCTTATACACCCATGGGAAGATACAAGAATGGGATTTGAAATATCAATGGTATCGATCGAATCAACATTTTTTCAATGCCATGACTTAGTAGTGGTATTGATGATGGTGTTGAGGTAGAGGCAGCTCCATTTTTAGCGGTGAAAATTGTGCACATTAGGCCATCTGTTGATGTAGGGATCTTAGGTGGTGGTCCCAAATATACTCCTAACAAATTGGAATCATTGTACATACTGGGGGCAATGTCAACATATGGTTGATCATCTCACAGTACAATTGGTAGGACATTGTTAGGGTTTCTATGGTATTAGAGTCATAGTAGTTAAGCTGGTCAAGGGTAACTACCTTCCCATTTAACAAAAACATCATGATACAGAATAGTGACAGAATACTGATGAGGAAACCGCCTTCATGGCATACATGGAATCACGCCCCAAGAGGATGTTGTAGTCAATTTTTGTGTTGGCTACTTTGATATCGATCATAACAATAATTCCCCCTATCTCTATGGGGACATTTTGGTACAATCCTCTTGGTTGGGATGGTATCCCATCATACAGGAGAAGAGCGATAGATGAGGGGACCAACTTAGGAGATCCTAATCGTTTCCATACTTTTGCAGACATGACACAAGTGGATTCACCTTCGTCGATGATACATCAATGGATCATGACGTTCTTTACAGTAACTAGAACTTGAAATCTGATTGACGACGGTAGTCGCAGATCACCTTTGTCAAGATCAAAGGTCATGAGGTGCGAGTCAGAAGGGTCGAAGGCACAAAGTGCATTGAGTGATGCCTTTCTCTGTGTTGGGGAAGACTGTAACACTACTAATGTGGACATAGTTGCAGGGGATTGAGACAAGTCATCCACAATACTATAATTGTGGACGGATTTCATGTGAGGGTTATTAGGGGTATGCCGAAGTGGAACTTTTTGGATACGCGGGATTTGTTCAGTATTCGGGCGCAGTATCTGTAGAGGCCCCCCCGAGGGGATAAGAACGTCTTCCACTTGAGGGGTGGAAGGTCTGTCATAAATTTTGGCTCGTGTCTGAAGGTTTACATCCAATGTATAGATATTTTGGAAAGAACCGTCGTCGAGAGGGTGAGGCTCTTGATGTTGTGTGACTACCCCTTAATTGGCAAAGGGTTTCTATAACACAGTGGTTTTTGGTTTGGGAGGATTCTCTTCCTGAGGGGGGAGTTTTCCATCATCTTATTTTTGGCTTCCACTAACTTTTGACAGTCATGGGTAAGAGGACAATGATGTGTGTAGTGACCATAATCGCCACAAATGGAGCATCAATAATTGGTTCTCAGGGTGGGATTATTCCCTTGTTTGGGGGGATTGTTAGTTCCTATATTTGGATTACATGTAGTTTGGTTTTTCCAGGGAGGGAAATTGCCCCCTTGTCCCAATTGTTGATTATGTTTGTTCTTGCATTTCTTCTTCCCCTGAGTCTGTGGATTCTGGGGGGTTGCAGCATTCAATTGCTTATATTTTTGAGTTGGTTGAACATAAGAGGGTTGAACTAGGTTGACCGCCATGTGGGGGGGAATTTGTTGACCAGTTGGGCATGGGAAAGGATAGTATGGGTTATATCCTAGCAGTGGGATAAATGCAGGTTGAGTTCCATAAGAGGTGTACGTAGGAACGGCTTGCACCATTGCCGGTGTAGAAACCATCATTGCTTGGCTAACATTTGGGTATGTAGGACTATAAGGTTCGTACTGTAATTGACCAACTGATGGTGTTGGTACCGGTGTAGGGGGTACCGACGCATGTGGCATAGATGGGTAACACAGAATACAGAACCATGTTTAATGGCACCGATGCGGTAGGAGGAGCCTTTCCTAGATGTTAAATGGACCCAATAATCCCATCCGCCAAATGTGACAGGCCCGAAGGTGTAGGATCCAACGACCAATGCCAAGGGGCATCAAGGAGGATTGTGTAAAGGTAGTCGTATTATGCATATATGAGGTCGAAATGTTGTGCTTTCATAATGGCCTCCTCCTCGCTTTATGGCATGGAGGTGGCAACATCTTTAGCTATGGCAGTTTAGAGAGATTTGATAAACGAATTCAACAAAAAGGGAGGTTGTATTTCGATCTTGCATAGTCTGCGACATCTATGCCACTCATGGATGTGGTCCATGATGTGGGTGGAAGTAGTTCGAAAAAACTCAGTTAGAATCTCGAGGCCTAAATCATGTCGGATTGGCAGTTGAAAGTACGGAGGAAATGCGGTGGCCAATGTCTCAAATGTGGAGTGGGTTCCACTTTCTAGGTTTACGTACCATTTTTCTACCATGTCGGTGAGGGTACGCTGGAAGAGGCGAATCCTCATGGGTCATCCACTATGTTGTTAGATGAACACCATAAGTGGAAATACATAACGTGGTTGGTGGGATCGTATCCCTTTTTTCCTTCGAATTTGGGAATGTCAGAAGGAAGATTTTCTGGCATAGTTTCCATGTCACATCATGATCAATGGGATCATTAGTCAGTTTAGCCAAATCGGGTATATTTAAAATAGCCTTGAATGGTAATTTAGGGATGACTGGTCTTGCCATTGTATGTGGGATGTGATTTCCATGAGGGGGAGACCCAGGTGGTGTTGTAAAAAATGGTTTTACTCCTATGAGAGAGGATGGGTCAAATGGAACTAAGGGATCTCCAAGGGAAGAAGCCAGCAAGGTACTGATTCCGATGGGGGGAGAATTGGTGTAATTAATAGGTTCTCCAAGAGAATAAAATGCACCTAGAAAAGATTTTCCTCGATAAGGTGATCATATCAATGTATCCTGGGAGCGGCCCTGGCTAGGGTACCTTTCTTGTGAAACACGGCAAGAAGGTGTAATGACACCCCTCAAGAGAGGGGATAGGCCTTGCAGTCTAAGAGACTATATAAGGATGTTGTTTTGTTCCTCAATGGTGAATGCTTTATGTCAAATGAGAGTGATAGTAGAATTAAAACACAATTGAACAAATACAAAAATATGCCAACCATAATAGATGCAAAATGGTGCGATAAGTGAGTGATATGTGCAATGTCGATTTTAGTGCATGAGTTCCCACATGTAGGTTCTATTTATTATGAGTTAGTGAACTTGTAGTTAAAAAGAAAATAAGTGTAAATTCCCTAGAAGACCTTGTTAAAACCCAAAATTTGTTCACCTAGCTCATCTCCCTAGTCACATAACCCATTTACCAATTTTTCCTACATTTTTGGCCTCCAAAACCCCAAAAATCCCTACATTGGTAACCAAATGGGAATAAAATCATTGTTTCCCTCATCAATTAATGAAAATATTTTAAAAAATGTCAAAATCCCCAAAAAAGAAAAAGAAAAAGGGGAAATATTCAAAATAAAATAAAAAATAGGGAAAACTCAAAATACCACTAGCCAATACTATTGGCTTCCCAAAACCATGGGTCAATACTCCACCACCCAAAATCACTACAAAAAGGTGATGGAGGCCCCCCATTTCACATCAATGATCAACTTTCCATACCCTTATGCTACCAAAATTCCTGTTGAACTTTAGCCTATCACCTTGAGCTTATGTTCCCCATTTAGTTGAGTGTTGGCCACCTCTTGAGCATTTGGATAAGAGCAAGGAACTCTAGAGGCCCTGCGTGCTACTCGTCATATAGCTGTGAGGGACTACATCTACTCACCTTTTGAGGTGATCCGAAAACGACAAGATCTTTATAACCATAATTTGCATGTAAAAGTTTGAATCCATAAGTCCATTAAAAAGGCTTTAAATGACAAAATTAAAGAGCATAACTAAAGCACATAAAGAGATGCAAACCTTGAAATTTGTAGACAAGAATTGATAACGGAGTTCACCTTCCTTGGGCTACGTCTCCGGGCCACTTCCAATGAGAAGGCCGATCTTATTAAGTCCTCAAAGCTTACAAAATGAGAGTTATGGAAACACTTATGTTTTCTGTTAGTTATCAACAAAAATAGGCAGCACCATTGCAATCCTCTCGAACAATCAAGAAAAATGAGTATAAACTCGACTATGTTTTCTGGAGGCCTCCTCTGGCACGTAAATCAAGAAACTCTGCTTGCATAAAAGACAAAACAGTACGGATTCCACCTCGGGATCCATTCCCATTAATGGATATACGGACCTCAGGAACTGTGTATTAAAATTCATCAAGAAGCGTGCCAATACTGTGCAGAAATTCACCTCGAGAAGCACGCCAATACTATGAAAAATCCCCCTCGGGAAGCATGCCATTACTGTGCAAAAACCCCCTCGGGAAGCATGCCACTACCACCTTGGTAAATGTGCAAACCACCTCGGGAAGCATGCAAAAAACCACCTAGGGATGTGTGCCAACACCGTGCAAAATTTCCTTGGGTTCTGTTCCAAAACTATGGTTTCGGCTCCTCGAAAATAGTGTCGAGGCTTTAGTTTTATAATGGTTTCAGGGGGTTTTGGGCCCCCATATTTCCGTAGCAAAGTCAAAAGAATTATCTGCCATATCCCACAACATGTGGCACAGATGGTGGAGTGTTTAAAACGTTTGACGAGTGGGGAGGAGGTCGTAGGTTCAAACCCGTCGACCTCTCCCCATATAATGATTTTGTTAGCAAGAATATTAGTTCGTGGCATTTATATAGTTTGACTTTGGCTTATTTGGTGGCATATTATATGGTATGGATATGGTTTCGATATCATGTGACTTGGCATATGGTTCATACCACATAGTATATGGTTCGGTTTTATATTATATTTTGGCAATATAACATATATGGGGGTGTTGGCCATGGGGTCGAGGGCTTAGCCCTTGACCTCCCCCCTTTTTCCAAATAAAACCTTGCTCAAAATTATATACATGTTCCGCCACATACATGTTAAGAACTAATGTGTGGCATGCTAGCTAGGTGGGATTGGGGAAGTCTTTTGCGGGCTTTGGAGGTCATGGGGTTGAATCCCATAGACTCCCCATATTTTTATAAAAAAATTACATTAACAACTTTTGCCCAAATTAACCATTTTGACCATTTTTTAGCATTTTTGCCGAAACTTCAAACGTTGATTACTTCTGCATCCGGAGGCCTTTTTCAGTGAAACAAGCATTATCGAAAAGCTCTCGACGAGCTCTTAATATGTGTAAGATTTAGTTTACATTTTGTATAATTTAACTTCGATCGACGATGAGATGATCCTCCTGGATCAAACCTTCCCACTAAGAAGCTTTTGGACCACCAAAATCCCGAACCATTCAGAATTCAAGTGAAGACATGTTCATCTCACTTGTCTCGTATCACTTATCCATTCTTCTTGGAACCTGTACATCTAACTCATCATAACAACAATCAACACTACATTGACATTGTTAAGTATATTAACCTCTTTTTCAACAAAATATTCATTCAATATTGTAGGAACAAACCACATACTACTGATCAATAGTAAGCTAAATATCAACAATGAACATGTGAAAGAGATTGTACTCATATCATGCTTATGTTTTATCATAGGAACATTATCGACCCAATTAGGATTATTTTCTTCCTTATATTGCATAGACATAAGTGTCAAATTCCGACTTGCATTAACAACCCTTTTCAATTGTTGTGTAGTTCCCAATGATCTATCTTTTTTAAATGAATGTGAATGTACTATGTACTCAATTCTTTCCTTAAACAAATGATACTGATTATGTTCTCAGTAGAATATTTCCTTTCGATCATATAAATACGGGCTTCCCAACACAATTCCACAGATATCTAATGGAACCACATCACATTCAACTTCATCTATAAACTTGGATGTAATTGCAAACTTTAGATCAAATTGCCTTGTTACTTGTAATCTTTTATCTTTGCATACCCAGCCTAATGGATAAGGTTTCTTGTGTCGTTTTGTTGTTAATCCTAATTGCTTAACTACTTCTTTTGAAATAAGATTAGTTTGAGATCCACTATCTATGAGTGTGTCGATCTTAGTTTCTTTTGTAATTACCCTTATATGAAACAATGCAAGCCTTTTTCTATCCTTAGAACTGTCATGATATTTAGAAGTAGAAGCACATGAAGAAATAATGTTAGAATCATTACCAACAATAGTGTTATCTTTCACACCTATTATTGATATCTTTGTTTCGCCCTCAGAATCTGATCCAAGATCATCAACGATAACCGTATGGTTTTGCTTCCCTTTCCGATCCTTAAACCACTTCGGTTTCAATTATGTATGTAGCTTCCAACAGTGTTTTGCATCATGTCCATCTCTCTGACAATGAGAACATGAAAGTTTTGTGTCTCCTTTCTTCACGGTAGTTGTATGCTTGCTTTTCCCTTTGTCCTTTCCTTCTTTCAACTTATTGAATTCAGCTGAAGAAAAGTCATCATGAACATTCTTCCCTTTGGATTCAATATGTGTGGCTTGAACACACACTTCATCCAGGTTAGTAGGATTAAAAAAAAGTATTGTATGACGCAAATAACTATGTAATCCTCCAATAAACTTGAGAAGAGTTTCTTGAGTGTAGAGAGGTATACCCAAAATCAAAGCTCTCTTTCTAAATTCCTGAGTGTATTCTTGTACATTCTAACCTTTACCTTGCCTTAAGTTTTTCCAATCCATCCTGGCTTGCTATATGTAACCTTATGGATAAAATTGCTTCTTTAACGCAACAGTAAATTCATACCATGAAGAAATAATTTTACCTTTGTTAAGGATGCCTTCCCATGTCTTACTCTCCCACCAGATGAGTGCAGTGCCTCCAAGGTAGAAAGTATCTAACTGGATCTTTGTAATATCATATACAAGATTCTGGATATTGCAATACACCTCAAACTTCCTGATCCAATCATCTAACTTTTATGGGTTAAGTTCACCATTATATGTATAAAAATCAAACTTAATATCAAGTTTCAAATAAGGTAAATCAAACTTAATCTTCTCAGGTTGTTTCTTTGAATTAGAAGAAGAAGTACTGGAATTTTTAGAAGAGGAAGAAGATGGATAAGAAGGTTCAAAAGGGCCTCCTCCTTTTCCTGTAGCATTATCCTCTGCTTTCTCCATCTTTATTTTCTTATTTTCCAATCTCTCTTGATAATCTGCAAACAATTTTTCTACACTATCTGCCATCTAATAGAAATCTTTGTGGAAAGCCTTTTCATCTTCTTCTCGATAGTATTCATCTTCCATTTTCTTTCTTCTTCTTGATCCAAATTCTGGATCAAGCTCTTCAATCTCTCCTTCACCTCTTTGAATCCTAGATATTGTTAACATTCACAAACTCACAATGCAATGGTTAAGTTGCTCTGATACCAAACTTGATCCGAAAACGACATGATCTTTATAACCATTATTTGCATGTAAAAGTTTGAATGCATAAGTCCATTAAAAAGGATTTAAATGACAAAATTAAAGATCATAACTGAAGCACATAAAGAGATGCAAACTATGAAATTTGTAGACAAGAACTGGTAACGGAGTTCACCCTCCTTGGGTTACGTCTCCGGGCCACTTCCAATGAGAAGGTTGATCTTATTAATTCTTCAAAGCTTACAAAATGAGAGTTCTGGAACTACTTCTATTTTCTGTCAGTTATCATAAAAAACAGACAACACCACTACGATCCTCTCGAAAAATCAAGAAAAATGAGTATAAACTAGACTATGTTTTCCTGAGGCCTCCTCTAGCACGCAAATCAAGAAACTTTGTCTACATAAAAGACAAAAAAGTACTGATTACACCTCGGGATCCATGCCCATTAATGGCTATATAGACCTCGGGAACCATGCCAAAACTGCCTTAGGAACTATGTAGAAAAGTGTCTCGGGAAGTGTGACAATATTGTGCAAAAACCGCCTCAAGTGTGTCAATACTGTGCAAAAAATAGCCTTGGGAAGCGTGCTAATACTGTACAAAATAGCCTTGGGAAGCATGCCAATACCACCTCGATAACTATGCTAACCACCTCGATAAGCATGCAAAAAAATTCCTTGGGATGTGTTCCAACACTGTGCAAAACTACCTTGGGTTCTGTGCCAAAACTATGGTTTTACCTCCTCGAAAACTATGCTGGGATTTGGTTTTATAATGGTTTTGGGCGGTTTTGGGCCCCCATATTTCTGCAGCAAACTTAAAAGAATTAAATGCCATATCCCACAACATGTGGCATGGATAGAGGAGTGGTTAAAGCGTTTGACAAGTGGGGAGGAGGACGCAGGTTCAAACCCGTGGACCTTTCCCCATATAACGATTTTGTTGGCAAGAATATTAGTTCCTGACATGATATAGTTTGACTTTGTCTTATTTGGTGGCATATTATATGGTATGGATATGGTTTCGATATCACATGACTTGGCATATGGTTCATACCATATAGTATATGGTTCGGTTTTAAATTATAGTTTGGAAATATAACATATAGGGGGGTATTGGTCATGGGGTCGAAGGCTTAGCCCTCGACCTCCCCCTTTTTCCAAATAAAACCTTGCTCAAAATTATATACATGTTCCACTAAATAGATGTTAATAACTAATGTGTGGTGTGCTGCCTAGGAGGGCTTGGGGAAGGCTTTGCAGAGATTTGGAGGTCATGGGGTCGAATCCCATGGACTCCCCATAATTTTATAAAAAAATTACATTAACAACGTTTTCCCAAATTTACCATTTTGAGCATTTTTGCCGAAACTTCAAACGTTGATAACTTCTGCATCCGGAGGCCTTTTTCAGCGAAACAAGCGTTGCCAGAAATCTATCGACAAGATCTTAATCCATGTAATATTTAATTTACATTTTGAATAATTTATCTTATATTTACGATGAGATGATCCTACTGGATCATGAGGTAACTCTTATTGTAAACCCTTGTTTGCACGATAATACAAAACTACTTCATGGGTTTTGATCTATTTGTTTTTTTCTCTATAATAATTAGTTAGATTTAATTTATTTGTATTTTAGGTTATTTACATTTACATAATACACATTCATAAGTTGTTACTAAGGGTTCCATAATCCTTAGTAGGTGCCCTTTTGCACAGGCTAGTGTGAAAACACTAGTTATAGATTTGGCGACTCCGCTAGGTCGATTCCCATCGATCTTTGGTTTAAGTTATTTTAAATTTTATATTTGTTATTTTGCTTTCATTTAACTTTTTAGGCCTAGCTGCAGATCCTCTACTTGCATATCTGTCCCTTGCCTTCACAGTACCCCTCTTTATTTCTGTTTTTACAGCCTGGCCCACAAATTTCTACCATTAACCTGTGGCCCAAATGCGACTTCCGGCCCGAAACCCACGCTCCCTAGCTCGACTTTCGGCCCGAAACTCATGCTCAGAGCGCGCCTTTCCTCCTATAAGTCGTACGCTCCGCACATGTTCCTACCGGTAAGTCGTGTGCTCCGCATGCCTTCGGTCCTGTAAGTCGTGCGCTCTGAGCGCCTCCCGGCCTGCTACCCGCGCCCTTCACGTGCCTTTGGCACTAAAACCCACGCCCCGAGCATGCCTCTAACCCTGAAACCCACACCCTTTTTCCTTTCTTTGTTTTTCTGTTTCAGCGAGACTTTTTATGTAGCTTGCAACGCCCAGATCGTGACTTTTTGCTTCATAGACACACCCTACAACCCTTTTTGCCTCTTTTCTTGCCCAAACAACCTTATCCTTTCCTACACCCTTGTGCCATTAGTACTTTTCTGTTGTTTGCTTGCTGTAGCATTTGGAACATTTCACTTTGCATACATTCTTACTGTGTTTCTATTTGGTTCATTATATTTTCAGCGAGCTCATTTATTTTACACATAGTAGTTAATACTTTTCATTTCAATTTTAGTCATTTATTTTCCAGCATTACTTCTGGCTATATTGGGTTTACACCACTTGTGCACCCACACACTCCCCATAATTCAAGTGAAACTAAAATTGACTTAATTCAACACACATTAACCCACTTAGGAACCCAAAAACAACTTTGTATCTAGGTAGGACATTGGGGTTAGGCATCCAAATAACACCCCCTTTGTCATACACATTTGAGACATAGTTGTTGTCCTTTAGGGAACCAAAATCACCTATTATTTATTAGTACAGTTGACACCTATTTTTTGGAGGGCCTCTCCCTTAGGAGGGAAAGTATCAAGACTGGTTCCAGAATTCTGATTGGAATATCGCTCTCCATTCTCTATTGAAGGACACCTACTCGTTGTTCTCATCGTGCATGATGGAGCCCATACTGGGTGCGCGAAGGCCAAAGAACTGAATCTACGGAACACCTTTCCGAACGTGCCATAAATGGGGTAGCTTAGTTGTCATTATTCTATGACTCTTTTACCCGGAGTCCTTCTTGGTAGAGGGATATCCTTTAGCCATTTGGTTCCCCATTTCATATTGCCTGACTGCAGATTTAATCACCCTGCAGCGGATACGATTTGTGTGAGCTTCCATATCTTTTAGATAGGTGTTTTGCATGCTCCTATACCCCCATTGGTTAATGAGTCTACCTTTTTCTTTCTAGGAGTTCTTCTTCTTGGAATTCTAACCATTTTATTGTCGCTCCACATGTTGTATCATGTTGTTGCAGCACGTGTTTTTGAGCCTGTTGTTGGCCTGAGTGCGGTATTTTCTTTAGCTTTCCTTTTGCACACACAGTTGCACTAGGATTTTTGAACATTTTAGCACTTTTACACATGTCACCATTGATTCACCGAGACACTCTCATCGCCTATGAGGATAATCCCCACAATACGGTCCACTCGACCCCACTCGTCACGCTCCCTTGAGACGCACATCTTCGTCGTCGGATATTCTTCCCAACGCCCCTTATTTCACATCTGATTGTGAGCCAAATTCACCTACATACACCGCTCCGAATAGCCCCATGGCCGATGTGAACCCCAACGCCTTTCACAGCGGGATTGTTGGCAGTGGCTCCACCACTGGCCCAACCACCATTTCAACATCCATCCCTGCTCTGCCATCTACAGGACCTACACCTGGCATTTCAGTCGCTACTTATATACCCATTGAGAGTGGATATGTTCTGACCACCGTCCCTTTAGTCACCAGTATTACCCTTGGGGGCACTTCCCCTGCCACCTCAATACCTCCACCCTTTATCGGCAATCCCTCGATCCTCATTATGACACATGTTGCTACCCCACCACTCGGTGGAGGTGGACCCATGATCGCCGCCATGGCTAGCATGCAGGCCACTTCGACCAAGTCACATCCTCCTGCTAGTTTTCCATTCATGGCCAGTATCAACCTACCTGACCTGACCCGATTGACTAACGTTCCGATCCAACATGACCCCATGTGGCTTCCCATGCTTACCAAACTCCCTTCAGACATCCCTAAGTTTGAGGGAAAGGGTGGTGAAGACCCCCAAAACCACATCATGTCCTTCCACTTATGGTGTTCCTCTAACTCCATAGTGAATGAATCGATATTCCTACGCCTTTTACAACAGACCCTTCCTGGCACTGCATCCAAGTGGTATATTGAACAACCACATGGGACACACTCCAATTTTACATCCCTTGCTTCTACTTTCATGTAGTTCTTCCAGTTACCAATCTGTTATGACACTGGTGTTGATATTTTTCTATCTTGCAGACAGAACATGGCTACCCATATCACTGACCATATCCATGAATGGCATAGATGTTGTAGTTTGTGTAAGATCAAGTTAGATGACCATATATTTTTAGATTGGTTCTTGAAGTCCCTCATACCAGTTATCACCAAGGATGTGGCATCAGAACAATCCCAAACTGAAGAAGAATCCATACTTAAAGCCCAACATTTTGACCTTATCTATGCACAGTCGAGTTACCTTTACTCCATTTTACCTTATGCTCCTCGCGGTGATTTCTCCCAGAAAGACGCGTCTGGCGCATCCCAAGCTTCTGACGACATTATTGGACACATTGAATCTCGTAGTCAACCATATGTCCATATGACCTCCGCTACCACCCTGAATTACAATCCTACACCAAGTTCCGCACCACCCACCATGAATAGTGGTCCCGACCTTTCACGAGCCGTGGCCCATTCTGGAGCAACACCTTCGTATGTCCCCATGGTGCATCCTAATGGCTTCATCAAGACTTGGTGGATTAACAAACTCAATTCTATCTTTGAAACCTTTACGTAGACTCCCAAGGAAGCATTGGATCTTTACCCTCTCGTCTTTGATATAGTCCACATACCTCAACAATTCCAAGAATTTATGGACATGTTCTTCCATAGTTTTATGTCCCAACTTGAGTTCATTGAACTCTTTCCTCTTGTTGTCATAATACCTAGTAGAAAGGTATTTTTCCTTGAAATACTTATTAAATATTTCCCAGTTGATCTTCCTTTCATTGATCCCTTTAACTTACAAGAGGTTATCCCACCAAATTGAAGCTCTGCCATTTAGATTGTAAATGCAAATTCTGGCCTTTTCATTTCCTAAGTAATCATGAATCCTGAAATACTTCTTCATCCCAAGAAGCCATGCCTCTGCCTCTTGGCATGTCTTACCCTCTCCATCAAATGTGGGAGGTCTTGCCTTTCTGAATTCTCCCTGTGGGATGCCTTTGAATTTCTTTCTTCCATCAAACCTGCTAGAAGTATGCCTTGGAATTATTTGAGAACCTCTGGAGTCACATGATCTGCTTGAAGAATATCTAGAGGAAGGTGTTCTATGATTTTTTCTCACGTAACTCTTTCTTGGGCTTGGCGTCCTCTTCCTAGAAGGACCTCTAGAACGACTCCCTACATCTCTTCCTTCTTCACCTACATTGCTTAGGTTGGACCCAAGGTTTATCCTCTGCTGCATATCAGTGAGACTCTGCAAAATGGAAGCATTGAGTTGGTTCTGTTCCTCCTGAGCCTTCATCAATCTTTCATTGAAGCTTACCATGGTTTCAACCAAATTTTGAGTTATTTGATCCCTTCTCCCATTGGATTCAGTCTCAGCATTCCCTTATTGCATATTTTCTCCTAGAAAATCTTCATCATGCTCATAAGGATCTTGAGAATCATTTATGGTCACCATTTTCCTTTGGAGACCCTTTTCCCTATATGTTGTTTCTGCTACAACTGTTTAAATCTTATGAGCTGCAAGCACTGTGCATTATGAAAATATTTGTTAGACATATTAGGAATGCATATAGAAGCATAAAACATCAATATTTTAACAAAATTAACTCATGGAATAATTCTCAAACATATTATGCATTCATTTCTTTTGCCCATGCATGCAATTCTAGAAATTGCCCATATTGTCAACAATTTGTCACAACAGTCACTGGAACTTTTCTGCTCTAAATATCTATGGTGTATGATAGCTTCATTCAAATTCTGGTCATGCACCATTATTCCCTGCTGGATAATCTTTCCACTGCCTATCCACATGCTTAATTCCGACTTCGGGTGTGGAATTTACATTACTCCAAAAATGACAATTTTTACCAAAATTCTGCATTTTTTTACACAGTTGTATTTTGGTCTGAAATGCCCACTGCAGCCACCTGTAGAAGCAAATCTAGGAAGATTCAGGAAAAAATTTATATCGGGAGAAGTTATTCCATACAACAAGGAACACTCAGCAACTTGAGGATCTCTGTTTCGATGCACCATTCATCTTCTATAAAATTTTGGATTTGACTACTTTTCACTTTTCACTTTTTTCAAAATTTCAACATTTTGGGCCAAAATGGCTATCTCCCAAACTGTGCATTTCTGGAAAATCTCTATCTAACATGAATTGTGTGTTTTAATTAGAATATGAAATGTTGAGTTCAATCAATTTCTTGAATCCTTCATCTAAGGTCACTTTCATCCACTGCAAGCTTTTCAAAATCCCCAAAAAGTGGCCCAGAATAGTGCTTTTTGGCCTTCTCACTCACCCCGACTCCACATCCTTTAGAGTTTGGCTCTAAAATTCCAAATTAACACTGTTCCTGCTCCATGGCCTCTCCATATCAGTTTCATCTCAATCTGACCTTCTTTCAAGCATCGGGACTCTGATTTGTAAAAGCCATTAATTCTAATTTTATGCCAAATTGGAGCATAATGGGCTTGGGGTCCTCGCTGGTTTTTTCATGGCCTTCATTAATGGCCTCATGACACCACATAACTCGTCCAATTCTGATTATGCATGCTCCTGCTATCCAAAAATCGAGTTTCGGGCTCTATACTTTATTTTTTGGTTCCGCAATCCGTACTGCGGGTGCGAAAATGCAAATTTTTCCAACCCGAAAAACACTCCTTTCCGCAATCCGCAATCTGCAATGTGGGTGCGTAAATGCCAATTTTCCAACCTGGAAAATACTCCTTTCCACAATCCGCAATGCAGGTGCAGAAATGTCAATTTTCCAACCTGGAAAATACTCCTTTCCGGAATCCGCAATCCGCAATGCGGGTGCAGAAATGCCAATTTTCCAACCCGGAAAATACTCCTTTCTGCAATCCGCAATGCGGGTGCGGAATTGCGGAAATCCAAAACACAAATTTGAAAATTTAGCGTTTCCGCAATTCGTAATTGCGGGTACGGAATTGCGGAAATCCAAAACACAAATTTGAAAATTTAGCATTTCCGCAATCCGCAATTGTGGGTACGGAATTGCAGAAATCCAAAACGCAAATTTGAAAATTTAGCGTTTCCGCAATCTGCAATTGCGGAAACACCTTCGTTTTCGCAATCTGCAATTGTTGGAAAGCTCTTGGATAACTCTATGCAACTGTGTGATCCTCTACCACACCTGAGGACTCTGATCATGTCATTTTTCTAATCCAAAATGTCGCCCAAACTTCTTCAATACCACATTAAAATGTTCTGATATCTGCTTGTAACTCACCGTTTGTCCCAAGCAGCCCCAGTCCTACAACATGGGCTCTGATACCACTCTTTCACGTCCCCTCCCGTCAATTCGATGCAAGGAAGGAAACATGACTAACATTCCGGGCTTCTTTGGAAAGCTCAGTCCCGTTCATTACTAACAAAATTCATAATAAATAAAAACTTATGAGTGTCAATTCATACTCAATATAAACACAGTGGAAATAAACATTATCCACACACAACTACATCATGCATCCAACATATCAATAACAGACATCAATTAAAAACATGGCAGAACACAGAATTAACATAATTCAAACCACAAAGAATACTTATCTTTAATATGAAACTGTCCAACAACTGGCTATGTGAAAGTAACGTTCCACCCAACCATAGGTCTTTGTCCAGCCGGTATTCTTTCAGCTGAGAGACCACCCCCGAGCTGGGATGTTTATCCACTAAGGAGGAACTAAACAGGCTCACTCACAGCCATGGTTTCACACAACTAGTCATGCTAAGCCAACACAAGGTTGGGTTTATCAAGCATGCAAGAGTCAAAGGAGGAGGATGTTAAGTCAGTGAGCTCAACCACAGAGCTACAGGCATATCAACTAAACTCAATCAGTCATGGCACCCATAATACCTACCACACCCAACACAAGGAAGGTCCCCTTCTCTATTGCACAGTCCTTCAAGCATCCATTTCCTCCAGTGCTCTTCAGGGTGGGCATAGAAAGGTTCGGCTGCTAATTTCTTGAGATTCTAGCCTTCACTGGGTTTATCAAGCAATCCAATCCTCTGTTCAAACATTCAAACTTGGATTTTCTCAATTCGATGGCCAAATAACTCAATCCCGTAAGTGGATTTTCGGGCTATCAAAACTGGGTTTTCCTATGGATTTCTGGGCATCAAATACTCTCAAATTTGCCCCAAGGTTCATGTCTATGGATACCCCATTGGATTTTACTGTCAACACAAAATTCTGGGCGTTTATGGCACTTCAAAACGTGGGTTAATGCAAAGTTGCGATTTCTGGTTTTTCTCACTGTTTGGTCTGTGTGATGGATGAAAAATGAATCCTAGATGTTCAACAATGGAATGGAAATGAGGAAGAACCAATTCCCATGAGGTAGAGTGACTTGTGGGTCAAGAAAAACAGATCCCATACCTACCATACAAATTTCTGGGTTGTCCATGCTCCATTGAAGCCATGGACTGATTTCTTCAACAACTTACACATAATTAAATGTCAGCAAGAAAGTCAAATGGATTCATAAGATGGCATTTTCCAGCATATGGTTCAACCCCACAACCCCCTCACCACTCCCTAGTGGATTACACATGCACCATTCTCATTAGTTTCTTCCATAGCTAGTTTTGGTATTTTATTGCAATATTAAATATTTACATCATTTTACAATGTTCCATGGCTTAATAGCACATGGATGGCAAAATATCAAATACTTGTCCATTTTAAATAAAATCTGAACATACACTACCGGGGCCTTGGCCTTGAGCTCCACGCTAGGGAAACATACATCGCATGTATACAATATTTACATTAAAAGCCAATATTTCCTAAGGGTCAATATGGGGTATTACAATGACATGACGTGATACGGGGAAAAATGCTCCAAGAAACCTCGTGATCTTCGCTCCAAGAAACCTCGTTGAAACCCTTTATCGATATTCAAACTGCGTGTTGAGTATTGAGAAGTGGAATCATGCTGAATCAAACTGCAATGGTTGTTGGAGGGGACCCCGAGGCCTTCCCTCCCCTACCTGAGATTGCTGCGTTCAAGAAGATGGTGGTTGCATGTGGGAAACGCCCTCCGAGTGAGAAACAGCATAATTTGTCAAACGCATGGCCAACATCCCCATAGTTGACCTACCGTCTAAAGACCCGTGCAGGTTAGCGTTGAACCTTGTAGAAAGAGGGATCATACGGCAGTTCACTGACCTCTGGCCTTCGCCTAAAGCAGTTGATAACTAAGTGCAACAAAACTGGCGATCATTGGCCGAGGATGGCATCAGCACCCATTTAGTGGGTAAGGGATCCTTTGTTTTTGTCTTTGATAATGTAGAGGATAAGAAGCTAATTTTTAGGAATGGACCTTATTTTATGGGCCCTCAGGGGTTGTATTTGAATAAATGGACATCGGACTTTGATCCTACGCAAGATGTGCCCTCAACTGCCCTAGTCTGGGTCCACTTGCCTCACCTACCTCTGCATTGCTGGAATCCCAAATCATTGGAAGCCATAGGCAATAAACTCAGGAAATACATTGATCGTGCAGAGAGGAAGGACCAGTATACCTTTTCTAGAATTTGTGTGGAGGTGGATTTGGAGGTAGGGCTTCCTGAAGTAATAAAACTCACGGTGGTGGATTGGTCTTACATACAAGAGTTAGACTATGAGAAACTTCCATTTAAATGTCGATATTGCCACAGGTATGGGCATTTTTCCAGGAATTGCAAAAAAAAGGGAGAGGAGGAGGTCGAGAACGCTAAGGGAAATCAATGGATCCCATCACAGAAACCAATTGCATAAAAACAAGCTAACATATCAAAAGGAAAAGGAAAGTATATGGGGAATGAAGTCCCATCCTCTGGTCAGCTACAAGGTGAAGGGAGCTCACTACCACCAAGGATGGAGACATCTAATAATCCGTTTGAAAATCTCAGTATTCCAAAGAAACCTTCAGCATCAACTATTGAAGAGGTTGAACAGCAGCCCAATTCAACGGTTGAAGACAAAATACTGGAAGAAACTGCCTCTCTATAGGATGGATCCCCTATTGGAGCTTCGAGCCCTCTCTCCTATGCTGAAATGACAAGAAAGAAGTCTCCGGAGATTTCAGGCTCCTTGGAATATGAGACCTTTGAGAGGCCATCGAAAATAGTTGGGAGAAAATCTCATAGGGAGATAAGGGCAGAAGAAGCGGAGAGGCAAAAAATGAAAGGTAGTCAGCCAACGATTGAGATGTCCATCGGTAGAAACACCAGAAACAGACCTCCCAAGGGAAGAGCTTCCCCCTCCCCAGCCAGCAAATAATGTGTTTAGTCTCTTGGAACTGCAAAGGCTTGGGGAATCCCTTAAAAGCTGAAGCTGTTAAAAACCTAGTGAAATCTGAGTTTCTTGAGATCCTCATGCTCCAAGAGACTAAAATTGAAGGGGAAGCCCTTCTCCTTCTCAGTAAATTGAATTGGAAAAAAAACGTCGGGAGGGCAGTAAGTGCTAGGGGCTCTTCCGAAGGTCTTGCTACTCTGTGGGAGGATGATAAATTTCATCTTGAAATCTCTTATGAGAAACAACACTAGATTTATACCGAACTCAGGCACACTGTAAATAAGATGACCTTCGCTCTTTTCAATATATATGTCCCCATCCATTACGCTGAAAAGAAAGAGTGTTGGCAATCTCTGTCAGTCTTTCTTGAGTCGCGATCTCCTAAGAATATAATTCTTGCTGGTGATTTCAATCTCGTGTTTGAACCAAAGGAGAAGCGTGGAGGAATCACCAATAGAGATCAGTTCCTTCCTTTTGTCAAATATCTTATTCAGCAATGGGATTTAATTGATTTCAAACCAAAAAAAGGGTTATACACCTGGACCAACAATCATGTTGGGGATTATCATATATCTGCTCAATTGGACAAATTTTTAATTCAGAGCTCCTTTCTGCTAGAAAATAAGATCATCTCTTCTAAAATTTTGCAAAAACTGACATCGGATCATAAGCCTATTTTACTGCAGTTTTAGGAAGCTGAAAGATTGGGGCCCATCCCCTTCCGGTTTAATCCTCTCTGGGATGAAAGAGAAGGATTTGAGGATACTGTTATCAATGCCTGGAGCGCTCCTGTCAATGGGTCTCCCAGCTATGTATGGGAGCAAAAAGTTAAGGCTACTAAGGTGGCTTTGAAAACTTGGATAAAAAATCCCTCTGTCTCACCCACAAGCTGTAGAAAGCAGTCTACCAACCAGCTGATTTATTTGCAATTAGAAATGGAATCCAAAGATATCACTCACTCAGAAATTCAGAAGGAACAAGTTGCCCAGCTCATTACTTTTCGATCTTACAGGCATGAGAAAGAGCATTGGAGTCTTAAATCAAGAAGCCTCTAGCTGAAATTGGGAGACAGAAATACTCCATTCTTTCATAAACAATTTAAAGCTCGCCTCTCTCGAAATCACTTGGATGAAATCACAGCATCTGACAGGACTGTCCACAATGAAACTGCTCACTTAAAAGAGGTTGCAACATCCCATTTCCATGAGCTCTTTATTAAAGAAGGAATGGAAACTGAGGAGGAATTTTCTGAATTTCTCACTCACATCCCGAGATTGGTAGGGGAGAAAGATAATGCAAGCCTTTTGAAGCACTTCACTGAAACTGAAATCAACAATGTAATTTGGGCGATGGAGCCAGACAAAGCTTCGGGGCCCGATGAATTTTCCATACACTTTTACATAATTTCTTGGGACATAATCAAGGTGGATTTAGTTCGTATGATCAGGGGCTTCCTCCAAAAATCCAAGGTCGGATGCAACATTAATTCTACATTTCTTGCTTTAATTCCCAAGGAATCAAACCCTGGGACCTTCGATAGGTTTAGGCCTATCTCGTTGTGCAATGCGTCTTATAAAATTATGTCCAAGCTCATGTCCAATAGAATCAATCCACTACTGGGTAATCTCATCTCTTCCAGTCAAGGTGGGTTTGTGAAAGAAAGGCATATCATGGATAATGTGACTCTTGTGCAGGAAACCATCCATTCTAGCCATCAACACAATGAACAAGGGATGATTATAAATCTTGATATGGCTAATGCCTTCGACCGGGTAAGACATTCCTTTTTGTTTCAAGTTCTTCTATCATTTGGCTTTAGCACTAATTTTGTAAGGCTGATCAAAGCTTGTATAGGTAGGCCTTGGATTTCTCCTCAGTAAATGGTAGGCCAGCCAATTACTTTCAAGGTACTCGGGGTATAAGGTAGGGCTGCCCTTTTCCCCACTCTTATACATTTTGATGGTAGACTCTCTTAGCTGACTGCAGAGAAGGTCACAGGAACAACTCCTGGCATCCGAGTGATGAAAGATCTTGAACCTACTAACCATGCCTTATTTGCAGATGATTATATCCTTCTGGGAGGTGCCTTTGTTAAAATTGCAAGGGTTTTCAACGAAGTTATACAAAGCTTTTGCAGAGTCTCTGGAGATCTTGTCAATAAGAGAAAATGTGTTGTGTATGGCTGGAATGTAAATCAATCTACCATTCAGCGTATTGCCCACTTATTAGGCTATACAGGATTTGCAGTATGGGAAACTTTTAAGTATCTTGGCCTGCCTTTAACCTTGGGCATCACTAAGGCTACTCATTGGCTCGAGGTCATCAGTAAAATCAAATCTAAAATTGCAGCCTGGGGAGGACAATGGCTCACCACTGCTGGAAAATTAACTCTTATCAAATCAGTAATCTCCTCTCTGCCTATCTATTAGGCATCGTTTCTCTTGGATCCTAAGATGATTACTGAGCAGGTTTCAAAGCTAATTCGAACCTTCTTTTGGCAAGGAGGTAAGAGGATTCGTAAAAAATTTCATTTGGTGAGTTGGGACATCGTGAAAAAAACATTTTCTAAAGGAGGTCTGCAAGTCAGAGCTCCTGGGCTAGCTAATTTGGATCTTGGAGGGAAGATGTTGTGGAAGATTTTCTCCAATCCTAGTCATCCAGTTAGCCAAGTTCTAATTAAAAAATATCTGAATGGTGTTTCAGTGACCAGTATGGCAGAAGGAATTGCCATCAAAGGCACCACGCTGTGGAAACTATGTAGCCATGGATGGGAGTTCTTCAAACAACACCTCTATCGTATACATGGAAATGGGAGACATATTTTTCTATGGGAGGATAAAATAATGGGTCTCCAACCTCTCGGGCATAATATTGAAATCCACGAATTACGTAGCTGGCTCACTCAAAGAGGCATTATTAAACTTGTTGATATCTCTAATTGGGACCAGGATGTAAATTGGAACGAATGGAATTTACCCAGGCAGCCTGATAGGATGCAAACTCAATTGAGCACTATGCTCGCCGCCCTCGTTGGTTTAGAGTTGGTTCATACTCGATTAAGGGATAAATGGGGTTGGGGATCGATGGGAGTCTACATAGTTGCTCAGGGATTCGCTGCCCTTCAGTCGCAGCAACCCTGGACTTAGCCAAACGCTCTGTGGAAGCAGGTTTGGGACTCATTCAGCATTCCAAAAATTAACTTTTTCATGGGTCCTCATGCACAGAAGACTCTTGACAAGTGAGAACTTAGCAAAACGTGGAATAATCGGGCCGCACAGATGCCCTCTCTGTCAATCGGCTCAGGAAACTATAGATCATGTGTTCATTGATTTCCCATTCACACAGGAGGTGTGGCAGCAGGATTTGCAGGGTCTCAACATTCAAATTCCATCTCAGAGCAATATTGTCATCTTAATTTCCACTTGGATAGATCATTATCCTCTGGCAATTAAGAGAAAATCATTATGGTCCAAAATATGGAATGCAATCCCAAAATACCTATGCTGGGAAGTGTGTTTAGCCAGGAATGAGGGCATCTTCCAAAACTATTTGTGTACCCCCTCAGTAGTGGTTGCTAAAGCCAAAGCTCTGTTTTTGGAAACGGTGGAAAATCATCTCTTTAAATAAGATAACTTTCTTCTTCCTGCAGAGAATAGCTGGATTGGCGACCCAATGTTGCGTACTAGGAATAAGATTTATGCCTGACCTATCAGCAACCCTAAGTGGCGGCTTCGGTACAATGAATCTGAATTTCATAATTGGTGGAAGAATCAAGGTAAAGTCACATTTTTTTTGATGGAGCAGCTAAAGGAAACCCAAGGATAGTAGGATCCAGAGGGGTATTCTACACCCCTGACGATCATATTAAGGGCAGCTTCAATTGGGGTTTAGGACAGAGTACAAATAATCAGGCTGAATTATTAGGACTGCTCAAAGCTTTTCAGATAGCACATGGGAATGGAGATCAAAATATTCAAATTTTTGGAGACTCAAAAATCCCAATAAAACTCTTAAACACTGAAGATCATTTCAATAATGCGGTGCTAAACAAGACCTTGCAAAGGGTCTGGAAATTGCTACAAAATTTCAACTCTACCTCCTATTTCCACATTCTCCGGAGTCTAAATCAGGAAGTTGATACTAGGGCCAATGTGGGCTATCTTTTAGCCCTAACAGAATTGATTCAAAATGATGAAGCTCCTCTATGGTCTCCCATCCCATAAGATGGCAGCTCCTTGTGTATTGTAAAAGTAGGATTAAGGGCACCTCTGAATTTTGATCATTTTGGCTTTTGTAAGATGGGTTGATTAGGCGTTAGCCCAACCATGTTTTCTCAAATAAAAAATAACCGTTTTTTTTATAAAAAAAATGGGGTATTACAATAACAAAAATAAACATTTTAGTGGAAGCATAGTAAATCAATATAATTGATCAACATACATTACAACAGACCAAACCATATTTCACAATACAATTTAATTCAGTGTATCTTTAAACATAACAAAGTACTTCTTAACTGTGATAGAAAGTAATTGTGAGACGGAGGAACTGTGACACAGAGTAACTGCGATGCGGATTTAACCGAGACACAAGAGATGCGACACAAGCACTGTGACACAAGCAATTTTATATATTAACTCTGACACAAAGTCACTATGACACAACAGTTGCAACACAAGCAGTGTTTATATATTAAATGTGACACAAATTAACTGTGACACAAGAGCTGTGACAAATGCACTGTGACACAAACAATATTTATATTAACTGTGACATAAAGTCATTATGCCACAAATTAACTATGACAGAAGAGATGCGACAAAGCACTATGACACAAATTAACTGTGACACGAGAGCTATGACAAAAGAACCGTGACACAAACATTGTTTATATTAACTGTGACACAAAATCACTATGACACAACAACTACGACAAAAGGACTGTGACACAAACAATGTTTATATTAATTGCGACACAAAGTAACTGTGACACAGAGTAACTTTGACACGAAGAACTATGAAGTATAAGAATTGTGCAGTGTGAGAACTATGCGACATAATTCACATAAAATGGAACAAAAAGGAAGCTAGAACTACTTACTTCGACATTCTTTAAGCTAAGTAATTTGCATTTTATTATGAAATGGAAAACAATATTTCTGCATAATCATTCTCTCTTTTTAACCTTGAGAAATAAGATTACAACATTTCTTCTATCAATTAATGGTCTGTAAATTTTTCATTAAACATGCATTTTTAGCCATGTATAAAAATTTATTATGTTCACTAAAAGGAAAAGATCCTGCAACGGAGGTCATATCAGAGGCTTTTAGTGTTACAAGATTGGTTAAAATTGTAAAAAAAAAACCTGTTACAACCTCCGCCAATGGTAGCGGATGTTTTAATGGAGCTTATTACGGATATATTTTATAACTAAAAAAAAACTTAACGGCCAAATGTTTTAGCAGATGTTTTTTTACTGGTGCGCTTTGTTTAAATTGTGTGCACTGGTGCATGTAGTACAACAAAACGCACCAGTGTTGTACAATGTAAAAATCTGCATCAATGCACTCAAACAGAATGATCATCAGAAATAACAAAATTTCAATGCCGCACCGGTGCTTGCGTATAGATTATACGCACTAGTGAATATGTACAATATAAACGCACCGATGTGATATGTTACATCATACGCACCGAACAATTTTTAATATTTTTAAATTTTACCAGTGTTGTCCATTTATCAGAGTGCACCAGAGCATTTCATTGTCAAAAGCAATGATGCTTACAAACTATCAAAATAACCCAGTGCATTTAAACAAATCAAACGCATCGGAACGCTTAAACACAAAAAACCACCAGTCCATATGAGCTTTGATAGTTCTCGGTGCATATAAACCATTGACATGCACTGGTGCGATAAAAAAACAAAACCGCACCGGATAATCCCTCTGGCACATGGACATTCTTATTTTTTAAATTTAGCAATGTGTTTAATTTACATTGGAATGTCAAGTCTGTCGTTGACATAAACACACAGGTGCGTATTGTTCGAGTAGCTGCACTGGTGCGACATCAATTATCAAAAGCACCACATATGATTCTTTTAATAGTGGCTATTGACAACGCAGTCAGATATATATATTATATTTTTTATTTTTTTTAATTCCATTATTCATATGAAATTGAAAGATTTTTTTTATAGTACTATTCATTTCAATTTGAATTATTGCATTTGTTGGATTAATTCCATATATCATAGATGCAAGCATTTATTGTAATATTTAATCATCCACAGATTTAATTACCAATGTACCATTTCATGTGTAACATTTGCAATAACATTGAAGAATGTAATAGAATAAAAAAAATTATTTTATTATATATCAATAAGAGTGCCTTTGTCATACAAAATAGGACAACATAGAGATAACAAATCAACATGCATGTAATTGTTACACTTATTGGTAACCCATTTTTTTTCAATTCGGACACTATGTACAATACATTATTATACAAAATGTTTGGTTTTCACAGAAAATTATTTCAAAATATATAGCAAGCTACAGCAGCTTGCATTAACATCAAAATTAAATAGGGATCATCATTCTTCACTAGAACTATTATTGGTGCTCGAGACACTTGCATCAATTGGGTTACTTGGCTGAATGTTTTGTTGATTGGCTCAATTAGTTTCCTCTTCTTTAGCTTCCATCTGCAAACATAAAAATAAAGTGTATTGATTCTATCTACATTGTCGGGAATAATGAAAAATAAAATAGATGGTATACATGAATGTAAATTGAAAAGCAACATACCATATAAATAATTGAGTCATGAATAATACACATTATTTCAAAGCCAAATTTCATTCCTTCTATCAACAAGTCTTATGTTGGTTCTACTCCATACTTTGTTTCTTGCAAGTTTTATTCCCCATCACAAATCATAGATTTAATATAAAGGATTTTTTTGTTGTATTATTATAAAATGAGAAAAGTAAAATAATATAGATACTTACAAAATCCACAATTAATTTTTGATACGCCAACATATACTCACAACCCTTGCTTAACCCAGTGTCAATTAATTCTTATGATGGCTCATCTTTGTATGTTAACACCTGTTGCAAGACATCCAAGGATTGCTAGTGAAAGCAAAAAAAAAAAAAAAACACAACGACTACGAAATCTTAAATTCTTATAAGGAAATCACAAATACTCACAAACGTTGCTATCAACCCATTTTTTCCTTGTCGTCATGTCTTGTGTGCTTACTAGGTTCCATTTTGTTTTGTTTTCTGCAACAAAACAATTGAAAATTAATATCTAATGTTGAATTAATTAATGAGATGTACATAATCCTAAAAATCAATGATTTCATACATTTGAAGCACGTTGATGTTGAGATGGCTCCTCCCGTGATGCAATTATGTCCATTTCCTTGACCACATCCTTATACACTTTTTTGGACATCCCTACTGGCACATTTCGCATATCACCTTGTTCATCCTTTGGGATTTTCATAATCTTCCTAGAAATGTAAAATGAGATTAAATTATTTTTCTGTTTATATGAAAAATGAATATAGCAGAATTAAAATTATTAAGGGAATGACGCTTTGTAGCGGTTGTAGATACATATTCTATATAAACATGTTTAGGAATATTACTTTTTGAATTATTCATTTTTGTTGTTGTATGTTTTTTTCTATTGCAAGTGTGACAGGCCTCATTGACCATTGCTCTGCTAATGCCTCTTGTAGTTTACATATGACCTGATTCTTCGAATCATTTGATTGGTTTTTGTATTGTAAGTCAAAAAGTATGTTTGTACGTTCTTTCCACTATATCCCTAATAGTATTATAAAAAAAATTGCCCCTTCTATTAACTTACAACACCACTCTAGACGAGCTAAGGACCAATTGACCATCACTTGCATCTTCCATAGAAAAAATCTTATGATGACATTGATTTCTATTGTTGTCAGTCCCTGCATAACATTCAACATATGTGAATTAGATTATTTGAAACATATTAGTGAATATTCTTAAGTACATTATTACTCAAATTTGAATAAATAATTCACATTAACTTATTTTTTATTCACCTAATTCATCTCTCTACAACTTTTCCATCAACGTTTTTTGCTCTTATGGACTTCGATTGGTAAGAATATTATCAAGTTTCCTCATTTTTTGGATCTACATGTCACACATTAACCAATACCTATTAGTTAAATTTACAAATAATTCAAACAAATTAATTTAAATACATAAATTAATTAAAAGCACTTGCCTTCTTCATAATTCTAGATGTGCTCCCATCATGTTGACTAAATTTGTTGTTCATTAAACTCATAACATGCATTTTCTATCAATAAACAACCTAGACCATTAAATATAGAAGCTATCAATATATTATACAAATTAATTACAGACCTTCAAAAAAGAAAACAAGTATAATATTGATGTGCTTTATCACATAAAACGTCCCAGTGTGTGTATGTACATAAACGCACTGGTGCATTATATCAACATAGGTGCACCATGAATGGATAAAAATCATTTAACATTTTATTAAAATAAAAAATGATGCGTTCTTGCCACTGACGGTGCAATATTCGTATAAACACACTACGAACATAGAACTTAGAAACAAAAAACATTTTTTGTGTTTTTGTAAAATAAAACATCACGTGCTGCGTATCATATCCAATGTGCTTTCTTTATACCTGCATCGATGCGTTCATGTATACAAACACATCGATATTAATGCATGTGTTTTTTTATTGAATTTTTTTAAAAAGAACTTACCCGTGAACATGGTTACAGATTCGACCCAAAAGTGGCCCCGTCTCATTCTACGATTTCCATATATAATCACAAGCTCGGAAAATCTAAAATCCCTAAAGGTGAAATCGTACTTGTGTATAACAATAGAGGGATTTAAACCCTAATGTAAAATTTTGCAGCCACATAAAACGAAAAGAAGCAACAAAATAAGGGTTGCAACATTGAAGGTAAGTATGATTTTTTTTTTCTAAATCTAGTTAAACTCTAAATAAGATAATAAGATCAACAATAATATTTACATACTTGAAATTTTTACTATGCAGGGTTTTGTTTGATTCACCATACCTAACAAATTTCAATCCTCGAAATAATCTAGTTGCTCCAAAATACTTCCACGTAAGTCTCTCTTCCAAATTCTCCCCTAAAATTTTTGGCAAAGGAATGAATTAATGTTTAGGTTTTTTTCATTTGAACACTATTTACATATAGTATTCGAACTTAAAATTTCCGCCCTTTTTTCAGTTTAGGGAAAACATAGCTTGTGTGATTTTATTTTATCTTAATTTTGATTTTTCAGCATTCTAGTGCACTTGTGATAATGCCACACCAGTGCAGTCATAAACGTGTCATCCCTTTGAATTTCAATACAACACTAGCAATATTAAATTTAGCAACTTTTTAAAAAATCGCATGTCATGGTGCGTGTATAATTAGGATTCCTTGGTGCGCTGATGTTTATGAAATGCACCATCATGAGAAATGTTGTAAAACGCATATATAAATATCCGCTACCAAATGTAGCAGATATTTTCTACTGCGGGAGCCTTTGCAGATGTTCTTTCATGGTACATTTATAGTTTTTAAGCACCAGTGCGTTTGGTATATGCGAGCACACCGATGCGTGCATATTTGAATAGACACGCCAATTTAATTTGTGAGTTATATGGTTTTATGTATCCACTTAAAATTATATTCATCTCAAATGTTCTTTTAGTATTCAACCGCACCAATTACAATATTTCATAGTATATATATATGTGTGTGTGTGTGTGTGTGTGTGTGTGTTGCTTAAACTCACCTTATTATTATAAAATGATTTCCAAGCTATATTGGAAGCTCGATTGTAATATAGTTCTTGAAACAAATTTAGGACTGTAGAGACGTATATTGATTGTTGATTTGGCTCAAATGCAGGAAGAAACGTTTGTAGTATCAAATGGCCAATTCGTGGAATTTCAACTAATTCCATCTTGTTCAAAGTTAGATGAATTCTCCCTTTCCATCCCCAGTAAGTTCAAGTTTTATTTATATTTTGAATATTTATTTGAATTTATGTTATCTATGTGAATCTGAATATCAATTTATTCTTTATTGCAGGATCTCGATTCAGGTTTGAGTTCGGATGCACAATACATTCCACGAGTTTCCAAACATCGTAAGATCTTATCGGGAGCAAGATATCGCAAGCAGTTCGTAGAAGAAAATAGGAAACTGATTTACCCCAACAATTGTAACATTTCATCTTGTTAAAGGATTAGTTCTCAAGTGCGGACACGAGTGAACCTCCCTAGTTCAAATGAGTCGAAACTAGAACAAAATGGGACAATACATGCACACATTCAGCTAGATACATTAAATACTCACAAGAAACGAAGTAGAGAAAGCTTACCTCTGATATGAAGGTTGTCCTTAAAATCTTGGATCCACTGCAATCCAACTTCACATATGAGAGAAACCTGTGACAGATCCAACACAAACGAATAGCAAGTGGATTGAACTAGAAACAATGTAATTGATCTAAGCAAAGGACAAAGGAGATTTGCTATACATGACAATAACAATCAAGTATGGGAAGGAAATACATCATTATATTAAATATAACATAAATAAATACAACTGTGAGCCTTGGTGTCGTAGTCTCCTTCTGATAGATTCCTCTCATTCCAACATGTCACTCTTTTCTTGAAAGGAAGCACATCAAGAGTCTAATGCTCTAGGGAAATTTATCCAGCACTCACTTGCTATCAATTCCTCCCTCCCCCACACCCATTCCCAAAGGTTTCATTTATAGGACGATAAAGATAAGAGAGGGGTGAGAAGATTAGGGAAAGTGGATGAGATATGATCCCAACAGTTTTGGAGCTCGAGCTAGATCCAGAGAAATAGGAAGGAAAGGCTATCAAATGAGATTTCGCTTTAGAAGCTTCTCAAAAACCTAATTTTCTTCCCGTACAAAGGTCGACGTGATTTGTAATGGAGCAACATGTGTCTTCCATGGTCGACGCGGTTTTCTATGAAGGCAAGGTACGCCATAAACGCATGTTGCAGTGACACACATTTCATCGAGAGGATTTCGGTGCAAGTTTCTAGTGAATCAACGCGCGTCGAGGTTGAAAAACAAGTGATTTATAGGCCAGGGAAGTCAAGGATTATCCACTATGAAAATGACTTCAAGGATTGTGGAAACATGAGGTCACAAGGTTTGTGTTGCTGACGAAAATTCTGTGTAACAAATTTCCCCCAAAAGTGCGAAGCTAGAGAAAAACGATAGCTGATGTACTTTGATGTCACTACTAGAGAGAGGAACAATTAGTCGGAGAACTAACAACAATGATCAAGGACTTTGCAATACAAGTTTTGACATTTCTTAACTAGACATGTCAATGACCCATCGCATGGTTGTCGACCAATACATTACAAATCCATGATGGTACTGACTAAGGATATGGCCACCAAAATACAGTGTGGATCCATACCTAAGTACTTGAACATAATCATTGCTACTAAAATACAAGCTTAGATCCATGATAAAATAATGACATAGCCACAACCAATATAAGATTGGATCTGTGTGACAGTACATCAATGAGGTCTCCACCATAACATCTGTGTGGAAACCTACTAAAAATATCCATCGCAACCTAGATGTGATAATCAGACATCAGAGAAACCTAGTGTCTTCTACCTGGTCCTGAAACGATATGGATCTAACCATGTGATTACAATGTGTTGAAGTAGAACATGGTAGAAACCACTTGATTACCGGTTAGTGATGTGAACCGTTAACAAGTGTGAGGGAAATCACCAGTGATGAAAATGATTCCCAAGGTATCTCAATACATTCCAACGAATGCGGATGAATGAGTTGGAGTCAAACATTCGCAGAATCATTCGATCAGAGGCCAATGATGTAAACCTACTGTCGAAGGCGAGAAAACCCACCATTGAGTCATGCAGGCTTCAAGCTACTCAGTGTTCCATAAATATAACCCCTGGATGATGTGCTGGTGTCGACAGGGATAGATTTGTCGAAGGAGGGACATGATATATCCCACATCATCAACACGAAAATAATATACGAAGATGATTTTGGATGGTAGATCAAATGAGTATAGACTGACACAAGGTGTATGGACAAGTGTTGTTGAGAGACTACTTCAGGAATGACCGACACGAAGGATAGATTGACAACTACAAAGTTCAACTCAAATGGAGGATTTCCCTTGAACATTTTATGGCACAACAAATGACCTAGCAGCATTGATTTGGTGAGACGAAAAACCAAGACATAACGCAACATGAATGGAGCATTCTTCGGATGACCCGAAGGAGTAAAGAGACCTGTAGACTTGACATGACTCTAAGACAAGTTGATTACCCAATTGTTTGGATCAAAGACAAACAGGTGCCATGTTCAACAGCGACAATAAGCTGCCATAAATACAAATTCAAACGAATTTTCCTTCCCTTTTTCTCCATCATGATTGACAAGTACCTATTTTTTTATTAATGAGCTTGAGGAGGATAACATATGCTTAGTATAGCTTGTCTTTCGAACGATACCAATCTCACACGTTTTACGAACCTGAGAAAGGAGGGGTTCGGTCCTAAAATGCTCCTTCCATGTATAATTTTACGAGTCCAAAGAAGGTAAACTCGGTGATGTTTCACATTTAGAGAGTCTAAAACGGTCAAAAGAAAACTCTAGGGTGAAATTTTTCGTAAAGTTAGTCCCCTAGGCCTGAAAAAGTGTACAATAATGCTTAGAAGAACTCTCCTAGTCAGTGGTTGACCAAGTTATTCATTTTAGTAAATAGTCTACATGGTTCGAAAAATGGGTAAACTATCACCGAATATATGACCTTTCAAACTCTTTTACAAGCGTAAAAGAGACAAGTTCACTTGGCAATCTTTTCCTATTTCTAGAGTCTGAAAAGAGCTTAAAGACAACTCTAAGGGGGTTCTTAAGCATAAAATAGCTTAAACCATAACCTCATCATTGTGTTTGACTTGTAATCTCAAAAACAAATGTGAGAAAACATAATAATTAATAAACAAAGGGATTTTAATAATAAATGGTAAAAAGTAATAAAAATTATGAGGTAAAAATAATAAAATATTGTCCTTCAACTCAATAAATACAGGTGAAAAAGACTCATTTTACCATTGCATTCTTACTCTTTTCACGAAAGAGGGTAAAAAACCATTTGAGGTGGAAACTTGCGTTGGAGATTCTGGGCATTACAAGCAGTGGATTTTCATCTCGTCAGCTTCAGGTAACTATTCTCCTCCTCCATTTCATTCATTTGGTTGAATTGGTGTTATCTTTTTTCGTTTTGAGTGGATTTGGGGTCGATTTTTTGGGTACAAAAGCGTACTCAGGTCGACGCAACCACCCCTTTCGAGGAACGCATCAAGTAGGGTCGATGCAAATCCTAAAAGGGATAAATGCATCAATGGCATGCTATATATGCAATCGGATCGCACCGACCGCAAATGTGGCCCCAAAAATTGAATGCAAGGAATTTTTAGGGATTTTTCTCAAATGAATAGATTCTAATACCCTATTTAATGGTTTTGCGGGCTTCACCAAGGAAAATTTTGGAGTGGAGAGAGAGAGAGAGATCAAGAGTTGGAGGATTTGGAAGGATTGAATGATGCCAACACCATGTTGGCCCTTCAAGAATGTAAGCTCGATAAATTCTTTCTCACCCCAAGAATGAGGGCTCAAGTTCATCTATTGGAGTACTTGGTGGGAATGTGGGACCCCGTTGAGCTTCATTTCCAAGTGGGGTCCCATATTCTCACTCTAGAGATAGAAGACATCTATTTTCTAATTGGGATCTCAGGAAGAGGAGCTTGTGCCATCATATCTGGGTAGAGTATGGGTGACGAAAAATGTGTATTCACTCATTGATGAGTATTGTGAGCTTGGAACTAGAAAGGCCAACAGAAAGATACCAATTAAAAAAGTATGTGATTTGACATTGAGGACTATTCTCTTTACCGTGGTGTGAGTGGCGGGAACTAAGTCCCATCATCAAGAAACTAGATCCCAGATGTTGTGAGCTAAAGAGTGCATGCAACCCACCGTATTCAACTGGTGTGAAAGTATATTGAGCATTATGAAAGAGAAGTTGACCAAGTGTTGGCTGGGGAAGACAAAACAGTGTGGTTACGGGTCCATTCTGGCATCCTTTTTTATGGAGTGGGTTCCTCACTTTCGTCCACAGCATGTAGAGATGGCCATCCCGGATCCACGAGAACCATGTATGAGGAGGTGGACTGAGTTATTTGGTTATCATGGTGGTCTGATCCATAGCTACGAGCCATATTTCTTCAGATGGTTACGCAAGCAACTACTCATGAATGAATATTATGTGTACGTCGGTACAGAATTTTGATGAGATACTGACTTATCACTCCCAGAGGGGTTAGTCTAGTGTGAGATAGGTAAAGAGGAAAATTTTCACTTTTCAAGTTTTTATGGGTTTTTTGAATATTTCAGTTTTTGGGTGTACTAAGACTTTTTATATTTCACTAATGCAGATATCAGAATGGTGAGGCCACTTGATTCTCCCTTATCCAGCGGCGAGGGGAAGGTAGGGATATTAATGCATGTGAGTGAGAGGTGAGTGAGTATCTCAAGGAGATCAAGTAGAACTTGGAAAGGTTGACTCCTGACATCCTGGATGTATCACTGGAGGATCTTCCATGGAATTATCAATGCCACACAGTGGGGGGTTCCTAGGAGGATTAGACATTTTGTCCATGAAGTAGCTCGGGTTGTGATATGTTATCAAGAGCATTATGATTAGCCTCGTCATCTGTGTGTAGTGATTTCTGAAATCCATGAGCTTCATAGTTTTGTTGAGTCATATCTGAAATCTATGAGCTTCAAGATTCTATCCTAGAACATTTTGTAAAACTCTTTATCATGCTTAATATAAAATCCACTTCTATCAATTTATATACAATGTGTCTATGGTGGATGTGGATCTCATGTAAGCTGCCTATTTGTATATGAATGATTTGCATGAAATGCTATATACATTTTACAATAAAATGCTTAAGAATGTGCAATGTGCCAATCTAAAATAAAATTATCTAATGAATCGACAACCATATTTATGTGCCTCGGGATATGGTGGTATTGAATGAATTCAAATTATCTCTTCAAGAGACGTACTCATCGAAAAAGACAAAGTAGTGTAGGGTCACAAACAGTGTAGACTCAGTTTAAGTGGGAGACCACAAGTTGAGAGTCGAGATGGACGATAATGTGATCCACACCATGGGAGGAGGCGTCGATTAATAATCCAATCACAACGTGATACTTAGCGGCATTATTAGTTGCAAGATCTAGGAAAACTCCTCATGAACTTATAATTTCATCGGTAGGGGAATACACTACCCAAGATGTTGAATCAAGGTTTCGGGTGTTCCAGCTAGCACCATCTATGAATCCGGAATAGGTTGTCATTTGTGCATTCAAGCAGAACATGGTATAAGCAGTCATGGTAGAAATGAAACCCTAACATATGAAAAGAAAGAAAACTTCACACCATATCAAACACACATTATATACAAAATGTACAAGGCACTTATGCAGGATTACCCTAAGCATAGTACCTTTTAAGGTAGAGCCCATTTATAGTCTCCCCCAAAGGTATCCCATCATAATCGAATAACTTGTATGCCCCTTTCTCTAAGACATGCTTCACAATGTAGGGCTCGTGCCACATGGACTCAAACTTACTTGCCCCCAGTTTATTGTTGGTTGTGGAGCCTAATATTCCTTATTCAGAGGTCGTGTTTCAGCCATGTTTGGGTCCCATCCCATGATGAGGGGTGTTTGGGGGGGATTTCCCCCCAAAACATAGTCTCCATTGGGGGTCCAATGGGGGTGGAAACTACATTTTAGGAGCTCCCCTGGAGGGGGTTTGGGGGCAGCGCCCCCATAGCGAAAATTTCAACAAAAAAAAAATGCCTTGTAAAATGTTGTAATTTCATAGTCATGAGTTGGTCAATTGTTAGAAAAACGTGAACGAAGAGAAATAACAATAAACAATATGCAAATATAAATCACATAAAACATATTAAAAGAAAGACATCAATCTAACATGGTTCACCCAATATGAAATACATCCACACAAAAATTTCCAGTCCTTATTATTATACTATCCAACAAATGAAGGGATACAACCTGCAGCACATCCACTGCAACTTCCTCTTCACTCTCTCACAGTCTCTCTCACACAATCATAGATATATTTACAATGCTACAATTCCCATTCGTATTACAATGCCTTCCTTTTAAAGAGGTATTACCATGGGAAAATACTATGGGACATCCAATACCATGGGCCCGTAAATCACCCATTATGACCAAGTCATGACTATGAAATTACAACATTTTACAAGGCATTTTTTTCAAAATTTTCTCTATGGGGAAACTGTCCCTGAACCCCCTCCAGAGGGGGGATCCTAAAATGTAGTCGCTTCCCCCCCTAGATGTTGAATATTGTAACTTCTAAGAATATTATATTTGTACATTATTTATTCCGGAGATGTTTCATTCCTCCGAGGTAATCCTACTATGTATCTGGAGATGTTTATTCCTCCAGGGTTTGGTATTAACTAGGGTTATTAGACCCACCATGTGTGGGTCGGCCCTGAAGTTATATTTTAGGGGTTATTAGACTTCTCCATGTGAAGTCGGCCCCAACAGGTCTTTTAGTCATTTGAGAGTCAAGTATAAATAGAGGAGGTGAACTCCTCATTATATCACTCACTCACTTGTGGAAGAGTGCTCACTTGTTTGGGAGATCAGCTAAGGAGACAAAGGAAGGAGGAGCACATCTTGTATTTTGGTTGATCATCTTATTGAGGAAAGCTTTACTGGGTTTTCTACCCCATGAGGGTTTCCCAGGATATATTGTGTGTCTATCTTGTGATTATGCTTCTTTCAGTGATATTGCTTGGTTATTTGGTTTAAACTTAACATGGTATCAGAGCTAGACTGAATAGGACATCTTTCACAAGGTAAGATTATCTCTCTCTCTCTCTTTGGTGAAGTTAGGGTTTCAGCCCAAAGTTGGTATTATTGATTTTTGGTTGCATGGCTGGATAGCCCTCCTCAATACCTTTCTTTTAAGCCCTAGATCGAACTTTTTGGTTGGGTAGAACTCCGGGAATTGCAAACCCTAATTCTACCAAAAGTGCGATATGTCAGATTTTGGTTTCAGAAAAAAGTTGGAATTTTTGATTTCTGATTACATGGTTGGATAGCCCTTATCAAGAGCATTCTTTTAAGCTATAGATCGAACTTTTTGGTTAAGTAGAACTCCGGGAATTGCAAACCCTAATTCTACCAAAAGTGCGATAAAATTCTGTTTCAGTTTCCGGAAAAGTGAAAAGTAACTTTCCAAGTAAGTATACTCTGTCTCTTGGACTCCCCCAAGAGAAGATGGCTCCAAATACTAAGCTTGAAGACAAGCTAGAAGGCATAGAGAATTTCCGGGCATGGAAATACAGAATTGGTCTCATTCTTGAAGAGAATGACCTTGCTCATTATATCAAGGAGGAAGTTGCAGAACCAGAAGAAGATGAAGCCAAAGAAAAACACAGGAAGGATCTGATTAGGGCAAAGAGAATCATAGCTGATTCCATTAAAGACCACTTGATTCCCCAAGTGTCTTCCAAGAAGACTCCAAAGGAAATGTATGATGCCCTAGGAAGAATGTATGAAGGAAAGAACATCAACAGAAAGATGAATCTAAGGACTCAGTTGAAGAGTACCAAGATGCACAAAGGAGAATCCATTCAAGACTACTTCTCAAGAGTCTCTCAAATCAAAGAGCAACTAGATGCCATTGGTGATACTCTTGATGAAGATGAACTTGTGATGACAGCTCTAAATGGTCTCACTAGATCATGGGAATCTTTCATCCAAACCATGTGTGCCAGAAAAGAAAGCATGAAGTTTGATATAGTATGGGAGGATTGTGTTCAAGAAGAAGCTAGGGTTGCCAACAGAGAGGCATTGCTCAAGGAAGATGACCAAGCCTTGGCCACCCATACCAAGAGAAGAAAGAATCGATCCTACTTTAAGAAGGATAGTCAAAAGGAATCCCATCCTCCACAAAGATTTCAAAAGAAAAGAGGTTCCTTCCAAGGAAGAGACTACTCCTCATTCCAATGTTTCATTTGTCACAAATTAGGACACATTGCCAAAGACTGTCCTAACAAAAAGAATAAGGGTACTTACCACAGAAGACATCATGCACATCTTGCAGAAGATGAGAGTGAAGAAGAAGTTGAAGAAGAAGAAAGGCCTCTCAAGAAAAGATCTAGAAGAGAAGAAGAAGATGAAGAAAGGAATTTCTCCAAAAGAAGACCTAGAAGAAATGAAGAAGAAGATGCAGAAGAGTATGTTCTTTTCTCCGCACTCTCTGGATCTATAACACCTGGAGAAGATACATGGGTCATTGATAGTGGTGCCTCAAAGCACATGACAGGACAAAAGAAGACCTTATCAAGTCTTGAAGAAAAGACCTCTCCACTAAAGGTATCTCTTGGAGATAACTATCAGTATCCCATTAAGGGAATTGGTGAAGCAAACTACAAACTTGATTCTGGAACCCCCATGAAAATGAAGGAAGTTTTATATGTTCCAGGATTGAAGAAGAATTTGCTTTCAATATCAGCATTAGACAAGAAAGGCTATAGAGTTGCATTCATTGATGGACAAGTGTTAATGTGGTCCAAAGGCAAATCTATTAAGGATGCAATTGTCATTGGTGAAGAGGAAGGAGGTTTGTATAAACTCAAGGGTCACCCAGAAGCTGCCCTTGTTCATGAAACATCTAGTCCCAGTGAGCTATGGCATAGAAGACTAGCTCACATTAACTACAAAGCCTTACCCTATGTAAGCAAGGTGGTCATAGGACTACCAGATTTGAAGGTTGATCATGATGGCTCTTGTAAAGGATGTAAGAAAGGGAAGAATGTTAAAAACCCCTTTCCAAAGAGTGAAACAAAATCTAAGAGTATCTTGGAGCTAATACACTCAGATGTATGTGGTACAATGCCCACCACCTCTCTAAGTGGTTTTGAATACTATCTTTCTTTCATTGATGATCATTCAAGGAAAACTTGGATTTACTTTCTAAAAGGTAAGAATGAAGTCTTCGGAAAGTTCAAAGAGTTCAAGGCTCTAATAGAGAATCTCTCAGAAAAGAAAATCAAGATTCTCAGAACAGATAATGGTGGAGAATATACTTCAAAAGAGTTTGAAGAATGTTGTAAAGAAGCTGGAATCAAGAGAGAACTAACCACTCCCTACAATCCCCAACAAAATGGGGTTGCAGAAAGGAAAAATAGAACCATCATGGAAGCTGTGAAGACTATGATACATGACCAGGATCTTCCCATGTATCTATGGGCTGAAGCAGCCAAGACAGCAGTTTATGTGCAAAATAGATTATCTCACAGTGCTCTTGAATTCAAAACTCCATAAGAAGTGTTTACAGGTAAGAAGCCTGAGGTAAGTCACCTTAAAATATTTGGGTGTCCTGTGTACATCCACATTCCAAAAGAAAAGAGAACCAAGTTGGATCCCTCAGGTAAGAAGGGAATGTTTGTTGGTTATTGTGAAACTTCCAAAGCCTTCAGAATCTACATACCAGGTTTCCATCATATAGAAATAAGTAGAGATGTAACCTTTGATGAGGAAGCAGCCCTCAAGAAATCTAGAAAGTGTCAACTTGAAGAAGTTTATGAAGAATATTCATCTCCCAGAATCTCAGAGACTGTTCATGTCCCTGAGGAGGATTCACCAGAGGATCATGACATGCTGGAACCACAAGAACCTCCTGTAGCAGAATTATCTAGGAAAAGAAGACCAGCATGGGCTAGAGATATTATTCTAGGAGCTGAAAGATATGGTGCTCCCGAAGGTTCCACTAGAGAAAGGAAGAGACCAAAGCTAGTATCCAACTATATGGCCTTGATGTGTGATCTTGTGAATCAACTACCTACCAGCTATGAAGAGGCAGCTCAGAAGAAAGAATGGGTAGACGCAATGACAGAAGAATATCAGTCAATAATGAAAAATGATGTTTGGGATATAGTCCCCAAACCAAAAGATAAAAGTGTGGTTTCTTCCAAATGGATTTTCAAGATAAAACATGCTGCAGATGGTAGCATTGAAAAATACAAGGCAAGATTTGTAGCCAGAGGATTCTCTCAGAAGGAGGGAATTGACTATGAAGAAACATTTGCACCTGTTGCTAGGTATACTTCAATTAGAACTATCATGGCACTTGCATCCATGATGAAATGGAAATTGCATCAAATGGATGTTAAGACAGCTTTTCTGAATGGTGTAATTGAAGAAGAAGTATACATAGAACAACCTCAAGGTTTTGAGGTCAAAGACGGAAGGACCCATGTATGCAAACTGAAAAAGGCATTATATGGTTTGAAGCAAGCTCCCAGAGCTTGGTATGGAAGGATTGACAGTTTCTTAATAAGCATGGGCTTTACCAAAAGTAAAGCTGACCCCAATCTCTATCTTAAAGTGATGAATGATGAACCTGTTATATTGCTATTATATGTAGATGATCTATTTCTAACAGGAAATGAGAAACAAATTATTGAAAGCAAGAAGAAGCTTTCTTCAGAATTCGAAATGAAAGATCTCGGATTAATGCACTACTTCTTAGGCCTAGAAGTGTGGCAAGGGCCAAAAGGAATCTTTCTAAATCAAGGTAAGTATACTGTGGAGATTCTCAAAATATTTGATATGTTGGAGTGTAAAGCTATGGCCACTCCCATGGACTCCAACCTGAAACTACTAGTTAATGATTCATCAGAACTAGTGGACATAACCCTCTACAGACAAATCATTGGATCATTGATGTACTTGACAAATACTAGGCCTGATATATGCTTTGCTGTAAATACCCTAAGTCAGTATCAAGTAGAACCTAGAAAGGTTCACCTTATAGCTGCAAAGCATATAATGAGGTACCTAAAAGGTATAGTGGACTTTGGCCTATACTATCTTGGAGACAATGAACTCAAGTTGCATGGTTACTCAGACTCTGATTGGGCAGGCAGTGTCTCAGACAGAAAAAGTACTTCAGGTGGATGTTATGGTCTTGGATCTGCCATGATCTCCTGGTTCAGCAAGAAACAATCTAGTGTGGCCCTCAGTACCGCTGAAGCAGAGTATATAGCCGCTTGCTCTGCCAGCTGTGAAGCAGTGTGGCTTCGGAAACTCTTATCTGGAATTTTTGACTTAGAAATGGATCCCACTGTGATTATGTGTGATAATCAAAGCTGCATTAAGATGACTGAAAATCCTGTGTTCCATGATAAGTCAAAACACATTGAGATCCGTTACTTCTATATACGAGACATGGTGCAGAGAGGAGCCATCAAGCTCGAGTATATAAGCACTGAGGATCAGATTGCTGATATCCTGACTAAACCTCTGTCTCGAGTAAAGTTTGAGTACTTCCGAGACAAGCTTGGTATAGTTCAGAAGGACCCTCCTCGAAAGGGGGAGTAGTATAGTATTTGATAACATGTCTGTCGCTTAATTCTTGTTTTGTTTAGATTTAGAACTCTTACATATCTTTTACATGTTTTGATGTGATGTATACATGTTTTGATTAGTGATGTATACATGTTTTGATGTACACATGTTTTGATGTGATGTATACATGTTTTGATTAGTGATGTATACATGTTTTGATGTACACATGTTTTGATGTGATGTATACATGTTTTGATTAGTGATGTATACATGTTTTGATGTACACATGTTTTGATGTGATGTATACATGTTTTGATTAGTGATGTATACATGTTTTGATGTGATGTATACATGTTTTGATTAGTGATGTATACATGTTTTGATGTACACATGTTTTGATGTGATGTATACATGTTTTGATTAGTGATGTATACATGTTTTGATGTACACATGTTTTGATGTGATGTATACATGTTTTGATTAGTGATGTATACATGTTTTGATGAACACATGTTTTGATGTGATACATGCTCTTGGATATTTGTACCTGTATGGATGAGAATACAGTTGAGGGGATTGGATCATCCCTGGACTTTCAGTCCTAAAGAGAGCCGTAGACGTGAGGTCTCCGAGAAAGAAGTCCTTAGCGGACAGTTGAGGGGATTGGATCATCCCTGGACTTTCAGTCCTAAAGAGAGCCGTAGATGTGAGGTCTCCGAGAATGAAGTCCTTAGCGGACAGTTGAGGGGATTGGATCATCCCTGGACTTTCAGTCCTAAAGAGAGCCGTAGACGTGAGGTCTCCGAGAAAGAGTCCTTAGCGGACAGTTGAGGGGATTGGATCATCCCTGGACTTTCAGTCCTAAAGAGAGACGTAGACGTGAGGTCTCCGAGAATGAAGTCCTTAGCGGACAGTTGAGGGGATTGGATCATCCCTGGACTTTCAGTCCTAAAGAGAGCCATAGACGTGAGGTATTCGAGAATGAAGTCCTTAGCGGACAGTTGAGGGGATTGGATCATCCCTAGATTTTCAGTCCTAAAGAGAGCCGTAGACGTAAGGTCTCCGAGAATGAAGTCCTTGATGGACTTGAGGGGATTGGATCATCCCTGGACTTTCAGTCCTAAAGAGAGCCGTAGACGTAAGGTCTCCGAGAATGAAGTCCTTGATGGACTTGAGGGGATTGGATCATCCCTGGACTGTCAGTCCTGAAGAGAGCCGTAGACGTGAGGTCTCCGAGAATGAAGTCCTTGATGGACTTGAGGGGATTGGATCATCCCTGGACTGTCAGTCCTAAAGAGAGCCGTAGACGTGAGGTCTTCGAGAATGAAATCCTTGGATTAATCATCCTTAGACAGTAAATCCAGGAAGGATAGTCTTAAATGCGATTGTCCATTGATTAATCATCCTTAGACAGTAAATCCAGGAAGGATAGTCTTAAATGCGATTGTGGTTGGATTAATCATCCTTAGACAGTAAATCCAGGAAGGATAGTCTCAAATGCGATTGTGGTTGGATTAATCATCCTTAGACAGTAAATCCAGGAAGGATAGTCTTAAATGCGATTGTGGTTGGATTAATCATCCTTAGACAGTAAATCCAGGAAGGATAGTCTCAAATGCGATTGTGGTTGGATTAATCATCCTTAGACAGTAAATCCAGGAAGGATAGTCTCAAATGCGATTGTGGTTGGATTAATCATCCTTAGACAGTAAATCCAGGAAGGATAGTCTTAAATGTGATTGTGGTTGGACTAATCATCCTTAGACAGTAAATCCAGTAATTCCGAAAGGAAGGATAGTCTCAAATATGATTGTGATGAGATTGATCCAGTAATTCCGAAAGGAAGGATCATGTATATTGTTGATCGTGTGATGACGATGCTGATGACGATGTTGATGATCGTGCGATGACGATGATGTTGATCATGTGATGACGATGCTGATGATCATGCGATGACGATGATGTTGATCGTGCGATGACGATGCTGATGATCGTGCGATGACGATGATGTTGATCGTGCGATGACGATGCTGATGATCGTGCGATGTTGTTGATCGTGTGATGACGATGATGTTGATCGTGTGATGACGATGCTGATGATCGTGTGACGACGATGATCATGTGATGACGATGCTGATGATCGTATGACGATGCTGATGACGATGTTGATGTTCCAGTAACTAGTCAAGTTACTGATGATGATGATTTGAAGAAAGCTTCCGATGATATATAGATGATGTAGTAAATAACTCCTTGCTCCTACAGATGTTGTTATAATATCCTTCTCGTTAAGGGGGAGTGTTGAATATTGTAACTTCTAAGAATATTATATTTGTACATTATTTATTCCGGAGATGTTTCATTCCTCCGAGGTAATCCTACTATGTATCTGGAGATGTTTATTCCTCCAGGGTTTGGTATTAACTAGGGTTATTAGACCCACCATGTGTGGGTCGGCCCTGAAGTTATATTTTAGGGGCTATTAGACTTCTCCAGGTGAAGTCGGCCCCAACAGGTCTTTTAGTCAGTTGAGAGTCAAGTATAAATAGAGGAGGTGAACTCCTCATTATATCACTCACTCACTTGTGGAAGAGTGTGCACTTGTTTGGGAGATCAGCTAAGGAGACAAAGGAAGGAGGAGCACATCTTGTATTTTGGTTGATCATCTTATTGAGGAAAGCTTTACTGGGTTTTCTACCCCATGAGGGTTTCCCAGGATATATTGTGTGTCTATCTTGTGATTATGCTTCTTTCAGTGATCTTGCTTGGTTATTTGGTTTAAACTTAACACTAGACCCCCCATGGAGACTATATTGTGGGCAGAGAATCCCCCCAAACCCCCTCGTCATGGTCTGGGATACAAGCACGGGTGAAACACAACCTTTGAATAAGGAAGATTAGGATCCACAACCAACAATCTCCCACTTGGAGACTGATCACAACAACTCCACCACTATTCAACTTGCTCGACTATGCTCTTAACCTTGGATGTAGAAAATTTCTCATATTCACCTTCATGCTTGAAGGCCAGCTAAAATTGAGCAGGTACTCAATTTCTCTCTGGTTACTACCTTTGTCAACATGTCTGCAGTATTCTGGCTAGTGTGTATATTTTCTAGCTTCAACAGTTCATCTTCGAGAACAAACTGTATGAAATGGTACTTGAGCTGTATATGTTTAGTATTAGAATGGAATACTGATTTATTTGCAATATGAATGGCACTTTGGATGTCACTGTACAACCTGTTATTCTTCTGCTTCTTACCCAATTCCTCCATGAACCTCTGTAACCAAATCATCTATTTACTATCCTATGTAGTAGCAACATACTCCGCTTCCGTTCTTGAAAGTGCAACAACATTTTGTATCTTCGAAATTCAACATATTGTCGTTCCACCTATAGTAAATACCTACCCCGTGGTGCTCATTTTTCTATCTTTATCACATGCCATATTTGCATCAACATATCCCTGTAGAACAGTGTCTGGATCTCCAAAACATAATGCATAAGTGGTAGTACCTCTCAACTACCTGAGAATCCACTATGCTACCTTCCAATGTTCTTTACCTGCATTGTTCATATAACTGCTCACAACTCCCACTACATGTGTAATATATGGTCTTGTGCACACCATGGCATACATCAAACTGCCAACTGTTGATGAATAGGGAACCCTGGACATGTAATATATCTCTTCCTGTGTCTTGGGACACATCTCCTTACTTAGTTTGAAATGGATGGCCAAAGGTGTCCTAACTAGTTTTTCATTATGCATTCTAAACCTCTCCAACACCTTTTGTATGTACTCACCCTGAGACAATGTCAATTTTTTATTTTTCTTGTCTCTTGTTATTCTCATATCAAGGATTTTCTTTGAAGCACCCAAATCCTTCATTGCAAATGAATTAGCTAACTTCATTTTGAGCACATTTATATCATCCGTGTTAGACCCTGCAACAAGGATGTCATCCATATACAATAACAAGATAATATATCTTCCATTATCTAGCCTCTTTAAATAAACAAAGTAGTCAGATTGACATCTACTATAACCTTGTTTTGTCATAAACCTGTCAAATTTTAAATACCACTGCCTTGGAGCTTGCTTCAGGACATCTAAGCTCTTCTTCAACCTACATACCAAATTCTCCTTCCTTGTGACCTCATACCCTTGTGACTACTACATATAAATCTCTTCCTCCAAATACCCGTGGAGAAAGGTTGTTTTTACATCTAACTATTCAAAATGAAAATATTCTACCACCACATCTAAGTATTCATTCCTTACTCCCACTTCTTTCTAGTTTCTACCTACATTGCTTCTTCATAACATTCTGCTTCACCAGAATCAGTCATCAATAAATAATACAGTGAAGGAGAGAATTGTTCAGGGTCTACTTAACCTAGTAGATCTTCTAACACCTGCAAGAGTTTGAGGTACCTGATGTCGTACTTTATTTTCTGGCACCTTTGGAACTTCATTTTCTTTGATTTCATCAAACACTGTGTACTTTGTGTTTTCATTTTCCTATTTCTTTTCTTGCAACTGATCTTTATGCATGACTTTTTCATTGAATACCACATCTCTACTCCTAATGATTTTTTTATTTTCATAATTCCATAAGTGATAACCAAAATCATCAACCCCGTATCCAATAAAGGTACATTTCTTGGATTTAGCCTCAAGATTTGTTCTATTTTCTTTATCAATATGCACAAATGCTTCACAACCAAAACTTCTCAGAAAAGAGTAGTTTACCTCTTTACCTTTCGATGACTCCTATGGAATACCACCATCCAAATCACTTGAAGGCCCTATGTATATTAAGTAAACAATAATATCTACAGCATCTGCCCAAAACTGTAAGGGAAACCCTGCATGCAATCTCATACACCTTGTACGCTCCATGATTGTTTTATTCGTCTTTTCTAACACACCATTTTCTTGTGGTGTTCTTGGGATTGTCTTCTCTCTACGAATACAATGGCATGAACGGTAACTATCAAACTCATTGCCGCAATATTCACCTCCATTATCAGATATGAGACACTTCAAAAAATTTCCTGTCTCATTCTCAACCTGTTGATGCCTCGGATATCGTAGCATCAATCAGAAAGGGATTCTCCCCGAGAGATGGTCCCAATTAGACTAGCTCCCGTTTGGTGTAGGGAATCCGTCCGGTTAGCGGTTCCGGCAACCGTGGGTTTGGAGTTTAAATCCAATTCTACCGGTTATGGCCCGATCCACCTTTCTTTTGGGTTTTATGTCTTTTAAATGAGATGCAAGTGCCTAAATTATATTCGATCTAGATGCAACTAAAACAAGTCTAAGTCTAGGAACCGGAGTAAATCTACCTATCCCTGCAGGGAACATGCTTAAGGGATGAGCAATCAACTGTAACAAATAACGTAAGGAAAGAACAGATAGCTGTTAATTCTCACAAGTAAAGCTACAGCAAGATAAAGATCTTTAGAAGATAGCTTCTAATTCAACATGAGACGCATCTATTGCTCGTAAAACAGAAAAAAGCAAAAAATTTATTTAATCTACGTAGCGAGAATAAAGAAACAGATCTAAATGTAACAAACTGAAAATTAAACTTAAAGATCCCTGCAAGGAGCAATTTAAAGGCATGAACAATGAGCCACATGAGTCATCCTGAAGAAAGAACAGTTAGCCATTCGATCTAGAAGAGAAATCTATAGCAATGATAAAGACATCAGCAGGTAGCTCCTGATTTAATGTGAAACGCATTCATTGTTCACAAAATAGAGAAAATCGTATGCATGGGGAGGAGCAAAATCATTAATACAAAGAAATAGTTCAGATGGTAAGAATGATCTCACATTACAGAACAGCAATCATTAGAATAGTCCAACATACAGCAGTCCAACATCCCATGCAAAACGTCCATCTCCCGTGGCTTCTATTAGAAAATTCAATTTTACAGGCCCGATACAAGATAGCTCGTATGGGTTTCAAAATTTCATTCCCTGCCAAAAGTCCTCATCTATTCTTCCTAGCTACTATTTATAATTACAATTCTGTCATTTGGGTTGCCACCTAGCACCTTCCACCTGTCAATTGCAGGAGTTTCTTCTATAACCGACCACCAAAAAATGACCACTTCTTTTACAAAATTGTTTTGACAAAAAAATAGGGACAGCTGTCCCATGGCTTACGCCTTACCTATTTGAAAGTTTAACAGAATATACATAGCAGAAATAATGCTAACACCCATGCTTTCCCTTCTAGACACGTGCTTGGCTGAAGAGGGTTGCTCAACTGAATTCAATTTATTTCATTCCTGTGCGTGAGCTTCTGCTGGCAGAGGGTCGCCCAAGTTAATTGTTGTTGATGCTGTCTGGGAAGAGACCCTCGAATCCCCTGCTGATGCTGCTTCTAATTGGGAAGGGGGAATTGAACTGGCCAGACTTTCTGCCATTGCTGGGGAAGAGGCTACTGGGAGAGAAGATCCTGGATCTACTGATGCTCCTACTGCTGCTGCAGCTTTTCTGTCCTCCTCTGCTATGTAGCTATACCACACACCTGTGTCCCTTATGACTATGTTTGCTGCAGCAGGGAACAAGATCTTCTGAGAAGTCACATTCTTCCCGAGCTCTGCTTTAATGCTTTGAACTTCTGCTACTGCAGCTTGATGCACTTCCTTCAGCAGATGGTTGTGGAGTGATGATGAACCAATATAATGCTGGAGGTCATCAATGGCTAGGACATCAATCCTTTTCACATACTCCATTTGAACGCCTAGCTCTTCCTTTAGCTGAGACAACCGCTGCTCCTTTTCCGGAAAGTCCTCTAGGGTCTGAGGGAAACTCAATGTGCATTTGTCATGGACTCCTTTGAGCTTTTGGTATAGAATGTTAATTTTATCTGTTGTTCTCTGCACACTGGTTATCAGCTTATTGGCACAGTTCCTGCCAAACTCCAGCAAGGCTATGTCTTCATTAAAATCATCCACAGCTTTAAATGGAAGATGCGGGGGGAAACCCCCTTTCCCTTCTCTCCATGCCATCTGACTTATGATATTTTCCTTGACACGGGTATTCTTAGCTTTGAGCCTATGGGCCTCTGCATTAATTTCTTTTAATCTGACTATCATGACCTTGAGCTTGCAAACCTCGTCGGTGATTAGCTCCTGCGTGTCATTTATTTGCCTCGGGATGCTGCAGGACAGCTCATGGAAGGGAGACATGTCCATCGTTTTGCTCTCAGCCTGCTCTAACTGCTCAGCTAATGTCTGCTTGTCTGCTTCTAGCTGAGAAGCCTTTTCTTCTGCTCCATTCTTCTCCGCTTCTACAATCATTATTTGGAGTGTTAGCTGGTCCTTTTCCTCCTCCAGCTGGCTGTACTTGTTTGACAGCTCCTTATGTTCAACGTACAAGCAGTTATACTTGTTCACTACCAGATCTCTTTGGGCTTGCTCATTAGCCACAGTTTGTTGTAGCGTACGAGCTTTCTTCCTGGTCAATTCATTATCTCTTACCATCACGTCTACATTGGCCAGGGATGCTTTTGCCGTTGCTACAGCTGCGGTCTCCATAGCAAAGGGATCTTGATCCGTATTCTGCATTATAGTGACCTCTTGGTGGGTAACGATGTCTTCATGGAAGGGAATTTTGATCCTCTCTTCTGATTTGAGGACCATTGCTTTTCTTTTCTTGTCATAGACAAACTCATTCCACTTGGACACCGTACGCTTTCCCGATGGAGTGTACGGGACAATTGGTCGGTTTATGATGTCTATATCTTCTTCTGCCGGTGGGGTCCAGACTTCCTGAGCAGGGTCTCCTCCTTTATTTTGGGCACCAGAGCCACTTGCTTGAGAGGTGTCTATTTCCATGTCCTGTATACCGGATCCACCTGCCTTGGCATCTTCCCTTGTCTTCAATTATTCTTCCGCCCTCTTTTCTTCCTCAGCCTGCTCAGCTTCAGCCTCCTTCTGCTTTTGGGCTTCCTCAGCCTCTTTCCGCAGTCTTTCATTTTCGGCTTCTTGCTGCTTTCTTGCTTCCTCAGCTTCCCGTTGTAACCTCGCTTCTTCTCTTAATCCGAGCTCTTCCTGAGCTCGGGCATCCTCAGCTTCTTTCTCCTTTTGCTGGCTGGTCTTCTGGGCCTTGGTTGAGCTAGAGCTTGCTCCAGTGCCTTGGAAACAGATCCGTAGCTCAGTCATGTTGCTGATGCCTCTGAATGCCTCTTCCTCGGCATCAAGATAGTGGGAGTACTCGAAGTGAGCATAGATATCCTTACAGTGCTCAGCAACTCTTCCCTTTCGGTCATTCCTGTGGAAGATTTCCTCACCGAAGTGGAAGGCCTTTAGCTCTTGAACAAATTCGTCGGCTGAGGCAACCCCTGAAAACTTGTAGGCACCTACGCAGAAAGGTAGGGGGGAAAGGAAGCCTTATGTTGTTTGTGGAGCATTGCTCCAATCCCATCCAGGAAGAGTTGTCTTACTTCTTCTTTGAGAACCACATAGTCTGTGGCATACTGCGACAAGATGTATGGGGGCTTAGTCCCTCCAAACATTCTTAGGTAGGTACCTTGCTCCGAAAAGTAAAAGTCCCCATAATCCTCGAGGACTTCCAAAGCATTCTCTGACAGGCAGTTTGGTTCTTCCTTGAACATTTTCTCGTATAGGGGCATAATGAACCCCTCACAGATGAGTTTGTAGCTGGGCTTGTAATTCTGAGCCCACAACATCTTGAATGCGATATAGACTGGGGCGATGGCCCTATCCCATGTGCAGCCCAATTTGGGGAAGTCTATCTTGGCCAAAATACAATCAATCAGATATGAGGACATGAAAAATTCAGCCTTCTTCAAGGCTAGCCCTTCTTTAGCAGCAATTATCATCGAGGCCAAACTGTCTGACAGGATAGTGGCCCAGTCAAACACAGTTCCCTTGAATGCCACGTAATGGATGATAGGGATCCACTGAATCTTATACACTGTGCCATCGGGCATGCCGAAGATTCTGCATAGCATTAAAGCGATCAATCTGAAAGGCGCTCTCAGATTTTGTACGTCATATTCCTCACTTCCTTTCTTTCTCAAATGTTTGCCCGCCATTAGCAGCTTCTTGGCCATCTCGACGTTATTCATTTGGCTCAACCATTCGTCAGTCAGAGCTTGTTGGACACGGGGAAATTTGTAGGCTGCCGCAATATACGCGGGTTGAAATGAGGCAATAGCCACTTTCCCGCTATCATTTATCACTCTCCCTTCAGCATCGGCATGTTGGAGTATCCATGCGATCACTTCAGCACAGGGGAACAGCTCAGGGCGAGTAGCGGCTCTAGTTATGCCTGAGGCTCTGATATTAAGATAAATCGGTGCTTCCTCTAACAACATATCTGGGATTTCTTGGTCCCAGATCATTCTGTAGATGTCACCCCATCTGATTTCAGGAGAGACACCGGTGGTGCACCTAGTGTCCTGGAGTGAAGTTTCAGTCTTGAGTGGCGCAGGCTTCTTTTCTGTCATCTTAGCCTTCTTCTTACCGGTTTTCGGCATCTTGACTTACCCCTGATAGCACCCATATACAAGTCATCATGATATTGAGCAACATACTGTGAGATTTTAACAGATACCATCATTGTTTTGATACATGAATGAGATAAAGAGCAATGTGAAGCTGTGTACTTAGGAGGCACAATTCATCATTTCAATTATGAAATACAAATTTAAACATTTGAATCTTTTAAAGGGGGAAGCTTTGGGGTGTTCCTGAGAGGATAGGTGTGTCGCGGCAACAGTTTGCTCTCGGCTGGGCTCTAGGAGAAATGGTGATATTCGTTTTAACAGGGATACCATTATAAACTTCAGCCATCTTAATTCTTTTAAAGGGGCAGGCTCAGTATGCTCCTGTGAGGATAAGCGCGCTGCGGAAGCAATGTTCTTCCGGTTCAACTCTGGGGAAAGGGTAGATTTCGTCACTGCTGCGGTTCGAAAGGCTCATGGTGGGTAAGCTTGGGTTTGAAAGACTCTGAGACGGAAAAAGGAGGCGCTCTCAGATTTTGTGACCCGGAGAGTTTGGGATGCTCCTGTTATTTTCGGCACTCGCCGAAGTGTTCTATGGGAAGTTTTAGTTCGAGCGGGGGGGAATGGCACCGGCAAAGGTTGACGGGGACGGCTCAGGTGACATAGATTTTTTTTGGCTCGTCTTTAGCGGAGTGTGAAACCCGCGAGGCCTCCGGGGCTCAAGAACGAAACAGCGATATTTGACCAATCGCCTGTCGGGCACAGCTCAAAACTAGGAGGGCAAAGACAAACTGACGATTTCCTTAACAGCACCCATAGACAATTCCTGTTTTATATGCTGGAGAATATGCATTTTAAGCCTAACTTGACGGGGCAAATGTGGTTTAGGGGTTCGACGGGAAAAATAACCCATGACGGGCCTTTTTCCCGTCAAAACGCCACCAATTCCTATAAAAAAGAACATCCCTGGGTAATCTGACGCGTGGAATGCAAATTTAGCGGTTAAAACCTCATACCTGGCACCGTGAAGATGATTGGGTGAGGTGGCCGTGAATCGAGGGCGAATGAGCTAAGCTGGAGCAGCCGCGCGGTGTCCAACGTCGTTTGGCAATCGAAAATCAACGATACGTTGGCTCGTACCCTCCACCGCTTATTTAAATAGGATAGGCACGTGCGGGCATTTAGTTTGGTGGGTGGCGCGGTTTAAGTGCTGGTACGTCGGCGGTCACGTCAGAGATTTCGATCCGCGCGCGATCGCCTTTCGTGGGACCAACTCGCGAATTACACCCGCCGCTGCGGAAGGGTTCAGGGAAGGTTTCCGCCGTTTCGGGGCGCATCGCGGAAGGGAAACTCGAATCCTTCCGCAAAGAATCCCACGTCGCGGACGGATAACGCCAAGGCATCCGCCGTTTCGGGCGTTATTCGCGAAGGGTTTCCGCAAATCGAAAAAATTTCTAAGTCTCGTGGGGTTTCGGGAAGGTACGGCGAATGCTCCCGGCGGTTTCGGGAGGGATTCACCAGCAGCTTCCGCAATCGCTTCATCGAAGATTTTTCTAAGTCTTTTCGGGCGTTTTAGACGAATGGCTCCCGCCGTTTCAGGAGCAAATCTTATATTCTTCCGCACATTTTCCCGGAATGATTTCGAAGGCCTCTTCCGAGCGGTTTAAGCGATTGGCTTCCACCGTTTCGGGAGGGTAGCCCGAAAGCTTCCGCGGTTTCAGGAGCAAAGGCTGAAAGCTTCCGCGAAGCTTCCTTGGTTTGTTTCGCAAAGTTCCTTGAAAAAAATTCTAAGTTCTTTTCACAGTTTCGGAAGAAGTTCGCGAATTTCTCCGTGTTATTTCGAAAAGCTTTTATGGATGGCTTCCACCGTTTCGGAAGGAAAACCCGAAGGTTTCCGCAGGCTTTCGGAGGTTTTCTAAGTCTCTTCGGAAAGCTTATGTGAACGGCTTCCGTCGCTTCGGACAACTTCGCTGAATTCTTCCGCCGTTTCGGAAGGACTTCATCAGAAGCTTCCGCGATTTTAACAAACTATTCCAACCCTTTTGGGCGTCTTTCCCAAGTTCTCCCGCTGTTTCGGGAAGAAAACCGGAAGGTTTTCCGCAATTTTCGGGTGGAGAAGCTTTAAGGATTCCGCAACTTCAAAGAAAAAACCTAAGTCTTCTGCCAAAGTTTCGGGAGATTTGACGGAAGGCGCTCACCGTTTTGAACGTAAAGAACGAATGCCTCCGTGACTGCGGAAAGTTTTGATGAATGGCTCCGCCGTTTCGGAAGCAGAGTCGTTTCGGGAGGAGAACTTGAACTGTTCCGCAGAAACAAAAAATCGAAAAGTTTCCAAGTTTTACTTCGGAAGGCTTAGACGGGCGGTTTATGAGATTGGCCTCTGCCATTTTGGAAGGATAGCCCGAGATCTCCCGCGGTTTATTCGACGAGATTTTCTAAGTTCTTTTGCTGGCGTTTAAGCGAGATGCTTCCGCCACTACGGGGTTTTAGCAAATTGCTCCGTAACTTCGAGAAAAAACTTCATTGAAAGCTCTTCTATTTGAGAGTCAAAATCTTCTAGCAGCCTTGGAGTTTCTCATGGCGAGACTCTCTGTTTAAAAGCAAAGATAAAAGCTGGGAAAAAAAACGTTTAAGGAAGCCTTTAAAAAATATAAAGGAGGGGCCCCATATGTGCAAAAAGTTGGGGGGAGTGTTGCTGCAACAACACAACCAAAGATTTCCATTTATTAAAAGTAGCAAACACATCATATTTATGTCTAATGCAATAAACCCAAGTTTTTCTAGTTGCATCATCAATAAAAGTAACATAATAACGAGAGCCACCAAGAGATTGTACCTGAGCCAGTCCCATACATATGTATGTACAAGCTATAACTTTTCACTCTTCTTATATTTCCCAACCCTAAGAAATCTGACTCTCTTATGTTTTCCATAAACATAGCTCTTACAAAATTCCAAACTTACCTGCTTCATATCTTGCAGCAACTTCCTTGAATGGAGAATTTGTATTCCCTTATCACTCATGTTTCCAAGCCTATGATTCCACAGTGCTATATATGTTCCTGTGGAATCTAATAGATAGAACAGTCAGTATTATGAGGACATAAATACAATGTACCTATCATGTCTCATTTTTCTATCACCATTGATATTTTAGTGATCTTCCACCACGTTTCTCCAAACATAGATAAACAACCACCATCTCCCAGCTGCCCTGTTGAGATCATATTTCTCTTCATATTAGGAATATGCCTTACATCTTTCAACATCCATTCACCATTCTTTAACTATATCTGTACCTTACCCATTCCAACAATTTTACATGGTTCATCATCACCCAATAAAACATGTCCAAAATCGCCTGGAACATAATCATGAAAGAATTTCCTATGGGGTGTAGTATGATATGAAGCCTCTAAATCTACTACCCGGTAATCACTAGTATTATCTAATGCAAGAATCAAAACATATTGTAACACATCACCTGCTACATTTTCTTTCTGAGTAGTCTCATGTTATCCATCTCCTTTCTTCTTTAGAGATATGTAGTCTTTCTTCAGATGTCCTTTCTTTCCACAGTTCCAGCATTCTATCTTTCCCAATCTGGACTTGGATATTCCATTCCTATACTTGTTGTGATTACCTAGGCTCTTTCCTCTCTCCCTTTGTCTTCCCCTTCTCTACTTGGTCAATGCATTACTTGATGTCTCACATGTGTTTTTCCTTCGCATTTGCTCACTAAGAATAACACCAACAACATCATCAAATTTCAAAGTGTTTGAACCAGATACAGAGTCACTTACAGCCATGACCAAGCCATTCTAGCTTTATGGAAATGAAGACAAGATCAGAAGAGCCATAACCTCATCATCAAAGTTTATTGTTACGTAAAATAGTTGATTTGTAATCGTATTAAATTCATTTAAATGATCAACAACAGATCCACCTTCTGACATCTTCATATTAAATAAATGCTTCCTTAGAAATAACTTGTTGGAGGCTGAGGGTTTTTCGTACAGCTTAACCAATTCACTCATCAAACCCTCCGTTGTATTTTCTTTTGGAATATTGAAAGCCACCGACGAATCCAGGCACAACCGTATTGTTCATAGTGTCTTTCTGTCAAAAACCTCCCATTCTTCGTCCTTCATAGTCGCCGGTTGTTTTGTTTTTCCTCCCAATGGTAGGAATAGATCCTTCTGATATGGATAGTCCTACATTTGCATCTTCCATAACTGGTAGTTTCAGCCATTAAATTTCTCGACCTTAAACTTTCCTTCTTCCCCCATTGCTCCCACTCGAACCAGGAACCCTTCTTTCATGTGAGTTTATCTTCCAAATTGACATTTGGCTCTAATACCAATTGTTAGAAAAACATGATCGTAGAGCAATAATAATAAACAAGATGCAAATATAAAATACATAAAACACATTACAAGAGAGACACCAATATAATGTGGTTCAACCAAGATGGGATACATCCACACAAAAATTTCTAGTCCTTATTATTATACCATCCAACAAATGAAGGGATACAACCTATAGCACATCCACTGCAACTTCCTCTTCACTCTCTCACAGACTCTCTCACACAATCATGGAGATCTTTACAATGCTACAATGCTCAGCCATATTACAATGCTTTCCTTTTAAACAAGGATTACCATGCGAAAATACTATGGGACACCCAATACCATGGGCCCATAAATCATCCATTATTGACCAAGTCATGACTATGAAATTACAACATTTTACAAGGCATTGTTTCCGAAATTTTCTCTACGGGGGCGCTGCCCCCGAACTCCCGCCAGGGAGGGGCTCCTAAAATGTAGTCGTTTTCCCCCTTAGACCCTCTATGGTGACTATATTGGGAGAGAATCCCCCCAAACCCACCCCCCCCCCCCGTCATGGGATGAGATCCAAACACGGCTCAAACATGACCTCTGAATAAGGAAGATCATGCTCCATAACCAACAGTCAATAATGGGTGATTTGTGGGCCCATGGTATTGGGTGTTCCATAGTATTTTCCCATGGCAATCCATCTTTAAATGGAAGGCATTGTAATACGGCTGGGTATTGTAGCATTGTAAAGATCTATATGATTGTGTGAGAGAGACTGTGAGAGAGTGAAGAGGAAGTTGCAGTAGATGTGTTGCAGGTTGTATCCCTTCATTTGTTGGATGGTATGATAATAAATATTGGCAATTTCTGTGTGGAGGTAGCTCATCTTGGGTGAACCACGTTATATTGGTGTCTCTCTTGTAATGTGTTTTATGTGATTTATATTTTCATCTTGTTTATTGTTATTGCTCTACAATCTTGTTTTTTAACAATTGGTATCAAACCCAAAGGTCTATTTGGCATATAAACTCGCAGGAAAGAAGGATTCCTAGTTCAAGTGGGAGCAATGGCAGAAGAAAGAAAGTTTAAGGTCGAGAAATTTAATGGCCAAAACTACTAGTTATGGAAGATGCAAATGGAGGACTATCTGTATGAGAAGGACCTATTCCTACCGTTCGGAGGAAAAGCAAAACAATCGGTGACTATGAAGGATGAATAATGGGAGGTTCTTGTTAGAAACGCATTGGGAACAATACAGTTGTGCCTGGCTTCATCGGTGGATTTCAATATTTCAAAAGAAAAGACAATGGAGTGTCTGATGAGTGCATTGGGTAAGCTGCATTAAAAACCCTCAGCCTCGAACAAGGTATTTCTAATGAAGTGTTTGTTTAATATGAAGATGTCAAAAGGTGAATTAGTTGTTAATCATTTAAATGAATTTAATACAATTGAAAATTAGCTAAGTTCTGTAAATGTGAAATTTGATAATGAGGTTAGGGATCTTCTAATCTTGTCTTCATTGCCAAAAAATTGGAATGGATTGGTCATGGTTGTAAGTAACTATGTCTCTGGTTCAAACACTTTGAAATTTGATGATGTTATTGGTGTTAATCTTAGTGAGGAAATGCGAAGGAAAAGCATAGGTGATACATCAAGTAATGCATTGACCATGGAGAGTTGGGGAAGACAAAGGGAGAGAGGAAAGAAACCAGATAATCACAACAAGTCTAGGAAGGGCGAACCCAAGTCTTGAATAGGAAATATAGAGTGCTGGAACTATGAAAAGAAATGACATCTGAAGAAAGACTATAGATCTTTAAAGAAGAAAGGAGATGGGAAGCAAGAGACTAATTAGGAAGTAAATGTAGCAGGTGATGTGTTACAACATGATTTGATTCTTGCATTAAATAATACTAGTGATTATTGGGTAGTAGATTCAGGGGCTTCATGTCATGCTACACCCCATAGGAAATTATTTCATGATTATGTTCCAGGAGATTTTGAACATATTTTATTGGGTGATGATGAACCATGTAAAATTGTTGGAATGGGTAAGGTACAGATAAAGTTAAAAAATGGTGAATGTATGTTGAAAGATGTAAGGCATATTCAGGCTATGAAAAGAAATATAATCTCAACAGGGAAGTTAGGAGATGGTGGTTATTTATCTGCGTTTGGAGAAACGTGGTGTAAGATCACTAAAGGATCGATGGTGATAGAAAAAGGAGACGGGATAGGTACATTGTATTATGTCCTCATAATAGTAATTTTTCTATCTATTTAGCTTCCAAAAGAACAGATACAACATTGTGGCATCATAGGCTTGGCCACATGAGTGAGAAAGGGATACAGATTCTCCACTCAAGGAAGTTGCTCCTAGATCTAACGCAGGTAAGTTTTGAATTATGTGAGAACTGTGTTTATGGAAAACAAAAGAGAGTTAGATTTCTTAGGGTTGGGAAACATAAGAAGAGTGAAAAGTTAGAGCTTGTACATAGAGATGTATGGGTATCGACTCAGGTACAATCTCTTGGTGTATATCGTTGTTATGTTCATTTTATTGATGATGCAACTAGAAAAACTTGGGTTTATTGCATTAGAAAGAAATCTGATGTGTTTGCTACTTTTAAGAGATGGAAAGATTTGGTTGAGAATGAGACAAAAAAAAGGTTGAAGTGTGTCAGACCTAATAATGGAAGTGAATACTACGGCAAGGAGATTGATAGTTATTATTCACACCATGGGACTAGTAAAGATAAGACAGTCCCAGGAACACCACAAGAAAATGGTGTGTTGGAAAGGATGAACAGAACAATCATGGACCCTACAAGGTGTATGCATGCAGAGTTTCCCTTATAGTTTGGGCAGATGTTGTAGATATTGTTTTTTACTTAATAAACAAAGGGCCTTCAATTTCTTTGGATGATGGTATTTCAGAGGAGGCATGGATAAGTATAAATGTAAACTACTCATTTATGAGAACTTTTGTTTGTGAAGCATGTGTCCATATTGATAAAGAAAATAGAACAAATCTTGAGGCTGAACCCAAGAAGTGTACCTTTATTGGATACGAGGTTAATGATTTTGGTTATTGCTTATGGGATTATGAAAATAAAAAAATCATTAGGAATAGAGATGTGGTATTCAATAAAAAGGTCATTTATAAAGATTAATTGCGAGGGAAAAAAAGGAAAAATAAAACAGAGAGTACACAGTGCTTGATAAAATCAAAGAAAATGAAGTTCCAAAGGTGCCAAAAAATCAAGAACAACAGCAGGTACCTCAAACTCCTGGAAGTGTTAGAAGATATACCAACTTAAGTAGATCCCCTAAGCGATTCTCTCATTCATTGTATTATTTATTGATGATTGATTATGGTGAACCAGAATGTTATGAAGAAGGAATGCAGGTGGAAACTAAAAAGAAGTGGGAGAAACGCATGAATGAGGAGATGGAGTCATTGGTAAAAAATCAAACTTGGGATTTGGTTCAGCTGCTTGCTAGTAAAAGAGAATTGCAGAATAAATGGGTTTACAGGTTGAAGGAAGAATACGTAGGAAAGAAGTGGTACAAGGCAAGACTTGTTGTAAAGGGGTTTGCACAAAAGAAAGATATATATTTTGATGAAATATTTTCTCATGTTGTGAAAATTACTCCAATTACAACTATTTTAAGTCTAGTGGTGGTACAAGATTTGCATCTTGAACAGATAGATGTAAAAACAGCCTTTCTCCATGGGAATTTGGAGGAAGAGATTTATATGTAGCAGCCACAGGGGTATGAGGTCAAAGGGGAGGAGAATTTTTTATGCAGGTTGGAGAAGATCTTGTATGGCCTGAAGCAATCTCCAAGGCAGTGGTATCTAAAATTTGACAGGTTTATGACAGAACACGATTATAGTAGATGTCATTCTGACCACTATGTTTATTTCAAGAGGCTAAATAATGGAAGATATATTATCTTGTTATTATATGTGGATGACATGCTTTTTGTAGGGTATAACATGCGGGATATAAATGTGCTCAAAAGGAAGTTAAATAATTCATTTGTGATGAAGGATTTGGGTGCTGAAAAGAAAATCCTTAGTATGAGAATAACAAGAGACAAGAAAAATCACAAATTGACATTGTCTCAAGGTGAGTACATACAAAAGGTGTTGGAGAGGTTTAGAATGCAAAATGAAAAACCAGTCAGTACACATTTGGCTAGCCATTTCAAACTAAGTAAGGATATGTGTCACAAGACACAAGAAGAGATAGATTACATGTCCAGGGTTCCCTATTCATCAGCAGTTGGTAGCTTGATGTATGCCATGGTGTGCACAAGACCAGATATTGCACACGCAGTGGGAGTTGTGAGCAGGTATATGAACAATCCAGGTAAAGAAAATTGGAAGGCAGTACAGTAGATTCCCAAGTATTTGAGAGGTACTACCACTCATGCATTAATGTTTGGAGGTTCAAACACTGTTCTACAGGGATATGTTGATGCATATATGGCAGGTGATAAAGATAGCAGAAGGAGCACCACAGGGTATGTCTTTATTGTAGGTAAAATGACAGTAAGTTGGATTTCGAAGCTGCAAAAGGTTGTTGCACTTTCAACAACGGAAGCAGAGTATATTTTTGCTACAGAGGTTAGTAAAGAGATGATTTGGTTACAAAGATTCATGCAGGAATTGGGTAAGAAGCAGGAGAATATAAGGTTGTACAGTGACAACTAGAGTGTCATTCATCTTGCAAAGAACTCATCCTTCCATTCTAAGACTAAATGTATACGGCTCAAGTACCATTTCATATGGTCTATTATTTAAGATGAATTGTTGAAGTTGGAAAAGATACACACTAGCCAGAATCCTACATACATGTTGACAAAGGTAGTAACCAGAAAGAAACTGAGTTTATGCTCAGTTTCAGTTGGCCTTCAAAAATGAAGGTAAACATGAGAAATTTTCCAGATCCAAGGTTCAAATCATAGTCCAGCAAGTGCAGCAGCGATAGAGTTGTTTTCATCAGTATCCAAGTGGGAGATTGTTGGTTGTGGATCCTGATCTTGCTTATTCAGAGGTCATGTTTTAGCTGTGCCTGGATCCTAGCCCATGACGGGGGGTTTGGAGGGATTTCCTCCCAAAACAAATCGCCATGGGGGATCCACGGGGGAGGCGACTACATTTTAGGATCCCCCCCTGGTAGGGATTCGGGGGAAGTGCCCCCATAGTGAAAATTTCGAAAAAAAAATGCCTTGTAAAATGTTGTAATTTCATAGTCATGAGTTGTTCAATAATGGGTGATTTACGGGCCCATGGTATTGGGTGTTCCATAGTATTTTCCCATGATAATCCCTCTTTAAAATGAAGGCATTGTAATACGGTTGGGTATTATATCATTGTAAAGATCGCTATGGTTGTGTGAGAGAGTGAAGAGGAAGTTGCAGTGGATGTGTTGCAGGTTGTATCCCTTCATTTGTTGGATGGTATATGTCGAGCACCCTATATGCAGATAAATTATCACCAACACACAGAGCATGCGAGATTTATTGTCAACCCCAGAAAGTCTTTTATTTCAAAGGATAAATCCACAGTATATGCTTAAACATCAATTCATTAAAATTGCCTACTGTTATCTTCTAACAACCATGTTCATCTGTGTAATCCCAGTTGCTGTCTAATTACTATTCCACCATGCATCAACAAGAAATCAAATAAGCTTCAAAGACAATTGCAGATACAAAGAAATCCTATTCACATCTAGAACTAATAACTCACTTCTTCAATCTAATTACTCTTGAAAATCATAAGCAGAAACTGAATATTAATCTAGAAATTCAATTGCAAGGGATTGAGTTCAGTTGTTCTAAGAAATTGAATTGCAGGAATGAAAATCAGCAATCATACAAGAAAGATAAATTGTAAAAGGGCTCATGGGATCACAACTTAACTGTAAGATGAACAAGGTTGTGTACAACTTCCAAATGAAACGCATAAAGCAAGCCCTACTCAGTCGACTGTTACTCTGCACCATTTACCAATCTCAAGGAAATATAATCTTAACTATACTGAAAATCCACACAAAAACTGCTACTACTGCGTACAAAAGAAATATCATGAACAACACATCACACAACAATAATTTAAAGAATCATAATTTAACTCAGCAATCTCTGTGGAAGACGGGCCTAGCCTTCACACAGAGACGCTGGCTGAACAACGCAAGCTCCTTTAACTCAAGGGTAACTCCTTATATTAACAGAAGAATGATTACACAGTTGCTTTTTACTGCTAATACAATGAATTAATTATCTGTTGTTCAACCCCCTGGGTCGAGGCAACTCCCCATATTTATACATACAAATCGTAACATCCAATCCTATAATTGGGCAGCCATGAAGATCTCTGATCTTCAGGCGCCCTAAATAACTAGCTGTTACAATACGTGGCAGAATAGAGACATAAAAATATGAGAAAGTTGTCGATTGACCCAAGAGTGGCGATCCTTCCAGATCACAACTAGACTCGAGCAGCAACATACTCAAGATAGCGCATTCTGTTACATCTGCCCTGTCACAGCTCCACCTAGGATGTTGTATTGGAACCATGTGCCTTAATTGATGATTCGAGCCCCGAGGATCCCTTTGTAAGCAGCGAACACCTTTCAAGACTTGTTCAGCCCCACCTTCCTGCAACCCACTTATCTCAACTACCTTCATAAATCATCACATGTTAGCACAATTGAGAGATAAACATCTTTAATTATCACACTCATAAGAATTAATAAGATAAAGCAATGATCAGTCATACCTTGGCAACTTGAGGGAATAAAGTAAGGACAACAGGTCTGATTGACATGATAAGTGGTGTAGGACAGGGGCAGGAAAGATGATTAAGGATGATTAAAAAGGGGCCAATTTTGGGCTCAACATCTCCCCCCAACTACCCTATTGCATGTCCTCATGCAACAACCTGCATCATTCAGAATCTGAATCCTGTACTGAGCTCTATCCAAGGAGAGAGGAAGAATTGCAGGAAACTCAGGCACCTTATCTATCTTTTGAAAAGCCTTTGTGAGTAACCCAATACCTTCCAGCATCACTGTTCCCCTTCCACTGCTACTTGCTGGTGTCTGGAAATGCAGTTGGTGTAGTGGGAATCTTCCTGCAGTCTCATTATGCTGTGCCTGGGGGGTTGAAAGGAAATCTTTAATCTGAATCTAAATCAATGACATTTCCAGGAGGTAGAAGCACTGGTTCTTATGGGGCAGTGTCTTCTAGCACATCTAAATTTAATAAGAGAGTTGCTGGTTCTTGTGTAACAACAACATCCTTTAGACTCTCTTCAGCAGCTACCCTCATTGCTTTTAGAGACACTGGTTCTTGTGTAACAGTGTCTTCTTTGTCCTTCTGCTGCTGAGATTGGATATCTTTCTCATTGTGCATCTCCTCCTCCAAGATTTCGGTGTCACCTGAGCATGGTGTTTGTACCTGTTCATCTTCACTCCACTGTGTATCAGGAATGATATCCACTCCAGGGTTATCTTTTAAATGAAATTCAGGAGTTCCTGTTGCAGCTTCCAAGGATGTTGGTTCTTGTGTAGCAACATCCTGGCTTGCTTCTTCATCCTCCTGTTGTTGCAACTCTTCTCCTATGAGTTCTGTGTCATGGGAGTCCTCTGGGGTTACAACCCAGAGTTCATCATTAAACTCCAGAGTGTCCTCTGTCCCAGGTTCTTCTCCCATCTGTTTGGTCGATTGGACAAGTATATTCAAGTTTGCTGGTTTTTGTGTTATAGCATCCTGTTCCAGTTTATCACTGTCCTGCCTTTGTTTCTCTTCTTCTAAAATTTCTGTGTCCTGGGAGCATTCTAGGGTTACAGTATAGAATTCTTCATTGGCCTCCAGAGTGACCTCCATTCCAGATTCTTCTCTCATCTGCTCTATAATCTCTGTATCATGGGAACATTCTGGAGTTACTGTATATTCCTTATTAAGCTCCAGAGTGTCCTCCATCCCATGTTCTTCTCCTATCTGTTCTCTAATCTATGTGTCATGAGAAGTGGCAGCTTCAGCAAGGATATTCAAAGATGCTGGTTCTTGTGTGGCAGCACCTTCTTTTTCTGCTGCTTCCTCTATTGTGGCTGCGGGCTGTTGTGCTGAGTAAGTATTAAGTATAATTTTGTGGCCTGCTTCCTTGAAGATTTCTCCACAGGTGGGACAAATTACACGTTCATCCTCCTTGCCAGGCTCAGCAGAATCTGATCCCTCCAATTGGTCTGCAGCCTCTATCAATGTATACATTTTTCTTTCACCCTGTTTTCTGCAGGTTTCCTTCCAGATTTCCAATTCCCTCCTGAGTACTTGGAGGTCCTCTTTTAACATTGCATTCTCAGCCAAAATTCCTTCAATTCCAGGTTCTTCCTCCACTGGCCTTTGTGGAGCATCCATTGGTCTTAGTACAAGGATTGGGGGTTCAACCTGTGCCTCTAGGGTTGCCCATCTTTTTCTCGCTGCCTCTGCTGCTGTGGCTGATCTAGTTCTTTTCTTTCTGATAGGTGAGGTTATGTTAAATTCATTAATTGCTCTCTTTCTTTTCTTTTGTGGAGCTGGTACATAGGGAATCAAAGCTGAGGTCGAAGGAATGTTTTCTTGCCTCTCGTGTTGTTCTTCTTCAATTACAGCTCCTCCTTCCCACTCAGGTGAGGACTCAATTGTTACCAGCTCAATATTCTCTGCTATTGCCCTGGCACTGTCATCTTCAGGTTCCATTGTCACAGCATTTAATGCTGCTCCAATTTCACCTTCTGCTGTCGGAACTGCCCTATTGTCTGCATTTTCCACCAGATTTTTATCTATACCTTCCCCCGATGGCTCTGCCTGTGATGGATTTTCATCCCCCAATTGTTCTTCTTCTAATGGAGTTTCATCCCCCCCAAATGGCTCTTCCTGTGCCCCCGGTTGCTCTTCTTCTAATATAGTTTCATCCACCCCGGATGGTCCTGCTTGTGCCCCCGATTGTTGTTCTTCTACCATAGTTTCATCCACCCCGGATGGTCCTACTTGTGCCCCCGGTTGTTGTTCTTCTGCAATTTCATCCCCCCCCCCCTTCAGTGGAGGGACTCCGATCCTCCTGTTGTGGTGGAACTCGTATCTGCTGTAATGGAACAACCCGCAAGGGAACGGGTTGCTGAGCTCGAACTAGGAATTGTTCCCAGGTTATATGATGTTGGGAAAGGCTTCTTACAATGATTAATTTGATAAGGCCATGGTGGGTGAGAGAGGAAAGTGGGTGCTTAGCAGACTGAACAAATGCCGCCATATGACGCAAGTCGTGCAGTAAATAATATGGAATGTTCAATAAAATGCCATGGCGGAGATGAGAAAGCAAAGGAAGTTCAGAGTTATACACAGTTTGATATCTACCTTCACAAGTAATGTACTTATTGAGAAAGATAGCAACCTGGTCCCATGGCCGCGGCAGTGAGTTCAGTGCAATCCCTCTTCTGGATGCTTCAACTTGCTCCCCTGCGAGTAAAAATTCTTCCCGTGCAGTCGTTGCAGGGACTCGTCGGTTAAACCATGGTTTTCCCACCAGCGGGAAGGCTGTAACCTCAGATATAATGGTCTCGGAGACTTCTATGCGCAGCCCCCACACCGTGGAGTGATTTTTGGTAAGATTCAAAGCAAATTGCAAGGTTGCGTCCCAATCGAATCCATCTAGTCGCTCAAAAAATTCGAGCTAGCCGGCGGCTTGAAAGATGGCGAGAACTTGAAGATTTCTCCTGAGTTCTCGTGTATTGAAAGGTTCATGGCGAACTGGAATCCCCATGGTCCTGGCTGCAAGCTAAAGTTGTTATCCCATAGATTACAGGATCCCAGAATGGAAGTTGCAGCACAGAGGATGCGCAAATCGCTGAGCGGAGACGTTGAGAGAATGAGTAAATTTGGAAAGTTGAGCACAGAAAAGTGTTCAAAATTTCCATGCCGAATTGGGGAAGGTGGCAGTTATTAGTGTTTACGTCGTACGAGGGAAAGGTTTAATCAAGTATAATGGTGGTACGAGTGAAGGTACGACTAGTATTGTTTAAATGATATCAATACTTAATCACGTGATAAATGAAAGCCATACCTCATAAGACTGTGCGTCGGATAACCTGCGGAGAATGGTGGAGCGTGCAGTTGGTGACGTTGGGGAGCTGAACTCGTGCACAGTCAAAAGTGTGATCATGATGACTCAGATAAGGCAATAATTTCTTCCACCGGTGAAACACAAACCATCGCGTCCTTGGGGTCGGAATGATGATTTCACCGGCACGATTGAGATGAAACAGAGTCATAGTTTAGCAGGTTTGGAGCAATTCTTCCGTTAACACAAGAGTTACCACTGCAAGTTGCCAGAAAGGATATCACAGCCGATGAAAAAGATGTTGCAGCCACCAGGGAATATGTTGCAGCCGTCGGGAAAGAAGTTGCAGCCACCGAAAAATGATTCACGGCAGCCGGGAAAAAAGAATTTACAACATCGGGAAAAATTACGGCTGTCACGGAAAAGTTTTACAGCGGCGGGAAAGATTACGGCTGTCACGGAAAAGTTTTACGGCGGCGGGAAAGATTACGGCTGTCACGAAAAAGTTTTACGGCGGCGGGAAATATGTTGCAGCCGTCGGAGGATATGTTGCAGCTACCGAAAAATGGTTCACGGCAGCCGGGAAAGAGGTTTTACGTCCGTTGGAAAAACAATATTGACGCCGCTGGGAAATGGTTCACGGCTTCCAGGAAAAAAAAATGTTGCAGCCGCTGAAAGAGATGTTGCAGCTGATGTGACATGATGTTGCAGCTGTCGGGAAATGGTTCACAGTTGCCGGGAAAAAGGGTTTACAACCGCCGGGAAAAAGGGTTTACGGCCGCCGGGAAAATAATTTTACGATTGACGGGAACCGATATTGTAGATGTTGGGAAATGATTTTGTAGCCGCTGTGACATGATGTTGCAGCTGCCGGGAAAAGTTGTTGCAGCTACCGGAAAAAAAGGGTTTACGGCTGCTGGGAAATGATGTGGCAGCCATTGGGAAATGAGGTGGCAACCACTGGGACATGGTGTTGCAGCTGCCGAAAAAGATGTTGCAGCTGCCAATGTTGCAGATGCCGATGTTGCAGCTCCCAGAAAAGATTCACGGCAGCCGGGAAAAAGGATATTACGGCCACTGGGAAATGCTGTGGCAGCCGCTGGGACATGGTGTTGCAGCTGCCGAAAAAGATGTTGCAGCTGCCGATGTTGCAGTTGCCATAAAAGATTCACGGCAGCCGGGAAAAAGGATATTACGGCCGCTGGGAAATGATGTGGCAGCCGCTGGGACATGGTGTTGCAGCTGCTGAAAAAGATGTTGCAACTGCCGATGTTGCAGCTGCTAGGAAAAATTTTGCAGCTACCGGGAAAAAGGATTTGCGGCCGCGAGGAAAACGATTTTACGGTTGATGGGAAACGATATCGCGGTTGCCGGAAAAGATGTTGTAGCTGCCGAAAAAGATGTTGCAGCTGCCGGAAAATATGTCGCAGCTGCCGGAAATTATATATATATATTTTTATTTTTTTTAAAAGGCAAAAGGGAACTACAGCACAGGACGACACAGGGCCCAATCTGGTCGTTCTCCTGGCGCTTCCCTGAAAATTTTTTTTTTTTTTTTTGAAAAATAACAGCAAACGAAAAGATCAAATGCAAAGAGAAAAAAAAACAATTATACGCTACAGCAGGAAATTATTTATGTACAGCAATTTAAAATGCGATTTTCAGTTTAAGAATTGGCAAAGGCAGAGAGGAATTCCTGCTCTGGTGCCAGCTGATAATCTGGATCGGCTGCAATTTGCGAAATGAATGCATCTTTCGAGATGGGCTTACGATACAGTCGCAGTCTATGGCCATTAGCAAGTAATGGTATACGGTTTTCATCAATGGTCACCAGGCGAACAATGCCGTTGTCAAATACCCTGTCGACCAAATATGGACCCAGCCATCTTGTACGTAATTTACCTTTAAAATCCTTCTTGAATCTGGAGTCGTATAATAGCACCCAGTCTCCTTCACGGAAGATTTTCTTTTTGATGAATCGGTCATGCCAGTTGGATCTCTGTTGCTGAAGCAGCACAGTCTGGTCTACTGCAGCTAACCTTTTCTCATCCAACTCATTTAATTGATTCAATCTTCTCTTCTGGGCTTTTGTTACATCCAGATTCATTTTGGTGGCTGTTTTCAGGGTCTTGATCTCAAATTCAATTGGAAAGATGGCACTCTTTCCATACACCAGATCATAGGGAGAAAACCCTGTGGTGTTGCGCCAAGTTGTACGATATGCCCACAGTGCTTCTGGAAGCCTATCAGCCCAATCCTTTCGATGGCTTTTAACTGTTTTAGTAAGGATTGCTTCAATAACTTTATTAGTACTTTCCACCTGACCATTGGCCTGGGGGTGGTAAGGTGAAGCTATCCTATGCTGCACATGATACTTCCAAAGCAAGGATTCAAATTGGTGTGAGATGAATTGCGGTCCCCCATCGGTGACTACTTCCTTTGGTACCCCAAAGCAGGTAAAGATTTCAATGTACAGAAAATCAATCATTGCCTGGTCATTAGCCTTACCCAAAGCTACAGCCTCTACCCACTTGGTCATGTAATCAGTACAAACCAGAATATAAACTTTCTGTCTGGAAGGAGGGCTGATAGGGCCAACAAAATCCAGTGCCCATCTATCAAATGGTTCAATTACTACTTGAGGTTGTAGAGGCATCTGATCTATTTTATTAGGCTGGCCCATCCTTTGGCAGTTGTCACAGGACTGAACATACCTTTTAGCGTCTTTAAACAGAGTCGGCCAATAGTATCCCATCCGCAGCGCTTTATGCCCTGTCCTTTTATCTGCAAAGTGTCCCCCATAGGGTCCATCATGACAGGCCTTCAGTATGTGAAAGATCTCATCTTCCCTTACACATCTCCTAATCTCAAGATCGAGTCCTGTGTAGAAGAGATGACCATTGAGCCAACAATACCTGGCACTTTGCTGAATAATTTTTCTCTTTTCTCGTTTAGACATATGTGGCGGGAGCTTTCCTACAACCAAATAATTAGCAATGTCTGCATACCAGGGGGAATGAGCTGAGAGTGCGAATAGATGTTAATCTGGAAAAGAATCCTCAACAGGCGAACTGTCATCACTGTTAGTAAAACGTGATAAAAAGTCAGCAACAACATTTTCTTTTCCAGGTTTATCTATAATGGTAATATCAAATTCCTGAAATAACAAGAGCCACCTGGTCACTCTGGCATTGGTGACAGGTTATTCATTAAATATTTAATGGCAGAGTGATCAGTGTGCACAAACGTAGGATACCCAGTAATGTAATGCCGAAATTTATTAATAGAATAAACAATAGCAAGGAATTCTTTTTCGGTAACAGTATAATTAAGTTCAGCAGGGGCTAAGTTTTTACTAACATAATAGATAGCATAAGGTACTTGACCATCCTGCTGTCCTAGTACTGCTCCAATGGCGGTATCAGAAGCATCTGAAGAAATGTGGAAAGGTATGGTCCAATTAGGTCCCCTTAGGATAGGGGCTGTGGACAGCTTCTCTTTAAGCTTATCAAACGCTGTATGGCATGCTTCACTCCACACAAACTGTGCGTCCTTCATTAACAATGAAAACAAAGGAGAAGCAAGTTTGGAGAAGTTTTCTATAAACCTCCTGTAATATCCAGCATGTCCCAGAAAACTTCGCACTTCTTTCTGCGTTGAAGGAGTAGGTATATTTTTATCACCTTAATTTTTGAAGGATCCACCTGAATGCCATCGGTAGAGATGAAATGTCCTAATACCACCCCCTCACTCATCATCATATGGCATTTTTCAGTGCTTAATGAGAGGCGAGCCTGTTCGCAGCGAATTAAAACCTTCTTTAAATTTTCCAGTGCTTCCTCAAAGTCCTTGCCATAGGGAGTAAAATCGTCCATAAAGACTTCCATGCTATCATTAACTAATTCAGAGAATATGCCAATTACATCTCTTTGGAACGTTGCTAGTGCATTACATAAACCAAAGGGAAGCACCCTGTAGGAAAACGTTCCCCAGGGGCAAGTGAAGGTGGTCTTATCCTGGTCCTCGGGAGCATTCTGAATTTGGTTGTACCCGCTGAACCCATCCAAGAAGGAGAAGAACTTCTTCCCTGATAGGGTATCAAGTACTTGGTCAATAAAGGGCAGAGGGAAATGATCCTTTTGCATAGCTTTGTTCAGCTCCCTATAATCCACACAGACTCTCCATTTACCATTTTTCTTGGGCACAATTACTAGTGGGGAAACCCATTCACTATCTGAAATAGGATATATAAATCCTGCTTCCAAAAGTTTTTGGATTTCCTCCTTCACTATATCCCTCAGATTTGGGTTCATGCGTCGTTGGGGTTGACAGACTGGCCGGGAATCATTTTTAATATAAATATGGTGGGTGCACAGATTAGAGGGAATACCCCTCATGTCTGTATACTCCCAGGCGAATGCCCCCTTATGTTCCTTCAAGAGACTGATTAGGCACGTCTGTTCTTCTGAGGAGAGACCAGGGTTGATGTTCAAAGTCCTTCTAGGCTCTACCTCAATAGGAATACTTCTCGAATTTTTTAAAACTGGGATTATGTTTGCGTCACCGACTAGTGCTTCTTCCGTAAGATTTTCTTGTTCTTCCTTACCAAGGGTAATGTTCAGGATTTGATAAACTTCTTTATCCACTGAAGCAGGTTCGCTAATGAAATTACTAATGGCATCATCTTTTGTTTCGTTTTTAAAAGTTAAGGCCTTCCCTATTGTTAATAGTGGCTGAACATCCTCCTCCTCCTCCTGCTCTATCCAAAGAGAAGTTTCAGCCTCTAAACTTGGCCAAGCTGGAGGATACAGGGTGAGGTTTTTAATCTCTATACCATCAGATATAGTCATGGACCCAGATCGACAGCTGATGCAAGCATCAGCTGTGGCCAACCAAGGCCTCCCCAGGATCAATGGATGTCCTCCCAGCTGTGATTTTGGTTGCAATATCAGAAAGTCAGCAGGGTATTCCCATGAATCTACTGAGATGACAAGGTCGTCCAAAATCCCTTCGGGTCTAATGGTGGATCTATCTGCCAATTCTAAAATGGTAGGGGTCAGCCTAAAATTAGTGAGTCCAAGCTTCCTTACAGTCTCAATTGTTATGACATTGATCGCTGCTCCTAAGTCGACTAGCACGTTGGGTATCTACGTTTGTCCTATATGTACAGTGACAATAGGATTGCCAGGGTAGTCATACTTGGTCACAGGGGTTTTTCCTGTTATTAAAGCAGATAAATTCCCTATGACGTGAACAGTGGGAGGGTCTCTAGGTTTCCTCCCTGGTTTCTTAGTGCACACGTCCCGAACGGTTTTAGCATAAATAGGCACGTCTTGAAGGGCTTGCATAAGGGGGATTTTAACGTAAAGATTCTTAAACTCTCCTAGGAGGTTGAACTGAGGTTGCCCCCCTATTTTTGGTAGCATTAGTCTCTCAGGGTATGGTGGTTGCCTTACCAACTGGGTAGGCTGTGTATTATCTGATTTCTCATTTAATGTTTCAGTCGTCCCATCTAAGGGGTGCTTAGCACCTTCAGTGATAGGAACCAGATCAGATGGATGCTGTGAACTCTCTCCTTTTTCATGCACAGAAGGTGGAATATCTTCTGTAATTACAGGTTCTATTATCTTCCCAGATCGTAGACGAATATCATTACAAGGTATAGGGGAGAGAGAGTAGGCCGGCATATTGACAGTTTCCAATTAATGGACTATTTTATTATTCGGGTTAGGATTAGGTTGGGCAGGCAGCTGAGGCCGTATTGGTATATTAGGAACAGGATTATTCTGCAGCTGCAGCTGCGACTACTGAGGTGGGTATTGAGGATATTGAGGAAATTGAGGGTATGGAGGAGAATATGGTGACTGTTGAGGTGGGGGTGGTTGAGGGAACTGGTTCCCGAGAGGAAATTTACTCCATCCAGGAGACCACGACGTAGGTTGATGTGGTGGTTGTGTCCAAGGACCCCATGAATTAAACTTTTGCATTGCAGGTTGGGGAGGATTCCACTAAGCATAATTTGAAGGGAATTGTGTATTCACATTTTGCATGTTATTATTCCAATTGCTCATATTATTCAAAAATGGAAACGAGTCCAGGGGCATACCTTGATTTCGAGGCTGCCAAGGTTTCTTCTGTGCAATGAAATAGGCTGATTCCACTTCTGGAGTTGATGCCTACAGAACAGCCTTTACTTGGGGAAGTGTGGGACATTCCTTCATGTCATGGTTCAGCTCACACAGCTGACATACTTGTATTTTGTCAAGAGGGCATTCTTTCAGTGGGTGATTCTTTCTACGTCGGGGACAGAACACACCTAGTGTGAGATCCTCCACTGCCTGTTTTTGTTTGGCCTTCAGGACATCAATCTCCGAAGAGATGGAGCGCATCATTTCTGTTTTAAAATTTTCAAGGAGATTGCCTATCTCTACACGTGTAGCTCCTCCATTGGATCACTTCTGAGTTCTATCGAAGACATCACGCTCCAGCTTATCCCGTTTATCTCGCTTATTATTCCTGGAAGATCCCCTGGAGTATCTCTTACATAATTCCACAATCGTCTCAAAAGGTTCTTTGGAGATATCTCCCTTTCCTAACAGATTTAACATGTCTAAACAATCGTCCCTGATCCCTCGAAGCAAGATTATCTTGAGCACGTCCATCCCCATGTTCGTCTCCCCGACTCTTTGCACATTGTACAGTAGCCTTTCTACAAAATCCTCCAGATTTTCATCCTCCTTCTGCACCATCTTGAATAATTCCTCTCTTTTGTCCCTGGTGTTGCAATATTCTTGATATTTCTCCAGGAATACTTGCTTCATCTTATTCCAATTAGCAACAGTTCCTCCCCCAAGGCTCATGAACCATCGTAATGCATTGTCCTTCAGGGTGGTGGGAAAAAGTTTTAGCTTTTGGGCATCTGTAACATAATCATAGCTGCGACAGAGGATATCAAATTCAAAAAGGAATTCGTCTGGATCTTCTGCCGCCCTGCCATGGAAACGAGGCAACACCGATGGTGAGATGTTCTTCATAGGAGTTGTCCCTTCTGGCTGCTAAATTGGAAATTGTAATGTAGCCGTAGTTCCTTCTGGCAGGGAGTAATTTTCATGATGGTATTCTACCACTGCCTCTTCCTCTTCGGTCTCATGTCTGTTATTCATCTTTTCTTTTATATCCTCTTCTTCGTTCATTCCTGCGTTCTTTTCCTCAGTTGTAACAACTGCGTATTCTTCAGTTGTAGCAGCTGCGTAATCCTCAGTTGTAACAGTTGCGTCAGTTGTACCTTCCTTAGCAGGGGTATATGAGGGAGTCACAGTTGCTCCTGTATTCTCCACCGTGGGTGTTGGCGTTCCAAAATCGGCAGGGTTTCGTCTGATAGGATTTTCTTGATGACGAGCCCTGGTGGATGAATCAGTTCTGTCAATAAGATCGTCGATGAATGTTCTTCTGCCCAATTGTTGTCCTCGACCACGACCCGAACCACCTGCACTGTTAGTAATTTGTGGGGTTTTGGGAGTTGGGAGGTGATCGCGTTTTACCCTCCTTGTATTCATGTGAACCAAATCATTTCATCAAAGAAAAGACTGACTAGAAACAATTACCAAATGCAACTAATGATCAGTGTTTAATTTTTATCCTTCCCCGGCAACGGCGCCAAAATGAGCACCCTATATGCAGATAAATTATCACCAACACACAGAGCATGCAAGATTTATTGTCAACCCGAGAAAGTCTTTTATTTCAAAGGATAAATGCACAGTATATGCTTAAACATCAATTCATTAAAATTTCCTACTGTTATCTTCTAACAACCATGTTCATCTCAAAGATCTGTGTAATCCCAGTTGTTGTCTAATTACTATTCCACCATGCATCAACAAGAAATCAAATAAGCTTCAAAGACAATTGCAGATACAAAGAAATCCTATTCACATCTAGAACTAATAACTCACTTCTTCAATCTAATCACTCTTGAAAATCATAAGCAGAAACTGAATATTAATCTAGAAATTCAATTGCAAGGGATTGAGTTCAGCTGTTCTAAGAAATTGAATTGCAGGAATGAAAATCAACAATCATACAAGAAAGATAAATTGTAAAAGGGCTCATGGGATCACAACTTAACTGTAAGATGAACAAGGTTGTGTACAAATGCCAAATGAAATGCATAAAGCAAGCCCTACTCAGTCGACTGTTACTCTGCACCATTTACCAATCTCAAGGAAATATAATCTTAACTATACTGAAAATCCACACAAAAACTACTACTGCTGTGTACAAAAGAAATATCATGAACAAGGCATCACACAACAATAATTTAAAGAATCCCAATTTAACTCAGCAAACTCTGTGGAAGACGGGCCCAGCCTTCACACAGAGACGCTGGCTGAACAACGCAAGCTCCTTTAACTCAAGGGTAACTCCTTATATTAACAGAAGAATGATTACACAGTTGCTTTTTACTGCTAATACAATGAATTAATTATTTGTTGTCCAACCCCCTGGGTCGAGGCAACTCCCCATATTTATACATACAAATCGTAACATCCAATCCTATAATTGGGCAGCCATGAAGATCTCTGATCTTCAGGCACCCTAAATAACTAGTTGTTACAATACGTGGCAGAATAGAGACATAAAAATATGAGAAAGATGTCAATTGACCCAAGAGTGGCGATCCTTCCAGATCACAACTAGACTCGAGCAACAACATACTCAAGATAGTGCATTCTGTTACAGCTGCCCTGTCACAGCTCCACCTAGAATGTTGTATTGGAACCATGTGCCTTAATTGATGATTCGAGCCCCGAGGATCCCTTTGTAAGCAGCGAACACCTTTCAAGACTTGTTCAGCCCCACCTTCCTGCAGCCCACTTATCTCAACTACCTTCATAAATCATCACATGTTAGCACAATTGAGAGATAAACAGCTTTAATTATCACACTCATAAGCATTAATAGGATAAAGCAATGATCAGTCATACCTTGGAAACTTGAGGGAATAAAGTAAGGACAACAGGTCTGATTGACATGATAAGTGGTGTAGGACAAGGGCAGGAAAGATGATTAAGGATGATTAAAAAGGGGCCAATTCTGGGCTCAACAGTATAATAATAAGGACTGAAAATTTATGTGTGGACGTATCCCATCTTGGGTGAACCGCTTTATATTGGTGCCTCTCTTGTAATGTGTTTTATGTGATTTATATTTGCATCTTGTCTATTTGTATTGCTCTGCGATCCTATTTTTCTAACATTTATCATGCATTTGATCATATGCCAAGACCAAATCGCTGTCATTGAATATGTGGGGTTTGAATTACTTGTCATACTAGGATTTGATGCACTTTTTATGTGCTTCGTTAGCAAGAGAAAAATCACGACAAGTTTCGTCAAGTTTGGCTAAGTACATAAATCTTTCTTCCTCAGCCGTAGTGTTTGGCAGGAGTTCAATTGCTATTTTAAGAGACATGATCTCGCACTCAATAGGTAATACTGCTTCCAGACCATACACCAATTAGAATGGTGTGAATCCGGTAGTGGTTTTCACGGAGGTTCTATGTCCAAAGAGATGAAAAGAGCATTAGATGCCAATTTGACTTGTGGACCCCTACCATGCGTTGTATCATGGTTTTCAAGACCTTATGTATGGCCTCTACTTGTCCATTTTCTTGCGAGTAGTAGGGGGTTGAGTTCTCATGGTGAAAACCCAACTTGGCACTTAATTTAGATACCATTTGATTTTGGAAATGTGAGCCATAGTCAGTGACAATGGCTTGTGGAACTCTGAATCTAGTGATAACGTGATTAAACATGAAGAGTGCGACAATTTTTTATTAGGAACCCATGTCAACCCTTCTATTTACTTTGTTAGTATATTGTTGTTGGACGCATATGCTTTGTAAGTCATCCCGTAGTATTTGTTGATCCATAGATTGTCTAATTGTTGTTGGATGCATATGCTTTGTAAGTCGTCCCATATTAATTGTTGATCCATAGTTTGTATTGGCCCATGGTTTGTATTGACACATGGTATTGGCGCCTAGACTTAGTATATAAGTTTGTGTTGAGACCAATGAAGGTACCGAGAAGTTATTTTGTATTGAGCTTGCGCAAAGAGGGTTGCCCCCTCGAAGTGGCCTGCGATCAATAAAAGCGATTTTGAGTTCTGTTATTTTTGTTATCTTGCGTATTCTCATTAATTAATTGTTGCAGGTTCTTCACATCTGGTATCAGAGCACTTTCTTGGGCTCGCTAGGTGAAATTTCTGCCCAATTTTTTTTCCGCACCTGTTGCAGCTTCGGATCTAGGAATAATCCTTATCCGCTTAACTCTGGGAAGTACTTGAGCATAAGCCCTAAAACTCATTGAAAGGAGTACCACAGGAACCCCAAAGTATTTGTCCCATTGAGAGGACCTTCCAGCGAAAAGGGAAACGACCCCTACCTGATTGACTAGTTCCCACCCGTGAGGTAAACCAAGAGTTGTCATTTGTGGCAAAGCGGTTATCAGTTTTACCTAAGCCATGGAGTGAGGGGTACTGCCCCAATATGCAAGTCGTTAGACAGCATTGGTGGTCGAGTAAATCCCCTGAACTGATAGGAAGCCGAACATACCTGGTGTCCATATCTATTTTCAGTTGAACTGTTGCCTATCACTTCCGTGCCATAACAGATCCATCTGTTGCCGATCACTTCTGCGTCATTGCAGATCCATTCTGAGTCGTTCCATATCCCGCCATATCTCCCTTGTTTTAACTTTGTTTTCCCTGAAACTTCACTGACACCCATGCAATCCCATTCTGCATATTTCATTCCTGAGGACCCTATCCCAAAGCTAGAAATCTCACATTTATCTATTTTTAGGGTTTGTCATAACTTCTTCAATTTTCGCGCACTCACCTCCAAATTTTGCCACCATGTTCATTCCTATTTTTGTTTCTTTGTCCCTCTTTGACAAATTTTCTCATTCTTTCACCCCACTTCTGAAATCCCCATTTTTTGCTTCCATGTCCATCAGAAAGTGTCTAAAACCTAGTCAAACCCCAATTACCCCTCTGATTTTTTCCCAAATCCAACTTTCTCTTTACTAAATAAGCTTTTGTTTTTGTTTTTCTATCCATTCCCAAAAAAAAAAACCCTCCTGGTTATGGTTGTCACCCGCGCAGGAGCAAAAACCATGGAGGAAGCACTTGCAGCCATCCAAACCAAACTCCAAGATATGGATGAAAAATTTCTCAGCTCCATCTTCAGCATTCAACTACGAACAATAACCGACAGTGAGAATCTTCTGTAGCCAATGGGTTCTCTTCTTCCAGCAATTTCTGTGGTCCAAAGCTTGAATTTCCTTGCTTCAATGGTACTGATCCAACTGGATGGATCTATCGTGCATAACAGTATTTCCGTCTGCATAATACTTTTGATGTCCAAAAGGTTCCACTTGCATCCTTTCATTTGGAATAGGAATCTCTTCAATGGTGCCGTTGGTACATCAAGGCTCATGACGAGCCAAAATGGACAGATTTTTGCCAACTCCTTTTACGACGATTTGGTCCTAGCGCTTTTGATGCCTTCACCGGAGCACTCACTAAACTTCGTCAAAGTGGCACTGTGAGAGAGTATCAGACAGAGAAACTATCCAATCACACAGAAGGATTGTCTGATGAATTCTACAGGAGTTGTTTTATCAGTGGTCTTAAGGATGAAATCCGGTCAGAGGTTAAAATGTCCTATCCCAACACAATGATGGAAGTCCTAGGGTTGGCTAAATTGGCAGAAGACAATATTGTAGCCCAACAGCGCTCCAAACCCACTTTTGTTCCCTTTCGAAATATGGGTTCTCAACAACCTCCCATCCTGCCAGCTCCTCGAACAACTCCTATCAAGCATTTGTCTGAAACGGAGATGCAGGCACGCAGAGAAAAAGGGCTTTGTTATAATTGTGATGAGAAATTCACTCTGGGATGTGTTCACCAAAAGCTCTATCTCTTGGATATGGATTCTCTGCTTGCCTCTACAATTCGTGAAGAAACTCCAGATACAATGGATGATCAAGTCGACATTCAGGAGCCGCCTATTGACCCCCCATCTCAGGATGAACAACCAGAGATATCTCTCCATGCTTTATCTGGCATCACCACCCCCCAAACAATGCGGGTCAGGGGTTACTTCAAGAAGCTTCCTCTTACAATACTCATTGATTCTGGTAACAATCATAACTTCATTGACCCTGGATCACCAAACATACTAATTGTTTTGTCAATCCTTGCTCCAACTTAGAAGTCATGGTTGTCAATGGGGGCACCTTACCTTGCAAGGGGAAGTGTCACAATGTGCGTATCTCTCTGGAAGATTATAACCTGCATTTTGACATGTTTGCCTTGTCCCTAAGCGGATGTGATGTGGTTTTGGGCGTTCAATGGTTACACACACTTGGCCCCATATTATGGGATTTTGCTAAACTTTGGATGCAGTTTTCAGTCAATGGGAAACAACACAAATTTAAGGGCTTACAACAAGGGTCTCTCTGCATCATCAGCTCACATCGCCTGGAAAAGATCCTTAAGAAGAATTCACATGGTATCATCGCTCAACTCAATTCCATTTAGATGCACCCATCAACAATCTCCCCTACTTCCTTGGATAGATATGCAAGTGTCTTTGATGAACCAGTGGGCTTGTCGCCTTCAAGAGACCTTTCCGGTAAGAATTTAGCCGCATCTGCATATCAGAAGGAAATGATGGCTATTTTGCATGCAGTACAGAAGTGGCAGCCATACCTATTAGGGAATTATGTATGTATCAAGACTGATCTCCAGAGTCTGGAAAATTTCCTAGAACAATGGGTCTCCTCCCCAGCACACCTGAAATGGGTTATCCAACTCATGGGTTATGGCTATGCGATCACTTACAAGAAGGGTAAGGACAATATGGTGGCAGATGCTCCTTCTCGCACATTTGATGACCCAGTTTCTCTTACAGCTATTTCTCTGCTTATTCCAAATTGGTCGCAATTTGTTCAACAGGGCTATCTCTTCTATGAACTCCATGCTTCTTCATCAGCGGGGCACTCTGGTTCCTCAAAATGTATGACCGGGAAAAATGTAACTTCTTTTGGCAGGGACTGAAAATGACAATTCAACAGATGATGGTTGACTGTGATACGTTCCCAGTCAACAAGGGTGAAACAATACTCCTTTCGGGACTGCTCGAACCCTTGCCCATCCCTACACAGATTTGGACAACTATTTATATGGATTTCCTAGAAGCACTCTAGTGGTACAATACCACATCTAAAAGGACACCATATGAAGCAGTCTATGGACAGGCACCGCCAATTCTTCTTCCATACACCCTCAGCAGCTCCCCAGTTCAGGAAATTGACTCGGTTCTTCGAAACCGCGATCAGATTCTTCTCATTTTGCAGGACAATCTTCACATGGCAAGAATTCGACTAAAACAACAAGTTGATCAGCATCATTATGAGCACACTTTTCACGCAGCTGCTATGGTTCTTCTTCGTCTACAGCCTTCCAAGCAACTCTCCCTAAAACTCACAAGGCGTCAGTGGCCCGGAATGCAACCCGAGAATGCTACAGGGGAACCACTCCTTCAGATTCTGCATCAATTTCCACATCTAAAGCTTTGAGGACAAAGCTTTTTCTAAGGGAGAGGGGATGTTAGGAACCCATGCCAACCCTTCTATTTACTTTGTTAGTATATTGTTGTTGGACGCATATGCTTTGTAAGTCGTCCCGTAGTATTTGTTGATCCATAGTTTGTCTTATTGTTGTTGGACGCACATGCTTTGTAAGTCATCCCGTAGTAATTGTTGATCCATAGTTTGTATTGGCCCATGGTTTGTATTGACCCATGGTATTGGCGCCTAGACTTAGTATATAAGTTTGTGTTGAGACCAATAAAGGTACCGTGAAGTTATTTGTATTGAGCTTGCTCAAAGGAGGTTGCCCCCTCGAAGTGGCCTGCGATCAATAAAAGCGATTCCGAGTTCTGTTATTTCTGTTATCTTGTGTATTGTAATTAATTAATTATTGCACGTTCTTCACATTTTTCCATCTTCTTTGTATGTAGGCATAGCCTCGACCCATTTTGTAAAGTAATCTACTGCGACAATGACATAGCCATGTCCCTCGGTCGAGGTAGGATTACAATGTATGAAATCAATGCCCCATTTTGCAAAGGGGCCGATGGTAATAACTGGGTGTAATAGGGCAGGATGAACGCACTTTTTATAATGAAAAATTTGACAAGGGGGACACTTATTGATGAATTTCATATAATATTTAAAAATTGATGGCCGGAAGTATCCAACGTGTAAAATATTTTGGGTTGTAGCCATCCAAAAGAGGTGACCGCCACATGCCCGAGACTGGTAGTCATTCATAACACGAAAGGCCTCATCACGGGTTAAACAACATCGTAGAATCGAGTCAATACCTCGACAATATAGGGTGTCACCGATTATTAAATAATATTTTACGTGGTGGAAAATACGACAATGTTTGTCATGAGATAGCCGATACCTAAAACGTTGGGTTTGGAGATATAAAGTAATGTCTCCATACCATGGATCAAACGTGATGATCAGGAACAGAGACTCGTCAAGAAGAGATTCGATGGGCTCAGCTTATTGATCAGCACGGGGAAGATAACAAATTAGTTCTGCAGATACTAATGATTTCTTGGATTTTGATTTCTCAAATTGGAGGAAAAATTCTTGGAGAATGACAATCTAGCACGAGTATTTCCCCCCTAGTACTTGACGAGTTAGAACGTGGTACATGGCATTCGAATCTGTGATTATAGTAGTTGTGCGGAGTAAAATGTAAAGCCACAATCTCTAGAAAACTATGACAACTGCCAAAGTCAACTTCTCAACATGTGAGTAACACGTGGTTTCAGAGTTAGCAAGACTCTTACTAAGGTAGTATATCACATGTTCTTTCCCGTTAGTATATTCCTACACTAGTACCATGCCAACGGTAGATGTAGAGGCAGCAAGATAAAGGAGATAATCTTTGGTATAATCAGGTGGATGAAATACAGGTGCATGTGTTATGGCATTTTTTAGATTATCGAATGTTCTTTGCGCATAATCATCCCAAACAAAAGGAACTCCCTTTTTTAACAACCTCATATAACCATGTTTTTTCTTCGCATAGATACACACAAAATGGAGCAAGTAGTTTTCCTTCCCCTGCAAACTTTGAAGTTCGGTGATGTTGGTTGGTGGGGGTAGGGCTATAATAGCCTCTACTTTCAAGGGATCAATGCGGATCCTATCCTTCGAAACAATGAATCCAAGAAGGAATCCAGACTCAACACATAAAATAAACTTATGAGGATTTAAACGGATATTATAACGTCGACATCTGAGGAAAATCGTTGTCAGATGGTCGAGGTGAAATTCACGATGATTCGAATGGGTTGGTAAATCATCGAGATAGATATCTGCAATATCCTTAATATCATAAAATGCATACGACATGACCCATTGGAATGTAGCACCGATGTTTTTAAGGCCAAAAGGTAACTTGCGATATGCAAATGTGCTCCATGGGCAGATGAAAGCATTCTTGAGCTAGTCATCTGGGTGAATTTCGATATGATTATAGCCAGAGAATCCATCCATAAATGAGAAGATTATGCTATCGACGCAGTTATTGATAATCTGGTCGATGAAAGGGGTAAGATAATTGTCTTTGGGACAAGCCTTGTTTAAATCCCTATAATCAACGCATACTCTAATAGTTCCTTATTTTTTCGTGACAGGAACGATGTTAGAGACCCATTCTGTCAAGGGGACAAGGTAAATAAAACCAACTTTCAAGATATGTTCTATTTATGTCTTTATAGCCATAGTATTTCGAGGGTGCACAGGAGTGATTTTTTGTCGGACGCATTTTTCCCTAGCATAAGTCTTGATCTCGTGGACAACGATGGCAAGTCAATTCCTGGAATTTCTTCATAGCTCCATGCAAATACGTCGCGGAACTATTTTAATAAGGCCGTCTAAGATTCGATTTCTTTGGGAGAGCAAGTTTGGCCGATGTGAATATGTTCCACAACACCAAGTTTCACCGATGTGTCGATGGAGATGGTAGGTGTGATATTTTCCAAATTTCCTTCAGTTACCATATCTTGCATGAGAATAGGAGGTTGAGGTGTTTGAATGATATCTGGTGAAACGATGGATTCCATATCGTTCTCTACTACATCTAGGGGTGGGAGGAAATATGATCGATGATGATGGTACTCCTAGGGAAGTTCATCTAAGCTCATAATTTCCATGATAGATTCATCAGAGGGAAAGGTCTGGAGGTGATAATCCAAAGATGTCGTAGATGAGTTTATCCAAGACGACAGAGAATAAAGGTATGGTTCCACTAAGTGATGATCATCAAGTGGGTCATACATTGATTGGATAGCATGATATGTAGCCTTAGTTAGGCTAAGAGGCATGTGATATACAATCAAGTCAATTTCGGTAGGACAAGAAACAATCCAAGGATCACTCGAGCTGGAGGAATGTTGGACCATGGACGAAATCATGTTCACCGTGGCAATTAGTGATGGGGGATCAGGTTTTGGGAAGACTCCCATCAGTGATGAGTACTTAACGAGTCCTACCCCCACACTCTCATATCTAGGCGAGGACTTCCCTAGAAGAGGGATGTTGTTCGCAGGATGAGAGTTGGTGTCAGGTGTATAGAAATTTAGTTGGTCAATGGTGACAATTTTCCCTTGGTGGAGAAACTGAACAATGCGGAAAACTGAGAATGAAACTACAGTCATCACATAGAACCAATTCCGACCAAGTAATATGTTATAATCCAAGGGCGCATCAACTACTTCCATGTGAATGGAAACGGTCTTGCCTCCTAACTTGCTATATAGGGTTGTAGAAGTCCATGCAGTTGAAATCTGTGTCCGTTGAACGCTTTTAGGGTGGTGTGAAATCAGTTCAGTTCAAGAGAGCCAATGTCTCTCCAACGAGACAACGACATAACTAAAGTAGAGGCTCCTTTGTCTAGAACAGTACAATGGATGCTTTTCCTAGCAACGTTGGTAATGATTTGGAATGCTAGTTGATGGGAAAGCCCCAGCTTGAAGTATTCCAGTTTAAACATAATAATGTTGGATGTTTCTGGATCCACTACTCCAATGGAATATAGCAGGGTCTTACGTTTATTAGGACAGTTTTGTAATACTTCGAGGGTCAACATGGCACAGGGTGCCTGGGAAAAATATTCAACAATGTTGTAGTTTGGGCGACCCGAGAATTAGGATTAAAGGTCACCTTTCGAATTGTGCTTTTAGGTGGGCACAGCTAACGGGATTTTTAATTGCCTTCTAATTACTTAGAAAACAACTAAGAAGTGTACATTAATTGTCAACCCGGGGTTCATTGAGAACTTGAGAGTTACCGTGCATTGTATGTGCAAACCACAATCTCCTCTTACATTGGTTTATCTACTTGAAGTTGTAGTTCAAATAACCTTATCTACAAATAATGGTATGAGCAGTTACATCATCTTGAGAAGGAACTAGCCAGCTAAATAACTATTGAAACTAAATTGCAAGGAAAGTAAATCACACGACAGGAAAGTAAATGCTAAAACTAAATTCACACTTTACTTGAAAGTAAATGCTAAACTAAATCACACTCTGCTAGAAAGTAGATTCTAAACTAAATTCACATGTTGTTGGAAAGTAAATATTAAAGCTAATTCACACTATGCAGGAAAAGTAAATTCTAAAACTAAATTTACACCACACTTGACAGAAAAGTAAATTGCAGAAATGAAATCTAAAAGCTATCCTTGCCAAATACAAGTCACTGTTTATAATCCAAAGAAGTAAATATGGTCATTGCCTCAATGATTGTAAAATAAACATTTAAATCTCTATCTATGCATTGAAATCAAATTGTAGAAGTAAAATTCACACTTCATAAGAAATCACAACTAAGCAATGAAGTACAGCTACAACATAAAATAAATAAAAACATATTACAAAAGAAATTATAAAACTAAGATCTAATTGAATCAAGATGAAAGTATAGCTTTATTCAATCATCATTTGGACTATTGTTCTAAAGTCCTCCTATAGAATGGAGAATGAACTCTTATTTATACATGATTTCTCCATAACAAATCATAAATGAGGATCCAAAATATCATCAACAAATTACTAAAAGTTTTGGATCTCAAAACTAATCCAAGATCCTTGCTAAATAATCAAATATAAAATTTATCCAAGATTCTTTTCATATTCAAGAGGTTAATGATGCTCCTTGATCCATAGAATGACAAGTGGTTGAGGAGAAATTCAAATTATTGATTGTTCTGTAATTTCTGCAGGAGTTTCCGCAGCTTCCTGTAGAGTTTCCGTAGTTCTGCAGCTGCCTGTAGAGTTTTCGTAGTTCTGCAACTGCCTGTAGAGTTTTCGTAGTTCCGCAGTTTCCTGTACAATTTATGTAGTTATGCAGCTTCCTGTAGAGTTTTTGTAGTTCTGCAACTGCCTGTAGAGTTTTCGTAGTTCCGCAGCTTCCTGTAGAGTTTTCGTAGTTCTGCAACTTCCTGTAGAGTTTTCGTAGTTCCGCAACTGCCTGTAGATTTTTCGTTGTTCTGCAGTTGCCTGTAAAGTTTTCGTAGTTCTGCAACTGCCTGAAGAGTTTCTGTAGTTTCGCAACTGCTTGTATAGGTTCCAGAGCTGCTACAGAACTCCCTCGAATATTTTTTAGCTGCTTCCAATAATTGATTCAATATTCAAAGCAAATACATAGTACACTAACTCCCTTAATGTTAGTCAAAAATCAAATGAAATACTAAGACATGTATTGGAAAAACATCTTGAGCATAAGAAGGGATTAATGCATGAATATAGATAATCAAAAGGGATTATAGATAAGGTGAAATGGTGATAAAAATATGATAAATCTAAGGCCTGTCATCTCCCCCAAACTAAAAATGTTGCATGTCCTCATGCAACCCTGTGTCAACCAAGCTTAATGATCATTTTTAATGCAAGCCTCAAAATTCATTGTCAACAAGCCACCACCAATGTATCTGACCGTCAAGAGGTTTGAAATCTCATCTTGAGCAATTCTCCATGCCAACATACCTTCAAAAATTACATTTTCAAGGAAAAAATGCAAGAAAACTAGGTTTTTCAGCCAATGGACTAGGAATCTGCAGCTTTCAAAAAAATGTGAATTTTCCAAAAATATAAACTGGGTTTCTACCAAAGTTTGCAGGGGTGTTAGGAATTCCATTATACTGCTCCCAGCCAACAATTGGAGAAACCCACATCACGGTTTTCGAGAAAATGAGAAAATGGTTGTAGGTGACTATGCTCGATTTCTAGAAAAATATAAACTGGATTTTCACAAAACTTTGCAGGGGTGTTAGGAATGCAATTATACTTCTCCTAGCCAAAAATTGGAGAAACCCACGTCACGGTTTTCGAAAAAAAAATGAGAAAATGGTTGTAGGTGACTATGTTTTATTTCTCAAAAACTATGCATTGGATTAAGTTGAAACTTGGTGTATTTATTCTTCTTACCATAATGTTTATCTCCTCCCAATTTTAGGAAAACTCACTTCACCGTTTGGGAGATATCTCCATTTCAATTTCTGCAATTTTTCATAAAAATGTGAATGAAATAGATGCACTGCAAAAATAGATGACAATGCTTTGCAAAGAGCACAAACTATATGACCATTGTGAGGTTCCTCGATACTGATAAAATTGCATGTCCACTTGTGTCTTTCTATGATCATAGAATAGAATTCAACTCCAACAATTCCATGGCTACTATCTTGAGTGAAAGTCTATTCAAATATGTTGCATGAAATTAATTTAGAACTGCAAAGCAATGGAGTAAATTTGACACCCATTCTCATCTCAACAAACCTGGAAGTGGTGTTTCTGTTGTTGGTTCCTTTCAAATTTTGTTCTAATTTTCCACTCATCTGCATGTGCTTGAATTAAGTCCTGCTCCCAAAATATTGTTGAAAACTTCCTTTAACAACTCAAATGGTACGAATGTCAACAAATACAGAAAAAGAGCAACCCCACTCATCTTTAAGAAAATAGAAGGAGAGCAGTGCAATAGAAATAGAAAAAGTGGCCTGTGCATTCCAATGTATTAGCAAATCTGTGTTACTATTATAAATGAGCTTCTACAGGAAAATATTATCATGATGGTCATGGTATTGGAGATATCCACGTTCTAAAGAGCATGTTCACAATCTTCTCTCTCTGTCCCCCAAACTGAATAATTTGCATGTCCTAATGCAACAATGTATTCATCATCGAAAGGCTAGTGCATCCACTGTGTGGCTCATATTTGGAGCGAAGAAATATGGTTAGTATTGGCATTAGAAGTGTCTTGAAAGAAGGCCTGCAAATAGCTATGACAGATTGGAAAATGATAATTTCTGCTACAGGTATCACTGTTAATGCTATTTGCAAATTTTAAAGGAAAATAATTATGAAAGTGAGATCTGCCCCTCTTTCCATTGAACCAATTTTTTAAAAATGCAACAACCATCTATATTTTGAGCATGTTTTCTCCATTTGAATATCTTCTTATGGCAGCTATATATAACCTATCCAAAACTCCATATTCTCCTTCTCCAAATACTAACAATGGATACATCTTCAAGATATTGCTAACCAACTCACCGTCTCAAGTAGCAACAACATACAACATTCAACAGCCATCAACCATATCCATTATAGTAGCTTGCAAATATTTTGCAGCAACCTGTAGATGATATGTAGCATATGTTCCTGTGACTTTTCAGAGATTGTAGATATTGCGGTCTAGCATCCAAACACTCCATGATGCTTATTATGTTTTAGAAAATAACCCCATTACTCTTCAAAATGGTGCCATGAACTGAAGGCATGATATTATCTATAAATTGCAGACTTCAGAACACTAGCAATAGATTGTTTCTTTATATTCATTTCTCCATAAACAAAACCAGTGTCAATAAAAGTAGAGCTGACCTTACTTCTTCCCATGTGCCATGGTCTCTTAAGTCTGGAATCATCTTCAAGTTTTGAATATTTTGCAACAATTTGTGGGTGTGGGTACCAATAAAGAGGCTAGAAACCATGTTTCTCACTACCATAGGACTGCCATAAGTGAAGACTACCATGTTTTTCCTTGATGCACACTAACAAAAACCAAGTTGGTGGAGCAAGTGATTGGAATATGTTGCAATTTTCGCCATGTCAATGATCAGTCCTTTTATGTCACCAAACTCATCCAAGTTTACAAACAAAAACATAAGCACCCATGTGGGAGAGACATGCATTTATCCAACTTTACAACACAAATTAATTTGAAAATTAAAGCAGGTTGACTTACAATATTCTTCCCAAGGATTGTGCTCTGTTATGTCTGCTCACCTCAAACTATTTCTTATCTATTCCCACAACCTCTCCCAAACTGAAGACGGAGCATGAATGCGCTGTCAAGACACCTCATTTACATGAATTACTATGTTGATTTTCTGCTGTCAAGAATGAATGATGGTATGTTTTCTTGTTCCATCAGCATATTCATATGTAATAATGGCTTCTACAGCAACTTATTTTTCTGTAGGTTCTTGTGGCCATCCTATTCCCTTCTTCCTGTAGTATCCTTGGCTTGTAGATGAGATTCTCCCCTTTTTCCTATTGTTGGTTCTTGTGTGACAACAGTAAGTTTCTTCTTCCAACAGTTTATTTGGCTTATGCATCAGATGTTATTTTCTTCTCACTGCTGGTTCTTGTGTGGCAGCAGCAAGACTTACTGTTGTTGGTTCTTTTGTGACAACAATAGGGCTTATTTAGAAACTTCATTTTATGCTTGGGTGTTAGGAGATGTCGTAGTGCACTTAGGTAGGGAAGTAAAGATGAGATAATGCTTAAATGGAAGGATGAAGGTTTGGGTTGAGCAAGGATGGTAGGGGCTAGGCAAGAATGATGATGAATGGACAAGAGAGGTAATGGTGTTCCCCTTCCCCCAAACTGAAAGCTTTTACTACCCTTGGAAATATAGGAGAAAGTAGGGAAAAAGACTCAAGTGCATTTCCAAATACAAATCCATAGCATTCAATGAACTTGACTAACAATAAGGAAAAGAAGCATACCTGTACCTACCTACGAATATCATGAAATGTGCAGCAACATCCTGAGAAGCATGAGATCTGATGTGGTCCACAATGGTGTAGAAACTTGCAAGAAAGAGCAATGTGGAAACTGGAGCTCGTAGCATGATGAATTGCAACTTGGATTTGGAGTTGAAAATGATCTTCTGATGTAGTAGCAAATCTTGGAAACTTTATTTAAAGAACATGATGGAATACTTTATTTCTCACTTATTTGCAAACCTTGTCCGCCAACAAGCTGGTTTTTAGACGAGATCTGTTTGACTGTGCCTAGAGGGTTTTCACAATCAGAAACTTTTTATTCCCAATGGATGCCCACCAGCAAGCTGGTTTTCAAGCATTCCAAGGTTTGATGGCGCCTGAAACAGGTTTTCACCATCAAATTTTATTTGGAAAGGGGGTAGGGAGGTGAGGGAGCTTGATATTGTAAGTGAGCCAAGCTGCTTTATTGTGTGGGTTAGGGATGGATGAAGCAGAAAGTCATGGGAGTAATGGAATGGTCACTAGTACAAAATGAGAAATTAATGACTAAAATTCGACTATAAACGACTATTTTTGAGTCGGTGACTAATAGTATCCGATTTCCACTATCTTATCTCTAGTCATATTTCACTAGTCATTAATTGGTTGACTTATTAGTCATTGATTTAGTCATTGATAGTCACTGATTAAGTCATTGATTTAGTCATTGATACTCACTGATTTAGTCATTGATGTAGTCATTGATACTCACTGATTTAGTCACTGATTTAGTCATGGATTTAGTCATTGATTGTCACAATTAATGACCAAATATACGACTAAATAAACTACTAGATGATAACATATTAATGACTAAGTTAAATACGACTAAACGTTAGTTGCGCTATATGATACTGGAAATTAGTTACTAATAGTCGTATACATGCGAATTTAGTCGTTTTCTTAGTCACTAATTTATGATAGTGTACGGAGGAATCGAACCACCAATCTCCTGCCTATAATTAGGCAGGTGCTCTACCATTGAGCTAGCACCCTTTAAGAAGTTGTTATTGCTTGACAATGATGATATTCAAACAAATTTTGCATGGGAACAATATCTGAGTCACTCAAACAGGGACAAGTCATATGGTAACGACGCCACAAGTAAAGAGGCAAACGATAATAGAATATGGTTGAAGGTTCAATCCATATGCAACAAAAATTTCAAATAAATAAATGATGGGCATGAGTATTTATAATTTTATATGCTTGCAACATGCAAACTTCTGGATACAATTCACTTGGGCATGAATATCTTGAGCATATTGATAGATATGGTCAAGATGCTTGCAAGATTTTATAGCCTGGAAGCCTGGAGCCTAACCAAAATTATTATGAAGAAGGGTTAGTGATGTGAATGCATGCAACCCATAAATTAAAATGTCCAGGTTCAGGACCTAAAAATGGCATAATCATTGGCACTGTTGCTCTATGGAGACAAGACATACAAGAAAATGTTTAGGAATAACAAGTAGAGTGTGGGATGTATTTCTTTAATTCCCCTTTTCAAATGCAATCAATGAGGTTTATCAAATTTAATGTTAAAATATCTGAGACACTAGAACAGAGACAAGTCATACGTTAATGCCCACACAAGTAAACAAGCAAACAATAATAGAATATAGATGAAGGTTCGATACATATGCAACAAAATTTTCAAATAAATACATGATAGGCATGAGTATTTATATGCTTGCAAAATACAAACTTCTATATACAATTCACTTGGCCATAAAAAATTGCGAGTTCATCTACAGTGTTGATTTCAAAGCAATGAATGGACAAGGTATATAGTACCTGTGCACTCAGGGTTGGGATGAACCTGAAATCCTAGTATTGGAGGAAAGACATCTCCAAGGAAACTCCTTCCATAGGAGGAACCAAATCATTAGACCAAAGCCAAGTATATACCCATTAATGTTTGATATTGCACAGAAGAGTACTGAATTCGGATAGGATGCAGCAGAGAGGCAAACAAGGCCCTGGCATTTGTATGTTGTGTAGAGTTGACGAGAAAACAAACGATCATCTCTTCCTCCATCGCTCCTATATGAAACATGTTTGGGTGGAATGTGAACAGAAATTGATGCTGCAGCAGTTATGGGCGAAGGATACCTCTGTGGAATGCTTCTCAGATTATTTCTCATGGAGGGAACTGAAGGCATATCGGGCCCTTCTTTATTTAACTGGTTGGGGGTATGGCTGGCATGAAATGCCGCCATATTTGAAGGAAAGCAAGTGCCAACCTTCAAGACTTCAGCCCAGATATTGACAGTTATGAAACACTACTCTCAGGTTCTGGTCCCAAGTCTTGAATATCAAACAGGCAAACTGGTCATCAACAAAGAGCCCCCTTGGTGATTCCTCGACATAGAATGTTGAAGGTATGAGTGCAGGTGTGGTATTGGCATATTTTTGTTTCTTTCAGATGTTCATTACCTTGCATGTAAGGTGGCTTTGGGGCTTGGAACTCACAACTGGGCAGAGTTCACTGCTCTATTTCAGGTTTTGAAATTAGCTCTAGAGGTGGATTAGAGAATCTTAAGGTATTTGGGGACTCGTCCCTTACCATCCAGTGGATGAAGGAGGATTTACAGGTCGGATTAGAGAATCTTAAGGTCTTTAGGGACTCGCCCCTTACCATCCAGTGGATGAAGGAAGATTTACAGATCCAGGACAATGGACTTTTTCACTTGGCAGTACATCTTAAAGACATCAATGGGAGATTTCAGATAGTCACATATACTTATGACACTATTCCTTAACCAATTAATTAATAGAGAAGATTAAATTGACATAACTTTACTAAATAAATTAAAATTTTCAAATTAAAAAAAAATAAATTATATGTAAAAAACAAATTAAGCAATATTGATATTAATAACATTATACAAAATAACAACTTTGGTTATAAACCTATACAAGAGAACACATCATCATAATATTTTAACAAATTATTTTATTTGTAAAAAAATCTGATCATGTGCATAATAACCCTGCACCATATAATTAATTTTCATGTATACAAATAAGTTGTTAGAGTTCTGAACTTCTCATGCACAACGCATATTACTTAAACATGCACGAACTTCAAATAAAAGTGAAAAGTGTGTATATAGTTTTGGAATTGCTTAAAAACTTTAATCTATACCAATTTTCATTTCTCATCTTTTAAATTTTGAAAAAATGTTATTTAGTTTATTTAATCAACAGTTGGCAATTCTTTTCATTTTTGAAAAAATGTTCTTTAGTTAATTTAATTTTGTATTTAATCAACAGTTGGCGATTCAGATTGGATCGTTTGATTTGAGTTTGCCGTGACCGAATAGGTAAGAGGGATTTTCACTTGTTTGATTGGCTGGGGCATAACCTTCATATTTAGCGATGGATTGGTCCATTGTTTTTCTGAACCATTTTGTTAGAAGCATGCTCATTAATTCCTGTTGCTATCGATTGTTTGAGAGACGTTGTTTGCATTGGAATTAGGAGACAAACAACACAAGTTGTTGTTTTGACTTTGCATAACCCGGGTTCTGTCATTAATCTATAGCCTTTCAGCTATAAGCAGAACCATGGAGGCCTTCAGAGGTCATTAACCTGCTAGAGCACATACCTGTATTTGTATATTTATTGAGCTAAGCTCTGCACATTTGGGAAACAGAGTATAAATCCAGCCTGAGAACAGATTTGAGTTGCCTTTGTTGACAGATGATAGAAATCTACTTTATTTCTTCCCTATACACATTCTATTGTAGAATAGAGAATTGGCTTGGCACATGTAAATGGCTTGGAAACAGAGTTGGTGTGCTGTGAATGCATACAAAATCTAACAGACAGCTCTTGGAATTGGCACGCTTGACAACGGTCTGGTCATCACAAGTAACCAAACCTTGAACCAAGCTTGGAAATAGAGCCCATTCATGCTAGTTGGAGAAGAGCAGGCCAGGGAACTTGGACTCATTTAAAAAAAAATAGAGAGTTGGCTTGGCACATGTAAATGGGTTGGAAACAGAGTTGGTGTGCTGTGAATGCATACCAAATCTAACAGAATTGGCACGATTGCAGGCAATGGTCTGGCCATCACAAGCAACCGAACCTTGAACCAGCTTGGAGAAGAGCAAGCCAGGGAACTTGTACCCAACTCAATGGTGTGAGTGAAATGTGTGGTGGATTACAACTTTCGAGTTTATTTATCCTTTCTTAAATATAAAATATATGGCTCTGAATCCATGGGTGCATTGTACATTATAAATATTTGGCATCCATTACATTGTAATCATCATAATCTTAAATCAAAATTAGAAGAAAAGAGTATTCCTCCTTAACATGGACTCCACCAAAATAGCGTTGAGTAAAAATGCTGAAAATTCATCAAACACACTCCAAAAATTACCAACAATCCACTTTACCCAAACAAAACATTGCACAGCCCTAACGCTCCCAACTTTTATCCCCAGAAATCTTTGCTATTACATTTCCCATACCCTACATACTATATCTCAATAGCTACAGTCATAAACAGAGAGGAAACATTGGAATGGAGATCCAAGTATTTCACAGACTGCGGCAGCTGGGAGTCACCTTTCTCCATATGCAATAGGCATTAGTTGCACCCATAGCACCCATTGCTCATGCAGTCACAGCGAATCATACAGCCGTTTTATTGTTCCAGCCATCCGTTGAGCAAGCATCCATATGAATACAATGCATTTGGATCTCGTACTACAATGGCAGATCTGTAGAGTGGGTGGTAGAGAACGTAAAGGGAAGTATTGCAGAAGGAAGGACTGCACATCAAAAACATTAGGCCATATACTCCATGAATTGCCTCATCGAACATTTGGGCGAAGGCTGTGACACAGATCTTCGTCCCTCCACCAGGTAAGTCCATTACAATTTATCTGCTTCAATTCTGGACCTCTGAGAGTGGAGAGAACGTCTTTGGCACCAATCTCCCAATAGATTTCAGAGAGTCACATATTCACATGTCTACCATGAACATAATGCGGAAGCAGATTCACTCTCCAAACAGGCCTTAACTTTGAATCCTGGAATCCTTTAGGTCGAGGAGTTCCAGGAGGGAAGATCGCTTGCTCATAGGAAATATGATTGTTAAAGGATTAAACAGTGTCTTTTGTTAATTTACTTTTTGAGTTCTTAAAGGTTTTGTTGTAGTTTTCTCAAGTTGGACTTCGTGCTGATATACTTTTGGAAGAGCTGGAGGCTTAGTTTATATAAAGGGACACTTCAACCTCCCTTGTTGACTATCGTGCTTATGCACTTGCAAAATATATTTTCTTTTCTACTCGAATGGAAGGAAAAAAAATGTACCAATTAATGGTTACATGTGATCTTTATAGTATGACCTCACACACTCTCTAAATACAATCGCATGTGGGGGATACATAGTTTAGACAACTAATTATACTACTACAAATTCATGCTATTTGTGCTCAACTGAAATGTCATCAACTGAAACATTTTAGTAAACCATGTCAAAGCACCTATTTTAAGCCTCCAACTCTATTAAAAAGCAATCACAGCCATATTAAAAAGCAATCACAGCCATAATGGAAAGGAAACTGTTTAAATGTCATTACATTTATCAAAATAGGCAAAATTGTTTTCAACTGAGATAATATTATTAAATCTGGGAATCTATATACAAGTCAATATTGAGACAGAGTAAACAAGCACAATTCAAAAACATGAGGAAATAAAAAAACCATCATAGATGTCACAAGTAGTTTGGATTCATTCCACGGCTAGGACCTGCATGAATTGATATTTTCTCAAATGTAAAATTTAGGATAGTTACTTACACTTTAAGTTTCATGCTGAATTCCTGCAAGTAGGTGCAGTATGTTTTCCGTAAATATGTTTCCTTCCTCAAATCGATACCATCCTTTCTTGATGGAGAATTTTCCTCAATTTCTTGTCTAGTAAAATACCAATTGCAGATAGAATGATCTGGCTCCTCCAATGTCCCACGTGCTGGAGGAGGTGTTCCACTTGCTGCAATTTGAGGATGAGTTGGATTCAACATCGCTACCTTGTTTTCTTCCTTTCTCAACTGAAGATTGGCAAACTAACTTTTATCAATTACTCTATGTGCCCAAATTATCTCACAAAATATATTCAGATGCGATATGTAGTCGCTTACTGTACTGTGTTCCTGCAGAACAGTAGATATTAGACACAAGAATCATACAAAATCAACACTATCAATGGAAAAATAGATTAAAATAGTCAATATCACAATTGCAGTCAGTGCAGAATTCATATAGTCCCTATGAGAACAGCATTGCAAACATCCATAAATAGATCATGCCACTTGAAAGCTCTAGTGTCACCAAACTCAGAATCAGCAAAAAGTTGGCAAGGCAGAAGAGAAAAGAGTTTGAATCGGATTAGGAATAAAAAAGGGAAAAACTTGGCAAGTACAAAAAAATAAAGATATACAACATTTTTAATTTTAAAAAAAAAAATATTAATAGATGTCCAAAATTTCATGGATCAATAGGTATCTCATATATGATGAGTCCGAAAAGTATCAAACTAGGAACTGGAAGCATCCATTTATAAAAATAGGCTATAAGAGGCCTGTCATAGTCCCTTGCTGAGTAAAACCTCAAAAAAACCCACTATTTTTTATGCCCTAGATGCCCAGCAACATCAATGGATGGCCAACAGGTGTTAGCAGATGCCATAGATGGGTTAATTTGTCCTCCTTTAACTCTGTTTGTCACTTGTAGTCAACTCTGGCAATGAGAAAAATAGCTCATACTTAACGAATTAAACAAATTAACAAAGCATGTTTGAGGAGTTTGCGGTACATAACATATTCGCAAAGACATCTATTGCAATCTCAAGAAAACATCAGATATTGCGATAAACATAAGACATATATGCATATTAATCATTCCAACATTTCAGAACCGAAACTAGATAAATACTCCCATATATCAATCCAAAAGACAGAAATAAAGACAGATGCGAAGGTATCTTCTCATACTGCACAACTCAAGAAAATGCCCTCAGTCTTACAATCGCACAATAGATTCTTCTCTTCTGCGAGGCCGATCCTTTCTAAAGCTTACAATCTTACTTCTACTTATAGGCGCATTTGGTCGTTACAAATGGTCCTAATAACCCATCGCTAACTAACTTAACTAATTACTTCCGCATATCTCGACTTTGCGACCGGTCCTTTGTTCTTGTCTTTGACCTTTCTCTGCTTGGGGTTCCGCACTTGTGCACTCTGACCCCGTGCCAATAGGTGCATTCAGTCATTACCCTCCTGAAGAGGATGATACGCTAAACATTGGGATCATGTGCAACAACTCGGTAATAAAATATTTCTGTACATTTCTAAATTTATAATACAACTTTGAATTATAACATCTATGTTTAATATATTAATGCTTAGGTTATTAAACATATGACACCATCATTTGTTAACTTTTCTTATAAGTGCATTCGTTCCCATCTATGTGGGATTATGGACATAATTTTTGCACCGAGGATGCCAATGATAGACTTCTTACACAAGACTATGGAGTGGAAGTTGAGTTCGAGCAATCTAGTCGTGCTAGCCACCCGATCGAAACCTGATAGGAGGGATGTTGGTTTATGTTGGAAAGATACAAGAGATCATTCAAGTAGATTTCTCATATTTCAATGTGTTATTTTTAGGTGCAAGTGGTGGGACACATTCGACATGAATAATGTAAAGGAAGATCGTGATGGTGGGTTGATATGTATCAACTCTAGAAAGATGTGGGATGAAAGTAAGGAGCCTTATGTTTTACCAAAACACTACAACCAAGTGTTTTTTACCTTAATGTGTTGGATAAATATTGGTGGTTCATATTAAGACACGACCCTAGATCAAAACATGTTTTTTAGAACGACAGTGCTATCATGCCAACCAAGGAAGATAATGAGAATGATGGCAACAAAGAGTGATATGTACATGCATGTTTTGTTTCATCATTTACAAATTGAAATATCATTTTTGTTATTGTTATCTTTGATTGTCTAATTATATTGTTTATTTTTCATGTTATGATGGTGGAAATGGAAAGTTGATTATTGGTTACAGTGTTTAAACAATTAGAGTTGGTTAACAACAAATATGATGTGAAATATGTTTCATGTCTATCAAGTAATTTTGTGATTGTATTTCATTCTCCATAGTTAAATATTATATTTGTAGATTTCCATTTAGTTCATAATTGTAGTGTGGGTTTTATCATTTAATTTATTATATTGTTACAATTGGATCAAAATCGGCGAATTAAAGTACGAATTATCATTGATGTTAATCATATTTACCGTTTGTTGTAATGTCATCTACTCTCATTTCAATAACATGGTAAATTTAATTATTATATTATACTTAGACAGTTATATTTTATATTTTATATACTTAGACACGTATATATCATTAAGGCAGAAAAAACTTATGTCGCGAATAATAAAATATGTATATCCTTTAAACTTTATATAATAAATTAAAAATAACAAACAATATTTTTTTAAATCCTATATTTGGAATATGCATATTCATATCTATATGTATATCAAGTTTTTTTGTTGATGGGTTATCCCATCATTTGACCTTGGTTAGCATGGGTCTTGGAAATGTGATCCAACTCCCTCTTATTGTAATATCCTGATTTTGATCCCGTTGCATTAAACTTGTAAATGATGTAATACCGTTATAAAATCGTGCTGAGGAGCTCAAGGCCAAGGCCCCTCCGTCGATTTATCATTTGTGTATCAGCAATAAAAAATCTATGCATGTGTATCACGTGCTAGGATGGCACGATGGAAATCGTAAATATGTATTTTAATAAAAATACCCACAACTAGCTATGCAATGCAACAAGAATATGGTGGCATGATTTTTACAAGGAATAGGGAGGGAAATATTCAAACCCTTGAAGCCAATAGTGTCAATCCAAGTGTCAATGAGAGAACTGACCAACCATTAACTACCCATATTGAATTTTGAACCAAATCATTTATTTCTTCCAAGAGGTGGTTGAGGTAGTTATTGTTTTGGGAAATGGAAGGTATGGCTGTTCAAATTTTATGTATGGGAAAGCCATCATTTTGGAAAATCGTGCTTGGCTTCCTGGGAAATAAAAGGCCCATGATTTTTCTTCCCAACCTATCATTCATCCATTAGTTTTTCTCCCTCTCACATTTCTAGCTTGTTGGGTGTTTTTCTCCACGAAATTTATTTGTTTTCCTTCATTTCTAGCTTGAAGAAGGGTGTTTTTATGTTGCAGAATGACTGGAAGGGAAAGGAATTTTAGTTGGGGGTTCATATAGGTCCTTTTTTTCCATTTGAATTCCCATATACCTATTGGGGATTCTATTGGAATCTCCTAGCTGTTGTTTTCCCATCTAAAAGGTCGTTTTTTGTGTGCCGCAATTTGGAAAAAACCCATGGGAATCTTGTTTTGTGCATCCCTCAATTAATTTTTTTTTCCATGACCAAGATTTGTGCCTTGTTGTTAGATGGATCCCTTGTTTTGGCTTGAAATTGTGTGTGTATGCAATTAGGAGTAGAGGAGGATTTAGAATTGGCTTAATAAATCTAGTGAAGAGTGTAACCTCCCAAAGATGATGGGGGTTTGGGTACCTTTCTATGCACACCCTGAAGAGCACTAGAAGGGAAGGTATGTCCTGAGGGACTGTGGAGCAGTGAAGGGGACACTTCCTTGGGTTGGGTGTGTAGGTATTGTGGGGGCCAAGCTAGCTAAATATTGGATGGATGCCAATGGTTATGTGGTTGAGCTCACTAGCTTAACAATTCTTTCCTTTCTACTTCCTTAACAGCCCTATAAACCCATCTATGTAATGGCTTGGCTAAGATGTGGTGTATACTTGGCTATGTTTTAGTTGTTGTTTCATTTTTCCTTGTGGAATAATGCCCAACTCGGGGGGTGGCAGTTGTGTTGAGAGATTGATAAGCACAACTGGCATATGGCTAGGTGGAACGTTGCAATTGTATGGCCAGTTGATTGCGACAAATCATTTCAAGATAAGTACTTTCTTGTATTTCCATTATGCAATGTTTTTATTGAAGATTGTTATAATTATGCAAGTAAATGTATGATATATGTGCGTGGATAGTGTTCATTTCCACTGTTTTTATTTTGATTATGCATCTACACACATGTTTTTGTTTACATGAATTTGTTAATAATGAATAGGGCTAAGTTTTTTAATAGCCTGGATTTAGTGTCATGTTCCCTTCCTTGAGTGGGATTGATGGGACGGGACATGACAGTGCGTTATCAGAGCCATGGGTTGCAACATAGGGCCTAAATGGGATAACTTGAAGAACTTGCAGTGATTAAGATAGCTTCTCTATCAATTTATAAGTTTTTTTTTGTCTAAGTATGTGTTGGTGAAATTTTTGGAGTTGCGCCGAAATGTTTTGACTAGTTTCGCAAAGTTGCACCGATAAGATTTCATCAAAAAATGGTAAAGTCCACCAAACATTTTTGGCGAGTTTTGAAAAAGTCCACCGATATGTTTCAACGAAAATTTTTCCAAAAGGGTTTTGGCGAAAAATGCATAATTACGGTGAAACAGGTCGACAAAAAATTGAAAAAGTTGTCAAAAAGGAGGTGTTTCAGCAAAAATTGAAAAATTCCACCATGAGAAGCCTAGGGTGGAACTACAGATTTGCAAATAAGACAATGAGAGGCTGATTAAATCTCAAGAAGAATATAATCAGTTGAATGCAACTATGTTTCAAATTTTGACATACATTCAAAGGAGGATTAACTCGGGGCATCACTCAGCAAATCTAGAAAAGAGTGGGGGTAGTTCAAAGAGAAATTCCTGCAAGAGGTCCAATAGCTCAAGAAGAGTTTCTAGAGACGGGACATATACTCTAGAAATATATTCTAGTGGATCATCTGACTTTGAAGAATCCATTGAAGGTTCAATCTCTTTATATCCCAAGAATAAGAGGAAGAGGCATTACAAGAACAACTCACATGGGGAATATAAGAATGCCAAAACTCCTACATTTGATGGTGAGATAAAATCTGGTCAAGAAGCTGAAACTTGGATTCTTGGGACGAGGAAGTATTTCCAAGTCCAAGACTAATCTAGAAATATGAAGGCAAGGGTGGCCATATTCAATCTAAATGGAAAATAATCTATATGGTGGGATCACCTTAGGCAAGTGAAGAAGATCAATGAAAGGAAGATTGTGTGGAAGAAATTCATGAAGTACTTCAAGAAAAAGTACCTCTCTGATAGGTACTATGATGATAAGATCAAAGAATTCCATGAGCTGGAATTCGGACAAATTGTCAGAGATATGGATCTAACTAAACTAGCTTACCTATCTATGCAAAACAATAATATATCAACAATAAGTATGGAAAGAGAACAAGAGAAAAGAGTATACCATATATACGTGGTTCACCCAATTGGGCTACATCCACAGGAAGGTAGTCTTCTATTATCTCTAGAATATCTCCCTCAAGCTTACAAGAGAGCAATGCCAATAACCCCAATACAATATAAAAAGATCATCAATATATGATCCACAATGGATGATCCACAACTGATGAAATGGATGATTCATGAATGAATAAATGTGAGAGACTCCCTTGAACTCTATTATATACTAAGAGATGAGGAGGATTTACTCTCACATATTACATGTGGGATAATATAATTCTCCATAATAACATCTTTTATATAATAATGAATATCACGAGTATATTTTACCATAATGAATATGGGATATAATGTACTACTCTTTTACATGAGATTGTGGATATCTTCCAACATAATACAAAGACATTATTACCTTCCAAGGAATATAAATATTCCAACACAAATGACCATGGAAGAATATGAAAAAAATTCTTAGAGCTGCTGAGAAATCTCAAGTATATCATATATAATAAGGTAAAGATTCAATATTTCCTAAATGGACTACCATAGTCATACAAAAACAAAATTGAGTTTGATGAACCTCGAACTCTAGAGGAGGCCATGAGAAAGGCCAATTATTGTTATGATCAAAACAAAAGAAAACCTAATTTCCATAAGGCATAGAAGGACAAGAGAAATGAAAAGTTTGACCAAAGGAGGAAGGGGTTCAAACCTCCTCGTCTCAGAAATCAACAAAGGAAACCACCATAGGGTGTGACTAAACCAACTCAAATGATGGAAAATAAGCCAAGAGATATAAAGGAGACAAGAGAGACACTTCAATGTTGGGGATGTGGAGAGGACCATATGCTTAGGAATTGTCCACATCGAAATCGGAGTGCAAAGAAGGTTTATAACATCCAAGGAGATGAAATTGTGGGTCAAGTGGTAAGGACCATCCCTAGAATCTATGTAGCACTAGAGGACCGCCAAGCAGACCATCAATCAACTGTGGTTGAAGTTGAAGGTAACATTGTTAAGCAATATGTTTCTATTTTGATTAACCCTGGATCTACTCATTGTTATATCACTCCTAAATTTTTTGATATTTGTTATTTTAATAAATTAAAGCATAGTAAATCATGGTCAGTTCAACTAGCCACTGGAACCAAGAGAAAAGTTAGTGAAATGGTAGAGAAATTTCCATTAGGGATGTATGGGCTATTCACTTGTGCAAATTTGAATATTCTGCCTCTTGGTTCCTATGATATTCTCATTGGAATGGACTGGTTAGAAGTACACAGAGTTAAACTTGACTACTACAACAAGACTTTTGAATGCATGGATGAAGAAGGAAACCCAAGGGTCACAAAAGGCTTTCCAAAGTTGATTTTTGTTAGGCATATTTCAGCCATGGAGCTGAAGAAGTTATATAGGAAAGATTGTCAATTGTATGCATCTCATGTTTTGGGGGCAACAAAAAATGAAACTCCTAAGTTCAAAGACTATCGTGTGTTGCAAGAATTCAAGGATGTGTTTCCTGATGAGATTCTAGGACTCCCTTCAAATAGAGACATTGATTTCACAATTGACCTTATGCCGGGAGCAGCACTAGTGTCCAAGACACCCTACAGGATGAGTACACCAGAATTGCTAGAATTGAAAATGCAGTTACAAGAGTTGTTGGAAAAGAAATATATCAGGCCAAGTGTGTCCCCATGGGAAGAACCTATTCTATTTGTGAAAGAGAAAGATGGAACACTTAGGTTATGTATTGACTACATGTAGTTGAACAAAGTCACTTTGAAGAACAAATACCCATTACCTCGAATTAATGACCTTTTTTATCAAATGAGAGGGGTAAAGTTATTTTCAAAGATTGATTTAAGGTCTGGTTACCATCAGGTAAGAATCAAAGAGGAATATATTCATAAGACAGCCTTTCGAACAAGGTATGGGCACTATGAGTTTGTGGTGGTACCATTTGGTCTCACGAATGCACCAGCTACATTCATGTGTCTCATGAATAGTGTTTTTAGCAAGTAATTGGACAAGTTTGCTCTTATTTTTCTAGATGGAATTTTTATCTATTCTAAGAATGAAGAAAAGCATGAAGAACATTTGAGAATGGCCTTGCAATTGCTAAGAGAGCATAAGTTGTATGGAAATTTGAGCAAATGTGACTTTTATAAAGATAAAATTCATTATTTGGGTCACATTATATCATAGGAAGGAATATCTGTGGACCCTGAGAAGATTGAAGCCATTATGAATTGACCAACCCCAAGGAATGTGATAGATGTGATATCCTTTATGGGGCTTGTTGGTAACTACAGGAGGTTCATTAAAGGATTTTCCAAGGTTTCTAATCCAATCACTTCTTTTCAAAAGGGGAATAAAGTTTGAATGGACACCAAGATGTGAGGAAAGATTCCAACGGTTAAAGAATCTTCTCACAAATGCACCAATTTTGAAAATTACAGATCCAGAAAAAGACTTTGTGGTGTGTACTGATGCATGCAATCAAGGACTTGGAGGAGTTCTTATGCAAGACAACCACGTGGTATGCTATGATTTAAGAAAGTTAAAGGAGCATGAGAAACATCATGTTGCTCATGATTTAGAACTTGATGCCATAGTGCATGATTTAAATATGTGGAGGCACTACTTGATGGGCAGAAAATTTGAGCTAAGGAAAAACCATTATGGTCTAAAATATTTGTTTGAGCAGCCAACATTAAATGCTAGGCAAACTAGATGGATGGAATTTTTGTATGAATTTGATTTTGAGATCAAACACATAAAGGGGAAAGAAAATAAGGTGGTTGATGCACTAAGTAGAAAAGTACATGAAATGCATGTGGCAACCCTTAGTACGTGCCAATCGTATTTGAGGCAGCAGATTGTAGACTGTGTTGTTGAAGACGAAGTGTATGTGCAAATAAAGGACAAATTGCAACATCAGAAATTTGAAAAGAAGTATATATGAAAGGTATAATTTGGAAGATGACATACTTCTTACTTATACCAATAGAATTTATAATCCAAATGTGGCAGACTTGAGGAGGATTGTTATGGATGAAATCCATAAAGCTCCATATTCTAGTCACCCATGATATCAAAAAACAATTGTTACAACCGGAAAACAATATTTCTGGCCAAGAATGAAGAAGGACATCGTCGAATACATTTCTAAGTGCATGAAATGTTAGCAGGTGAATGCTGAACACCAACACCCAACAGGTTTATTGCATCCATTGCCAATTCCAGAATGGAAATGGGAGATAATTTCCATGGATTTTATTATAGGTTTTCCAATGACTGCGAGACAACATGATTCCATCATGGTTGTGGCGGAAAATTTAACAAAGGAAACACATTTTATACCAGTCAAGTCCACATATAAAACCGATGCCATTGCAAAGATTTTCATGAATGAAATTTTTAGATTGCATGGATTTCCTAAGGCAATAATTTCTGAAAAGGATACCAAGTTCACTTCAAATGTTTGGAAAAGTATTTTTGTAGATTTGGGTACGCATCTGAACTTTAGCACAACATACCATCCTCAAACAGATGTGAAAACATAAAGATTAAATCAGGTGCATGAAGACATGCTTTGCATGTATGTAATGGACAAACCATCCAAGTGGGAGGATTGTCTACACTTGGTAGATTTTGCATATAATAATGGGAAACAAGCATCATTGGGAATGAGTCCATTTGAGGCTTTGTACAGTTAGAAGTGAAGGACACTAGTGACTTGGGATAATTTAGTGAACAAAATTGTACTTGGGCCATAATTTATCAAGGAAATGGAACAAGAGGTTGCAAAGATCAGATAGAATTTAAAAGTAGCCCAAGATAGACAGAAACTCTATGCGGATAAGCACGGGGTGCATAGGGAGTTCAATGTTGGGGATCATGTTTACCTTAGAGTGAGGCCAAGGAAGAGTTCCTTGAAGTTTGTGTTCTAAACAACTTATTCAAATTGTCCCATATTACCTTGGATGACCTTTTTAGGTCTACTTCATTCAATTTAGAATTTGAGAGAACAAGGGCAGTAATAGTTTTGGCTTTATCGTCTCTCCTTTCCCATTCCAATAGTTTATTTGGAAATGTTGGTGAAGTCTTAGTACCTTTTACAATTCCTCACAACTTTTTATTCTTTAATTGGATTTGAATTTTCACTTTCCAAGTGTGGAAATTGAAGCCATAATATTTCTCTAATGGAATTTCCATTGTTTTATAGCCAAATATACTCAGACATGGATTATTTTTGCCATAAATTAGTAAAATATAGCAAAAATCATGCAATAAATACTTAGATCCACGACTAGTTCGTCAAGGATACTAACAAAATGACATTTTATCATAAGAAGACAAATATATATGTTGGAATTTTTCCATAGAAATCAAGATATACAATTACACATTTTAATAATTACATATATGATTTGCTAAACACATTTTAATAACTACATATGTGATTTGCTAAACACATTTTAATAAGCCACTAGATCGTCAAAAAATAACATGCATAGTGAGCTTGTACATCAATGTATGACCTGGACTATACGATTATTGGATCATAGATGGTGGGTACGATTGTATGGCAAAACACTCGTGTAGTGGTAGGTTGATCACTTGCTCCTCTATTGGATGGATCCTTCACATTCTTCACGGACATATCTTAGCACCGACAATGGACAAAAACTCTCTTCTTTGATCCCATGGCCTCATCTAATTATGCCTTCCTGATTCCCTATATTATCATGTGATGCAAGCAAAGAGCATACTTAGCGAATTAGCCCTAGCTTCTCTCTCTCTCTCTCTCTCTCTCTCTCTCTCCGTGTGTGTGTGTAATGCCATATTACAAAAGCTAGACAAGCACATGAGAGAAATACACACAATAACACAATATGATATTATGAGTAAATGGTGCAAAAATTACAATGGAGTTCGCCTCCTTACATATCTATGTTCAATGAGAAATTCATTTCCGATTATGAATGTGGGATAAACTACTTCACACATAAACTGAACATTAGTCTAACTTAAAGTCATAAAGTGACTTTATTACATAGTAAGCCTTGTATTCCAACAAAAAGGATGAGGAGGATGAGTGAAATGGTGTTGGCCTTCTTGTGGAATTAATCAAGTTTCACCCTCCATCTACAGATGTGGTAATACTAGAGTAACACAAACAAGACCAATCTAAACCCTATAAATGAAAGACCGCCAATGGAAAAATATGACATGCTAGTTAAATCAATAGTCCACACACACACACACATAAACATATATTTTTCATGCAAATAAAAGAAAAGAACGTTAATAAAAACAAAAAAAGGAAAACATTCTCATATTCCTGGAGAAAGAATATGAATTTCTTACATTCTAGGTGGTTATTAAGTTTTAGCCTTCATCTACAACAACAATAATCATAGCACCGTAACACAAACAAGACCAATGCAAACCTTATAAATTGGAGACTGTTAATGGCAAAATATGGCACATTGGACTAGGGTTAGAAATAAGCTTTAACCATTGAAAGAATGTTTTGCTATAAAGAGAAATGGCATGCATTTATTTATTCAACCACCACAATCAACCATGCTCACACTTAGGTCCATACATGGTTAATGAACTCCCATGCACACACTCAGTGCCACCCATGCTTAATGGACGCCTACACCCACATGGCCTTTTAGTTAAGTTTGAAACCAAAGCTTTGAAAATGCAAGTCATACGAACCAGGAAAACCATGTACGCCTTACCCTGTACATGCTCTGCACTTATGCTTGATTAGATGGCCATGTGCTCAGACAAACCTATATGCCTTTGTACTTCATATATATAATGTCAAAACACTTGCACACTCGTGAATTAAAGTCCCATCCAATTATCAAATTTGAAGGGTTGGTCTTAATTTCAATTTGAAGGGCATATATTCAACTAACCCTTCAGTGATGAAGGGTTATATAAATAAATGTACTTCTATTGAGAAGTGTGAATTGAGTAAATACTTCATAAAAAAATGAAAATAAAATATTGTCCTTCCAAATGTGGGATAGAATGGCGGAGGTGTGGGGAAGTAGATGCCTCTCGTAGGGCGATGCCAATGAGTGGGGAGGCTCGAAAGAGAAAATTATCTTTTTGGTAGGTTTCTTATTGAATTAGTCAAGTTAAAATTGTAATTTTAACAATGAAACTTTATAATTTTATAAATTTTAAGATGTATATAATGATATTATAATTTAAGCCCCAGGGTGTAGACCAATTGGCGATAAGGTGCACTGTTAAGACACTCATTGTGACATCCCGGATTCAAACCTCGATTAGTCTATGCACCATGTAGGGACGACATGGTGCACCTAGGAGTTATAGTGGTAGTGGATGGGAATTGACCTCGTGTAATGCGAGTACATGCACTGTCCCAGTTGTCAATTCCTCTAGTCACAAAAAAATATATTATAATTTAATAATTAAAATTTATATTCTAACAATTTGTAAAAAAACATGTCATCATAAAGTCAAAATTAAAAACAAAACAAAATACTTAACATACTCTTGTATGGGATGAAATGGAAATGTGAACATGTCGAGAAGTAGCCTAACAATTTGCATGCATGTTCAATACAACTCGTTAATATGAGTTTGAGACACGAATGAAATCGCATGGGATCACACTTGGGTAATTGGAACAATGACGAAAGCAACCCTTCACTTGCTCGATTCTAAATAGAGTTTGGAATATATCTTCCCAGGATTCTTACTATGGACTACATGGAACGAGGGCAACCACCAAATATTCAAAGAGCAAGAAAGAGAACCTAGTCTACTATGGAAAACCATATAGAAAAATATATAGGAATCAATGTTATCCACAATAAACTGGAGTAATTAAATGATGAAACTTGCAAAGTGGAATTATCAAATGAAAGTGTACAATGAATGAGGAAAGGCACCAAAAAATACCCAAGCAACTGTCTAGCATAAGAAGCATTAACATAAAAAAAATATTGGAGGAAATGGCGGAGAGGTTGAGCTTTAAATAGACGTTGCTCACTCACGAGTCAAGGACGTGGGAATTGGTGGAATTAATGCACAGAGTTCATGGGGCTCAAAGATAAATTTAGAAATTATGACTGTAGATACATGATTGTAATTGAATAAAAAAAATCTTAATGAGTCAACGGTGGCACCCAATGGTTGTTTGTAGACTATAGCTGTAGTAATACAAATATAATATATTTTATATACAACATTGTGATCAAAGTATACTGTATAAATGCGTTAAAGAATGAAGGATTGAACAAGGTAAAAGCTCTAATGGATTTTCCATGCCAAAGGCCAAACTCTATTCTCACTAATTATCATATTTGAAACACATAAAAGAATACAAAAAATTGCCACCAAATTTTCTTTCAAAGAACAATTACAATCAAAGTAGTATGGACATGAATATTTAAAAAAATGAAATTCCAACTAAACAAAGACTCAGATAGTAAGGACAATCTATTCACATTTACCATATGCATTTTTATAATGTTAAATTTGTATGAAATTGAATGTTGTCTGAATTGTATCTCTACGAAAGAACTAATTGTTAGACCCACCCACATATTTAGTTTTCACTTGTGAGCAACACCCACAAATTTAGTATTTTTAATTAATTTCACAATATATCCTTTTTGAGTGTAGGTTTTATAGTTAATCAAATTCATGATGAATTTATGAAGTAAACCGTGCTAAAAATTTAAAGCATATGGACGTGAGTGGATACTCCGCCCATCATTAGGGGAAGGGGATAACAATTGAACAACAATGCAAAGTAGAGAAGAGAGACATCATTTAGGAATTGTAAGATAAGAAGTGATGAGATAGTAGTTAGAATTTTAGAAAAATATAATTAATATAATGAGATTAAAAATAAATAAATCAAATAAATCAAATGTAAAAACATTTAGATGCCAAAAGAAACTAATAGATATTAACGAATTATTTAGAAAATTACCATTCTTTTTAAAAATTTATATATATTCTTCCTTTCTTAATAGATAGCGGAAAAATAAGATTTTAACTTTTTTTATATGTAATATTTACTTAACACTTTTGGTAAATGTCAAAACCTTTTGGGAAGATCGGGATAAGTTCAAATTTGATCATGGATCTCATTTGTATATTTTTATACACGTCAAAGGCGGTATATTGTAATCGACTCGGTATGCTAAAAAAATTGCTATGGCTTAAAGCAATCTGTGAAATTAAACAATATTCTTATGTTTGACATCCGTGCTAAGGAAATAATTTTTTTTATTGAAAATTAAATTAAATTTTACGGTATATGATTGGCCAAATGTGTGGTTAGACAATGATATAACTAATTTAGATGTTATTGTTGTTGGCTTAAAAAAAAAAAAAAAAAAAAATAGTTCACACAAATGTGATCTGTGCACCTTTATGTTGCTTGTTCGGAGGTCAGTTTAATTTACAGTGTTCGAGGATATTCAAAGGTCAATATAAACTACAGTGTTCGAGGATTTATTGCTTTCAATTAATGCCATTTAATAATAGTGGGTTGGGAGGGCTACCTAAATGTGCTTTCAGGTAATGGCAATTAATAACACTCGGATGGGAGGAGTACCTTAATTAATTCACATTAATTGCATTCGAGGAGCTTCCATTGCAGTGGGCTCATAAAGATGAGAGCAATACCGTAATTTACATCAATTGCATTCCACATTAATTTCATTCAAGGAGCTTCTATTGCAGCGGACTCATAAAGATGGGAGCAATACCGTGATTTACATTAATTGCATTCCAGGAGCTTCGATTGCAGCCTGCTCGTGAAGATTTATCCCTAGTCATTCAGTGATCAATTTCATACTATATTGGTTGAGCGAACAAGAAAGTATCCAGAAGTTTCATAAATTTCTTTGCATTTTTGCTGTGAATTCATGTAATTAAACTGAGTGTCGAGCGAACAAGACAAGAAAGTATCTAGAAGTTTCAGAAATTTCTCTGCATTTTTGTTGCGAGTTCATCTAATCAAACGGATCTAAGTTGAGGCCTTCTTTGAGGCCTTCTTTAAGATGTAAGTGGATGAATAACATTGCGAATTTTTTTTTTTCGTCTGTCAAAATTTAGATGATTTGGCTTAGTTATTTTTTTTTCGTCTGTCAAAATTTAGATGATTTGGCTTAGTTAATTTTTTTCTTTGACAGTGACAAAAGTGGAATTTTGTTGGGACCTGGTTGCTAGTCAGTCAGTGTTCTACAAACAACGTTCAATATTTTTGCAAGTGCTCTGGGGCCAAACATACAACTACTCCGCATACAGGTATGTATCTCGATTCCCATAGAACATAATGCAACAACTTATTTTACTGATTGTTTGGACATTTTTTTGCTTATGTTATTTTGTTGTTACCACGAATTCCATTATTTTTTCTTATATTTTTTATTAGGGGTTCTCTCTACTGACCGTCGATTTATTCCCAGCTCATGGAAGATAATATTTAGAAGGGCAGTTTTGGATTGTGGCTAGCCAAACTGGCGTTGTGCCCCTTCCCACTATTTTGTTTTCCCTCTAAATAGTGCATGGTGGTGGAGATGTACACCTCCCTATGAGTTGTACACCTCTGCATGATTGTTACAAATATGAGTAATTATTGTGGCGACAACCCATTTCAATCACTAGACCACATCCATACGGACTTGTGCTATAATTTATATTTCCCTGCCTATTGTCTTCTTTCCATGAAACCCTCAGAGTTGGGGGCTTTAGTATAAAAACACCGAAACTTATCTCTTGATGTTTTGGGGTTTTAGTTGCATGTTGTTACTGCCAGGGGGTTGCAACGTGTTTCATTTTCTTGGATGCTGATCGGAACTAATAAAAAAATGGTAGAATAAATTCCTTAATTGTCGAGGTACAAAAAATGATGTAATTTATATCGTATTGATAGGGAATGATGTAATTCATATCATACTGAGAAAGTTGTTTGAATTGATTTATAAGCATGGTGGCAATGCTACTTTTATGTCCAATTGTGTCGTGTAGATCCAAATATAGGTCGAGAAGGTGGCTGTGGGACACTTGTAGAAAGCTATTGTTCATTGGGGGTGATAGGGTTCCAGAAATACATAGATAGAGATTAATACCATTCTCTCCATAACTCATATGACAGTTCATGTAATAAATCCCACTCTATCACCTTGAGATGTAGGGATAGATTGACAAGAATTTTACAAAGACAACGACCTTGACATGATACCAAATTGTATTCTTGGCCACTTCAGAGTCTGACAGGGTAGGTTACAAGATTGAGGTCAACTAATGAGATTTTCTGCTCAACGCAACCAATAAAAGGGGTTGTAGTCAAGATGATAGGAACAAAGTAGACTGAGAAGGTAGCTATGGGACAAAACCATAGGTCACTACCGATTTCAAGCAAAAGCCTATTTAAAGCCCCACAAAAAGGATAGACAAGCTTTGAGCATATGATTAGTAAGACAACTTGTGCAACATGTCTAGCTGTTAAATTTACGAGTTAATGTAGACATCCTACTCTTATTGTGTGCACCGATCCTAATGATTCTCTAGGTAACTCCTTCGATTAGCTTTTAAGTGTAAAAAAGCTAGTTTGGAGATGAAACAAATGTTTATAAAATTTAAATTTATCAAAAATATTATGTTGTGAAATAAATGCTTTTTTTTTAAGAAACCAAAGGACCAACAAGCGAGATAGAGAAACCAAAGGATCAACAGGCGAGATAGAGAAACCGCGGGCATTATTATGAAAACCTCTAATAGATAAAAGAAAGGAGTCATGAAACGAGGCATCATATGACCAACCCCCGGCTGCTGCAGGCTCCAAATCCAATCTCTCAAAGCCTCCAATACAATACTCTCAAAGCCTCCAATACAATACTCCAGCTAAATGATCTATCCCACTTTACGCACAGTACAGCCAAAAATGCATATCAGAGCACGCAGGCAGGATGCCCTTAATGTCTCGTAGAGAGGCAAAAATCCGTTCGCTTTTACGCAGAGTAGAGACAAATGCATCATTTTCCATTTTAAGTTCTCCTTACTGGGCATCCATTCGTCTGGGTATCGAACTTCCCGTCCACTCTATTTTCTTCTTCAGACAAAATTTCTGCTCAGAGACCTCAAGATCAGACCGTAATCCCAGGGGAGAAGCAAACAAAATCTACATATACCATGGACACAGAAGACCATCTGAGAACCGCCCAACCGTCACAGGGGGCTTATTCACCAACAGGAGAAGCAGAGGCGACCCGTTGGCCGATCTCCAGCGCAAGAAGCCGGAATTTAAACCCTTTAAAACGGACCTCTGGGACCCTGAATCCTTCAACGCAAAAGCTCAGAGCATACGAAACCCTGATCAGAAGAAATTCAATGAAGGCCGTCGCCTGTCGGCCATAGCTCGCTACGTTTGCGAAAGCTTCAATAAACACAAAAGATGGGGGCCGGAAATTATCGCGGACCTCAAAAAATTGCACAGGGTGACACCCAATGTCGTTACGGAGGTTTTGAAGGTACAGACCAGTGCTCAATTGGCTTCAAAGTTCTTCCATTGGGCGGGTAGACAGCAAGGGTTTAGGAATAATTATTCTGCGTATAATGCTCTTGCTTATTGTCTGAACCGTTGCAATCAGTATAAGGCCGCAGACCAGGTTGTTGAATTGATGAGTGCACAGGGAAAAGAGCCGAGCGTTAAGCAGTTTGAGATCATGATCAGGATGCATGCTGATGCTGGTAGGGGTTTGAGGGTTCATTTTGCTTATCAGAAAATGAAGAAATTTGGGATTAAGCCTAGTGTTTTTTTGTATAACAAGATACTTGATGCATTGGTTAGGACTGGTAATTTGGATTTGGCGCGAGAGGTTTACGGAGATTTTAAGAAGGATGGGCTGGCACCTGAACATATAACTTACATGATTCTGATCAAGGGACTTTGTAGGAAAGGTATGATGGATGAGGTTTTTGGGCTATTGGGCGAGATGAGAATTCGTCTATGTAAGCCCGATGTCTTTGCATACACTGCCATGATCCGGTCGCTTGTTGCAGCAGGAAATTTGGATGGTGCTTGGAATATTTGGGAGGAAATGGCAAAGGATAGAATAAAGCCCGACGTTATGTCATATGCAACACTGATCACTGGGTTCTGTAAAGGGAATGAGGCCGAGAAGGCATTTTTGCTTTATAAAGAGATGAAGGCAAACGGATTTTTGATCGATCGGGCTGTATATGGTTCGCTTATCGCTCTTTATGCCTTGAATAAGAGAGTAGGGTTCGCTTACAATATTTTGAAGGAAATGGTGAAATGTGGATATAAGGCTGATCTTGGTATATATGATTCACTGATTGAAGGGTTTTGCAGTGAGAGTAGAGTGGACAAAGCTTACAAACTCCTGCAAATCCTTATTCAGGAGGGTATTACCCCCGGTTTTTCGACAGTGAAGCCCTTGATATCGGCTTTTGCTGAGAGAGATAGTACAGATGATTTGTTCAAGTTACTGGAGGAAATGTCCCAACTTGGCTGCCCGGTTAAGGAGGATGTTTTCAAGTTCTTTGTTTTTATGGTTTGCAAAGAAGAGAAAGTAATGAAGGCAGTTGAGCTGTTTGAAGCATTGAAGGAAAAAGGATATTACAGTGCCTCGATTTTTAATGTTCTAATCAATGGTTTGTACAAGACTGGGAAAGTTGCAAGGGCTCTCGCTCTTTTTGACGAAATGAAAAGGGTCAAGTGTGAACCTGATGCGTTCACTTATAATTATACTATTCCCTGCCTTGTTGATTCTGGAAAACTCGAAGATGCTTGCGGTCTCTTTCGTCAGATGAAGGAGAAGTCTTGGGTACCTAGTGTTCCTGCGTACACTGCCCTTGTCAACAGTCTTTGCAAGGTTGCTGAAATCGATGTGGCTCTTGCACTTGTACGGGACTGTCTAGGATGTGTTACAAGTGCACCTCAAAATTTTAAATACACGTTAACAGTTCTTCATGCCTGTAAATCAGGAAAGGCCGATGATGTATTAGAGGTTTTGACTGAGATAATGCAGCAAGGCATTGCTCCAGAAGCTGTCATATATTGTGCTGTAATCAGTGGACTATGTAAATATGGGACTGTGGAGGAAGCTCAAAGAGTATTCTCAATATTGAGGAGGAGGAAACTTATCCTTGCATCTCATGCAGCTGAGTATGATGCATTACTGATTGATCATCTGAAGAACACAACCTCAGAACTATTATTTTATGGTCTCAAATTTCATGGTTTGGAGTCCATATTAAACACAAAGATAAGAAATGAGGTGTAGTCTTCAGCGCAACATGTTTTCGTTCTTTGTTCATGGAAGGCACTATATTAAGATCGACGAGATTCAGTTCAAGGCTGAAGAGAGACTTGTCAACGTGCACTTGTAAGCTTCTGAAGTAGTTGTATTGTTTACCCTTCTTGGCGTTGCCACTACTTGTTCAAGGAAAGAACTTTATCAATGCTGACGTGACTAGCATGAGATTCGTTCAAACTTTTATGGAGGAAAACATCTCTGGTGGTGGCTCAGGTTTTAAGGATTGCTCTCTCCTGGCATCCAGTTTTGCAGTTCAGGTGAAGTATACTTATTTGATACTTGTATTATTACTTAACAACTGAGTATTTTTCTCTGATTTGTTCCAAGTGAAGGATCTTATGCTCCATACTTTTCAAAAATGATTAAACCTTGATTTGAATATTGTGATAAATGGGGTTAGAGAAACACAAGTTGCAATGCAATCTTACTTTCATTAGCTCTTGTAATTGCTTTCCATTTGAGATTTTTTAATCTCTTTTATTAATTGCAGACTTGCAATGTTTGGAATCTAGGATCTAAATGTTAATTTTTTATAAAACATAAATGGTTAAAATTTTGTTGTAAAAGTAGGCTTCAGCTGAACTGGTCACCATAGTAATACAAAAAAGATGCTGTCTCTTAAGACAAAAATCAGCATAACTATCAAGCAGTATGAGTCTGCAGCGGGAAGGTCTATATCATCCTTTTCAGAGGATTTCAAAAAGTTTCTACTGGTATAAACTCTAGAAAAGACACCTAAACTTAGAACTGTTTTCCATAACATAAGATAGACGGATAATATTAAAAGACATGCTTGATGTGCGCTTCATCTTGATCAACATTAGTAGGCTGCGATTCCTAGTTTTCTAAGTCTATGTTTTCTAGCATTTGATGGACCGTTTCCTCTTTCTTAAGTTCACCAGGGACAAAGCCCATTGACCTTCTAAAATTTGAGGCAGCAGGTTGAGAACCTTTACTGAAGTTGCAAACCATATTCCTCAGTATTAAACATTTTACTTCCAACACCTGAATTTGCCTTTTTTGCTGCAGAAGGGTTTTCATGATCACTGCATTTTGAGAAGTGCATTGGTGTTCATTGCCTTTGATATGGACGTCCTGGGGCAATCCATATCTCAAAGCCTCCAGAAGTGCCAAACCAGAATATCAACAGCTGAATCAAACGAGAATGGCCCAGGATAATCACTCAAGACGAGATTCCAAGTTCCAACCAATCCACAATGAGAATAGTAATACCGAGTTAGAATTCTGGGCGATGCAAGTACAATGTACCCAAATAAACCCTGGAGCTGTCAAACACAAAGGATCAAACTAAACCTTCCCAGGCTTGAAGAAGGGGCAAGCCTAGATTTTCTCTTAATTGCCAGGTTGAGTTCATCTCTAAAAATAACTAGCAGTGCCCAGCAGACCTATTCATAACCAGAGATTGATAATTCCAACCAGCCCACAGAGGAAAATGAGAACTATCTGATATCACAAGGGCTGAGAATCCCAACCTCTGTGCTAAAGGTCAATGGAACAAGAAACAGACCCCAGAACTAAAATACACAAGAGAAACAATGTCTAGACCTTCCCCAGTTCGAAAAAGAGATAGAGTTGGAGCATCCCCAAGGCACCAGTCTAAATCCAATGTAAAGGAAGACCAACAACACCAAACCAAGTCTGAATCCTCAGTTCTGCCTGGAAATTCTTTGACCAGCAGCTCAATAAATCCATAGGGCTCTGTGGAAATGGCTTACCCGGAGTTCCAGCTGTGCCAAATAGACAACCATAAAGCATTTGATTCAGGGCATCCTCTGCCAGTATTCACTTCAACGCCTACCTCAAACTCCATAATGCCACCGACAACCCAAACAATGTTTTAAAACTCGCTCAACTTGGACTCAGACACAGCCGAGTTGACCGAGTTGACCCCCGACCGATTCAACTTGGCCTCCAAATCTGTTCGGGTGGCTTGTACGGTACCATACTGGTGGAGTCATACATCGACTTGGTCAGTTTGGTACCAAACCGGCCAACTCAGCCAACTCAGCCAAGTCACTGGACAGAACACCCCAAAAACAAACCTGTAGCTCTAATGTGCTCTTCATCAGATCCGAATTTGATCATTTCCCTCAAAGGATCTGAAACTTAAGAGAGAGGCAAGTCTTCACTCTGTTTGGAGTGAAATTGTGAATCTGTATGCTGCTCAGAACCACACTTTACCTATTAACATTTAATCGATCATGATATAATAAACCCATCCTCATGCTTGAACTTTATCTTGAAACAGGCTGGGGCAGAATTGCATCTTAACTGTGAGCAAAGTTTTGTTCTAAATTTTTAGATGAGAAACTTTGGTATCATGTCTGGGTAAAAGTTAAAACCTTGTCAAATTTTCGAAACTTATCCTTGCCCTTTATGTTGTGTTTCCTGACTGTTTTGAGTGAATATCTGGTGCTTAATCTGTAACTTCAAATGGGGAGACTTCTGTGTAGGATTTCATCATAAGGTCACACAATGTTATTTTGAGAAAACATCAAGTATTTCTTTTTCAAATTTAAGGATCTCATTTCTAGCAGTGGTGATGAGTTCAATGATTGATCATGTTGATCTTGTAGCATGTTGTTTTTTGGACTTTAGAGGCCATTTAGAGCCTCGTTGATTATGTATTCTGTTTCAAATATGTTTTCCACTCAGTGCCATTTTGAGATATTCACCCTTACATAGTATATAAATGAGCAGACTTTGCATATTTTGTCTCTAATGGTTTGGAAATTTTAAAATAATTTTTTTTTAATTAAAATTTCAATATTTTATGCATTTTTTTTAGTAAACTGAGTCATTAAATTCAAACCGTTTCAAGTCATGGCCGATTTCGAGTCCGAGTTTTAAATCAATGAACCCGAATTAAGTTCACTGTCATTTCAAAATGAAGACAGCGAGTTAATGTTGGCATGTGTGGGGATGCTGTGAGGGTGATGCACATAGCGTCTCACTTCCATCTATATGCTTTACTCCTACTTTGATATGGTGACATATATGACCTAAAAACTACATGGGACGTGGCGACATGCTTTCCTTGATGAAATTCATGACCTTAGGGGATAGCTTGAAACACATTTCCCCACCTTTTCTTAGAATAACTCCATTTAATCTCAAAGCCCTATTGGCATGGCTGTAATACCCCCAGTTTTGACTTGGAATGTATTAAATCAAAATTATGTAAATGATGTAAATATGCTAGTATGGATTCCTAGTGCGGAGATCAAGGCCAAGGCCCGACTAGTGAATGACTAGGCATGTATGATGTAAATATTTTTAGTTGGACTGTATGGTTGGCTTGTCATGCTAACTCGAAAGCTATGTCAATATGATGTTGGGAAAATAATAAAAATGGTCTAAGATAGCTGTGTAAAGAGCACTAGAGGGGCCATAATTCCACTAGAGGGGAAGAGGAAAGGGGGCCTATGGGAGATTAAATTCTTTATTACCAAGTGTCAACCTTATAACTCATCCAATTTTTGCCATGTGCCTTAAATAAGCCAATTCATGTTTTTTTGACTGTTAAATCCAATCATTGAATGCATGTGTGAGGTTGGTGGGAAAAGTCCTTCATGTAGTTATGGGAGCATGGGGGTGAATGTACTTCTATGACAACTATGTTAGTTGTCAGAAGTCCTTTTTTCTATGGTCAGAAGTTATGTTAGTTGTCTTTTCACCATTCTCTCATATCCTTGGAGTCAACCACTCATTATCACTATTATTCATGCAAATTTACACTACGTAGAGCTTCCTATTGCTATTCATTACCATTATCAGGCTGTGCCTTACCCAAAAATTCGAATTTGGAAGGAGAACTGTAGATTCAAGGGGAAAAGAGGATGGCTGTAGGTGAGCATAGAGGTTGGGCAAGCTAGGAACTTTTACCCATTGATTTTTGCTACTCACAAATGCTTAAGAAGCCATGAATTAACACTATAGGAGGTTCTCCAATAACATACAGTAGGTTGGACTCTTACTGCACACATTGTTGAGCACTGTAACAGTTGGATTTCCTGAGGGAATTGTGGATTAGTGAAGGGGAATGCCTTCCTTGTGTTGTGTGGGACAGTTGGAAGTAGTGCCATGGTTGTGATGGATGGGTGAGATTCTTGTATAGCTCTAGATGAGCATTTGGGTAAGCATTGAGAGTATAATGGGTTGTGAGCTGAGAGAGAGAAGCTTGTAGGTGTTTCCTTCGCCTTGGTGGCCTCATAGCCCAGCTTGGGGGTGGCCTCTCAATAGAAAGAGTATATGTTAGACAAAGTGCCAATGGTAAGGTGGAAAATTGCTCTTACACAACCAGTTTTTTGGATCTTCTTTGTTTAAATATAAGTATTCTTTTGTATTTGTATGTGCAATGATTTTATTTTAGGTCTGTGAATAATATGCTTGTATATGCATGATGCGTATGTGTGGATAGAGTTTATTTTCGCTGTGTTTTCCATTTATGCATCTGTGCACGCATTTTATTGTTTATGAATTCGTAATATGCCCATGCGGCGGCCTAAAATTCCTTAATATCCCCCTTTGTTGGTTGGATTGATGGATGGGGACGTGACAATGGCTGTCAACTTGTTGATTAAGATCCCTCAAGGCATGGAAAAACAATGTCTTCAAAACTAAGAATCTCCTTTTTTCGTTTTGCTATGAGTTGGGCTAGATTGCTATTTGACAAGGTTTTTGAGTTATTCATTAGATTAATAATTATGGTTGAGTCCCCAATTGGAAATAACTATTAGGGACTTGACGTTGATTGAGTTTATTGATTAATCCCTGGAGAAGGGTATAAGCTTTTTCCTGATTGTTTGTGGTTATCCCAAGACTCCATTCATAGTTCAATTCTTGATTTTGCATCCCCTTGTAAATGTTAACATATTGATGTCACTTTATTTTGAGAAAACTAGTAAAAAATGAAATTCCCATTGTATTATTTTTCAACACTAAAAAACGAAAATCCCGTTGTATTATTTTTCAATACCAAATGGCATAATTTGGTTTTCTTAGAAAGCATTTCTATGAGGAAAACTGAGGCTTTATTTTACTTGGAGTTCACATTCCTCAAGGCTCAAATTAATGGTGCACTGAAATCACTATGATTAATTGGAATGTGATACCACATACAAATTTTATTGTCTATCAAAAATGTTGATAGAGTTATAATTGGCTTTGTTGAAGCACTAAAAAAATAGTCAGAAACTCATCTCTATTTTCTTCATTAACTGAGGAAAGAAAAAAACCTATGTTCCACTGGTTTTGGGGATGGGGGAACAACGAGGACAGGGGGACGCACCCATGGGATGGCTAGAGCGCACCTATTTTTTAGAGGATGACATGTTGGGGATGATAGTAATCTCTCTCTTTCTCAGTGAAAGAGAGAAAATAATAAATTTTAAAAAATATTTAAAAAGTTATAACTCACCATAAACATTTATAGTTGCTTGTAAGCACAATAGCCTATTAGTATTATGCACAACCCTTACACTTGCTAGTTTTGAAAAAGTTTAGGCAAATAAGAAAAGGGCTCAATGACATTCCATTATTGCACTGGTTTTGGTGAGGGGGGGGGACAACGAGGACAGGGGGACGCACCCATGGGATGGCTAGAGCGCACCTATTTTTTTAGGGGATGACAGGTTGGGGATGATAGTAATCTCTCTCTTTCTCAGTGAAAGAGAGAAAATAATAAATTTTAAAAAATATTTAAAAAGTTAGAATTCACCATAAACTTTTTTAGTTGCTTGTAAGCACAATAGCCGATGCAGGGGCATCGGGGCCTAGGCCAGTCGACATTTATCGACAGAAGGAGGCCGACCAGGGGGATTGTTGACGACCACTGGTGCGAAAGGGAGATTGGCTGTCGAAGCCAAGCAGTTGGCAGGAAGCTGTCGATATGCGGTTGACAGGAGTTAAAGGTCAAGAGTCGACATGTCAAAGGTCGACAAACGACAAGATTGGAGCGGAAGGTCAAAGATCGACAGGTTGTCGAATCGCGACACCGACAGGTTGAGGCGGAAGCCAAGCGTGGAGGAAGGGATGGACTGGCAGCCGTAGAAGTTGAGTGAAGATGACGAAGACAGTATGGTCAAGGTCAGTGATGGGACTGACTACTGTAGCAGAGTCAAAGAAGCTCAGAAGTCAAGGCAGAGTACTTGGTAGTGGTTGGGATCAGGACAGATGCCACCATAGGCAGAGGTTGTGCAACATGTCCAGAGAGCGCTGACAACTGCAGGTTTGCAGGATTTGGTGGATTCGGCGGACAGAGGAAGAGTGTCTCGAGGAACGGAGTGGACCTCGGGGAATGAGCAGTAGAGCAACAGTAGAAGACCAGTGCGCAGGCACAGAGTTAGGGAGTTAGTTCCAGTTGGGAGCAGAGATCGCTAATCACTCATTGCTCACTTGTTCTAGCATTCAGCATAAAATTGAGAGGAGGAGAGGATAGCACACAGAGAGAACACACATTGACTTCTGTATATTGTATCAGGCTAAGGCCGACTAGTTTAGCTGTTTACATTTATTTGCATTTCGCATTGTAATCGTTAGTTCGATTGAAGTAATAGAAACCAGCTTCTGGCATCCTGTTTACACCAAGTCTGTATGAGTGTCGTGTGTATTGTTAAGCAAGAAGTCCTTGTGGGGATCGACCTTGCGCCAGTTGGTATCAGAGCTGGAAGAGAATCCAGTGTTGAGTGTGTAGACAGCTCCAGCTGCGGTTGGGAAGAGTTGTGCACGACTTGTGAAAGTTCGGTTGCGATTGGACGAGTGGGAGTTTCAGCTGCGGGTGAAAATGGCTCACAGAGGCGTTAATGTCCGAGGAGTTGGACGAAGAGCGCATGGCGTTGCAGTCATAGTTGATCGTGAAATGTTCGACGAATGCATGCGAACAATGCGAAGTCTGATTAGTGAAGTTGCAGCGATCAAAGAAAGCCAAAGGCATGGATGCGTTCCTGATGCATTAGACCACAACGACCAGGAAGTCGAAGAGGTGGAAGCACGGGAAGCAGCTGAGGAGGAACCATAAGACAAACTGATCAAGCTACTGTTAGAGATTAGAGGTTGGACAAAGATGGATGTACGTACCTACTCAGGAAGTCTGGACTCAAAAGACTTGATCGACTGGTTCAGAGAAATGGAGAAATACTTCGACATAGAGCAGATCAAGGATCCCAAACAGGTTAAGACTACACGTCTGAGGTTGAAGGGTCATGTCTCATTGTGGTGGGACAATGTACAGGCTGGCAGAGCAAGAAAGGCAAGGAGAAAATCAAGTCTTGGGATAGGATGGTTGCCAAGCTGAGAGGGAAGTTCTTACCTAACGACTATGTGATTTCCTTGTTTCGGAAGTTGCAGAACTTTCGACAAAAAGAGATGACCGTGAAGGAGTACACGGAAGAGTTCTACAGATTGTCGATAAGGTCGGGACAAACCGACGAAGGCGAATAAGTTATTGCAAGATATGTAAATGACTTGAAGTATGCCATACAAGACGAGTTGAGCTTGTAAAGGTTCAGAGTGGTCGAGGAAGCCTACCAGTTAGCTCTTAAGGCAGAAGAGAAACTGTCGAGGAAAGCCGCATCGACTAGAGGTAAGGTGACTGGTCGAGGTGCGAAGATTGTTTCCGTGAAAAGCCAAAGTAGCGGAACCAGAAGAGAAGCCGTTGAAGACAATCGACGTGCGGAAGGGACAACGGCCAGAGAGAAGATGTAAGGAAACTGACGAATGGTCGAGAGACTCACGGTCGGGGCGCGTATGGTCGAATTGGTCCGACAGAGAAGAAAGCTGACAGACCAGCTGTGGTTTGTTATAAGTGTCAAGGAGTCGGACACAAGGCATATGAATGCCCAGAGAACCTACACGCTGCAGAGGAGTGAAACCCAGACGTCGAAGAGATGAGCAACTCGACGAGAGGGCTGAGTCGACATCCGACAACAGTGAGGATGGGAAAAGAAAAGGTCGAACCATGACGGCCAGGAGAACGTTGGTTCAGGACGACCGACGCGACGAGAAAGAGCCGGCATCGAACCAGAGTGCTAATCGACGAGTGGTATTGCAAGACCATAGTTGATGGTGGCAGTACAAAGAATCTTGTGTCGACAGAGGTCATTGACAAGGTGGGTTTGAGATGTTGGGAACACCCAAATCCATACAAGATATCTTGGTTGCAAAAAGGACATCATGTCAAAGTAACCAAACAGTGCCTGATTAACTTCAAGGTCAGGAAGCTTGAAGACAGCGTACTATGCGATGTAATCCCGATGGACGCATGTCATCTGTTGTTAGGGAGACCATGGCAGTATGATCGGAAGATGATCTATGATGGTTGAGCCAATACAGTCACAGTGTGGAAAAATGGCACGCAGAGGACTTTGAAGCCGAAGCAGGAGGACCAAGCCGATTGCAAGTAGGGCAAGAGCAACTATTGGGAGAAGCGGGTGCTGATGTGTTCAACCAAGGAATTCCTCGTAGAGGAGGAGAAGCAGGCGGGATGTTTTGCCATCATTCCGAAGGGGCCATGTGTCGAGAGGTCGACAATGGAGAGAATTCCGGTCGAGGTCGAAAAAATGCTCGACGAGTTCAGGAGCATAGTAGTCGACGAGAAGCTGACGGGATTGCCACCGACGAGAAGCATATCCCATCAGATCGACTTGATTCCAGGATCGAGTTTGCCAAACAAGGCACCGCATAGAATGACTTCGGCAGAGGGTCAGGAACTCAATCCACAGGTCCAGGAGTTGTTGGACAGAGGATTGATCAGAGAGAGTCTGAGCCCGTGCGCGGTACCAATAGTATTAGTGCCAAAGAAGGGTGGAGAGTGGAGGATGTGTACAGACTCTAGAGCCATCAACAAGATCACGATCAAGTACCGGTTTCCATTGCCGAGAATGGATGACTTGATGGATTGCTTGAGTGGAGCGAGATACTTCACAAAGATCGACCTGAAGAGTGGTTATCACTAGATCAGGGTCAGAGAAGGAGATGAATGGAGGACAACATTCAAGACGAGGGAAGGGCTGTATGAGTGGTTAGTCATGCCATTCGGATTGACTAATGCACCCAGTACATTCATGCGGTTGATGAATGAGGTACTGAAGCTATTCTTGGGAATGTTCGTCGTAGTGTACCTAGACGACATCCTGATATTTAGTCGAACCAAGGTCGAACACTTGGGGTACATTTGACAAGTATTGCAGAAGTTGCAGGAAGTGAAGCTGATGGTGAATCTGTAAAAGTGCTTCTTCATGAAGGAAGAACAGGTGTACTAGGGATTCGTAATCTCGGGTAAAGGGTTAGTGATGGACCCAGAGAAGGTGAAGGCAATATTGGATTGGCTGGAACCGACAAGCGCGACTGGAGTAAGAAGTTTCCATGGACTTGCTAGTTTCTACAGGAAGTTCATCAGGGGATTTAGTCGGATATGTGCACCTTTGAAAGAGTGTATGCGGAAAGGGGAGTTCAAGTGGATGGAAGCTGCCCAGAGAGCTTTTGACAAGTTGAAGGAGAGGTCACTGAGAGCCCGGTGTTAGCGCTCCCAGATTTCGACAAAGTTTTCCAAGTCGATTGCGATGCAAGTGGAATGGCAATTGGAGCAGTGTTGAGCCAGGAGGGCCGACCAATTGCATTCTTCAGCGAGAAGTTGGATAAGGCGAAGCAGAAATATTTGGTCTATGACCAGCAGTTCTATGCTATTGTCCAAGCATTGAAGAAGTGGACGCATTATTTGTTGCCCAAGGAGTTTGTGTTATACACAGATTACCAAGCATTGAGGTATTTGAACACTCAGTCGAAGTTGAATCAACGACACATGAAGTGGGTCGAATTTCTGCAGGGATATACCTTCATGTTGCGACATAAGTCTGGCAAGTCGAACAAGGTTGCCGACGCGCTGAGTCGAAGAGTTGCATTGCTGAACACGATGACAGTTCAGGCAACAGGAATAGAGTCGGCGAAGACAGAGTATGCGACCGATGAGGATTTTGCGAAAGCATAGCAGGCGAGTAGCGAACCATGGAGTGTCGATAGGACTCCATACTTGGATTATTTCATCCAAGAGGGATACCTATTCAAGGGACAACAGCTGTGTATTCCCAGAGGATCCGTAAGAGAGAACCTAATCCGAGAACTGCATAGTGGCGGATTAGCAGGTCATTTTAGCATCGACAAGACCAGGGCATTAGTCGAAGAAAAGTATTATTGGCCAAGAATGACGACAGATGTCGGAAAGTGGGTACGACAATGTCGAGTTTGCCAGTTGGCAAAAGGAAGAAGTTAGAATACGGGGTTGTATACGCCATTACCAGTGCCGAATACCCCATGGGAGCCCCTGAGCATGGATTTTGTGCTAGGATTGCCGAAGACGCAGCAAGGTAACGACTCAATCTTTGTTGTAGTCGACATATTTTCGAAGATGGCACACTTTATTCTGTGTCGGAAGACAAGTGACGCCACATGCATTGTTTTACTATTCTTCAAGGAGATAGTCAGATTGCATGGATTGCAGAAGAGTATCACGTCGGACAGAGATACCAAGTTTATGGGGCATTTCTGGAGAACCCTATGGAAGAAACTGGACACGAGGTTGCAGTTTAGTTCGACATATCATCCACAGACAGATGGACAGACAGAGGTGGTGAGCAGAAGTTTGGGAAACCTTCGGAGGTGTTTGACAACCGACAGACCCAAGCAGTGGGAGAACGTGTTGGCGCAAGCAGAGTTCGCGTACAACAATTCTGTGAATTCGTCGACAGGTATGAGCCCATTCCAGATTGTTCAAGGACGAAGCCCACATGGAGTGGTAGATTTGGTCGAGATGCCGACACAAATCAGGAAAAGCGCGGATGTAGAATCATTCGCAGAGCATATGAAAGAAGTGCATAAAGATGTGCGAAAGTGCATTGAAAAGAGCAACGCAACATACAAGTTGAGAACCGATAGAAAGAAGAGGCTACAGTCGTTCAGCGAAGGAGACTTAGTCTTATGCACATCTGCGGAAGGAGAGATTTCCGACAGGAACCTATAATAAGCTGAAGCTGAAGAAGATTGAACCATGTAAGATCTTGAAGAAAATTTCAGTCAATGCTAATGTGTTGGAGCTGCCGAAAGACTTGAGCATTTCACCTACGTTCAATGTCTTAGATCTGTACAAGTTTGAGGAAGGTTCAATTAGCAACAACGTGGAAGTGTCGAACATCGACTGGACAATGCAGATACCAGGTCGACACGACAAAGAGATAATCGTCGAAGTACTAGAGGAACGCGAAGTCGGGTGTACGCACAGTTTGCGTAAGAAAGAATACTTGGTACGATGGAAGGATGATGAGTTGCAGGAGGTGACATGGATTTCCGAAGAAGAATATAGGAGACTGACTGAGCGATCGAGTTCTTTTTCCCCCGGGGAGTCTGATGTAGGGGAATTGGGGCCGAGGCAGAACAATCGACATTTATCAACAAGAGGCCGACCAGGGGGATTGTCGACGACCATTGGTGCGAAGGGGAGATTGGCTGTCGAAGCCAAGCAGTTGGCAGGAAGCTATCGATATGCGGTCGACATGAGTTAAAGGTCGAGAGTCGACATGTCGAAGGTCGACAGACGACAAGATCATAGCGGAAGGTCGACAGACGACAAGATCATAGCGGGAGGTCGAAGGTCGATAGGTTGTCGAATCACGACACCGACAAGTTGAGGCAGAAGCCAAGCATGGAGGAAGGGGTGGACTGGCAGCCATAGAAGTTGAGTGAAGATGACGAAGATAGTATGGTCGAGGTCAGTGATGGGACTGACTACTGTAGCAGAGTTAGAGAAGCTCAGAAGTCAAGGCAGAGTACTTGGTAGCCGTTCGGGGTTGCTAAGGAAGTTATGAGCAGTTAAGAAGGTGGTTGGGATCAGGACAGATGCCACCACAGGCAGAGGTTGTGTAGCACGGCCAAAGAGCGCTGACAATTGCAGGTCTGCAGGATCTGGTGGATTCGGCGGACAGAGGAAGAGTATCTTGGGGAACGGAGTGGACCTCGGGGGATGAGCAGTAGAGCAACAGTAGAAGACCAGTGCGCAGGCACAGAGTTAGGGAGTTAGTTTCAGTTGGGAGTAGAGATTGCTCGTCACTCATTGCTCATTCGTTCTAGCATTCAGCAGAAGACTGAGAGGAGGAGAGGATCGCATATAGAGTGAACACACATTTACTTTTGTATATTGTATCAGGGTAAGGCCGACTAGTTTAGCTGTTTACATTTATTTGCATTTCGCATTATAACCGTTAGTTCGATTGAAGTAATAGAAGCCAGCCTCTGGCATTCTGTTTACACCAAGTCTGTGTGAGTGTCGTGTGTATTGTTAAGCAATAAGTCCTTGTGGGGATCGACCTTGCGCCAATAGCCTATTAGTATTATGCACAACCCTTACACTTGCTAGTTTTAAAAAAGTTTAGGCAAATAAGAAAACGACTCAATGACATTCCATTATTGGCACTTGGACATGAGCAAAATGCAATTTAGCTTTAGGAAGCTTAAGTGTAACTATTTTTCAATTTGTAAGAATGTCCATGAAGGGTATATGAGAAGAATGCTCGTCTTTATAACAACTTTTCTTCGTTATATTTCTTGTTTATGATAATTAGGTAAAATGCATTCCGTTCTCAATAGGTTTTGCAAAAATTTTACAGTTGTGTTGAAAATCACTAGAAAACACTTTTGAATATACATGCTTGCATTATGTGAAGAGGTTAGATCCATATTTCAGATTAAGTAGGATATTGAATAGAAATTTATTCAAACATTTAGTACCCAATCCAAGTCTTTACTATCCAATTGTTTTCACAATGTTTGAGGTTGGGATGATTGAAGAACTAGACTTGAATAACTCCTGGACACATATTTACAGTATGTAAAAGCTAAGATGACCCCAAAAATGAGAAGAACAAGAGTAGTACCTAGAAGGATAGACCATGGATTTGTTGCATTTCTTGGTTTGTTGACATGGAGGCTTTTCATGTTGTAATGATGTTGCGGGAAAGACAATAGTTAAATCACCAGAAACCCAAATCAAAACCCATGTTTTGGGCTGCATCTTGTACAAATTTAGATTTAGATTCAATATAATACGAAAGATATGGATGGGTTATGTTACCTCCTAATTTGTACATTAGTTGGATTTCCTGTGAGTCGCCAGAGTTGTGAACATTTCCAATGTTCATCATCAGTGTTCAGTGTTAGTGTTTTGACTTATAACAGCATAATAAACATATAAGCAATAAAAGGATCATTGAAAGAACAACTATGCATAGAAACAATAGACATAATAGTTTACTCGGGAAAAAGCCAACAACCCTTTCTTACTCTGAGATTTAGTACAAAGAAGATAAAAAGTACAAAATGAGTCAATGCCCAAGAAATCAACTCCACTTGTCTTCTAGCACCCATCAAATGCAAACTACTTCACTTGAACGAACTTGCTTGAGTTGGATGGTGAAATGAGGGAGCCAACACTTCTATTTATGCATTACTTTTTGTAAAATTCCCTTACTGGGTCGACTTGTCCTTTTACAATATAAAAATACATTTAATGCTTGATTTAATGCTTGTTTTACATCTGTAGGTCGGCTGGGCTAGTGAGGATGCCTCACATAGCTATAACAACAACACTCCCTCTTAGCTAGAGAGGTGTCATCACGCTGGAACTCATCAAGCATCATCTGGTCGTCACAACTGGACTTGTACATCTTGGCATCATCATGGCTGGACTCGTACATCTTCTGATCGTCATGGCTGGACTAATACATCTCGACATCATCATGGCTGAACTTGTACATCTTCTGATCGTCACAACTGGACTAGTACATCTCTTCATCATAAGAAAAGGGTCAACATCGTCTACACATGACGACATCCCATACAGGGATCCAAATATACTCTATACAAGAGTCCTCTCAACACTGGAGAAAGCTCCTCATAGGAACAACAGTCCTAACTGGACTAAGCTCATCATGGTCAACTGGACTGAACTCATTATTGGTCTACAAGGACCGTCTGTCCTAACTGGATTGAGTTCATTTTTCGGTCTACAAGGATCGCCTGTCCTACCTGAGCTAAGCTCATCACGGTCTACACAGGACCACCTGTCCCAACTGGACTAAACTCCTTGTCGGTCTATGAGAACTGCTTGTTCTAACTGGATTGAACTCATTATCGGTCTACAAGGACCGCCTGTCCTAACTGGACTGAGTTCATTTTCGGTCTACAAGGATCGCCTGTCCTGAACAAAGTTCTTTATCGGTCTACAAGGACCGCTTGCCCTACCTGGACGATGAGCACTCCTCTCACTTAGGGAAGCATTCTCCAATACTCCAAGTCTTTCACGGAAGTACACAAACTTCACTCTAGAAAGAGGCTTTGTGAGAATGTCTGCAACCTGTTCATCTGTCGGGATATACTGGAGCTGAACTGCTCCTCTCTGTACCATATCTCTGATATAGTGGTACTTGATTTCCACATGCTTCGATTTGTCATGAGATACATGGTGCACTGAAAGCTTCACACAACTTTGATTGTCACAGTGAATCACGGTAGGCTCAAGTGTCTGCCCGAACAATCCTGCAAAGAGCTTCTGAAGCCATACTGCTTCTCGTGCCGCCACACTTGCTGCAATATACTCTGCTTCTGCAGTGCTCAATGCTACTGAGGGCTGCTTCCTGCTGCACCAGGAAATCACTGCAGATCCCAAATTGAAGCAACACCCTGAGGTGCTCTTTCTGTCCACGACACTTCCTGCCCAATTTGAATCTGTATATCCATACAATCTCATGTCACTCCTACAAGCATATCTCAGTCCATATTTTACAGTGCCATGTACGTGTCTTAGCACATGCTTCCCAGCAACCCAATGTACCTGTCTTGGTTCACACATAAACTGACTGAGAGCACTCGCTGCAAAGCAAATATCTGGTCTAGTGTTAACTAGATACATTAGTGAACCGATCAACTGTCTGTACATGGTAGGATCTATCAATTCTGACTCGGAAGCTGAGTCACTCAACTTCTTAAGGTTTATCTCTATGGGTGTGTTCATGGACTTACAGTCCATCATACCAAATCTCTTCAAGATATCAATAGTATATTTTCCTTGGCTCAGGAAAATCTCATCCTGTCTCTGCCATACCTCCAAACCTAAGAAGTAATGCATTGGACCAAGATCCTTCATCTTGAACTCAGAGGCTAGCATCTTCTTGCACCATTCGCTAAGTTTCTCATCTCCTATGAGAAACAAATCGTCAACATACAGTACTAGTATCAATGGTCTGCCATCCTCAACCTTATAGTAAAGGTTGGAGTCTGCCTCACTCTTGGTGAATCCCAAGCTCGCCAAATATCCATCAATCCTGGCATACCATGCTTGTGGTGCCTGCTTGAGGCCATACAGGGCCTTCTTCAGTTTGCACACATGGGATTCCTTCCCATGAATCTTGAAACCCTCTGGTTGTCGATGTAGACTTGTTCCTCAATTACTTCGTTGAGGAAAGCAGTTTTAACATCCATCTGATGTAACTTCCATCCCATAGCTGAAGCTAGAGCTATGATTGATCTGATGGTCATGTATCGTGCAACTGGAGCAAATGTCTCGTCATAATCGACTCCCTCTTTTTGAGAGAATCTTCTAGCCACCACTCTCGCTTTGTGCTTCTTAATGCTACCATCTGCTGCATGTTTAATCTTGTAGATCCACTTGGAAGTCACAATTGACTTCCCTTCAGGTCTCGGCACAACTTCCCATACGTCATTCTTGATGATGGATTGATATTCTTCCATCATATCATCTTTCCAAACTTGCTGGTTGGCAGCCTCCTCGTAACTGGAGGGCTCACAATCAATAATGTGGGACATCAGTGCTACGTATCCTGAATATCTTCGAGGTTTCTTGCTCTCCCTGAATGTACTTGGGGGAGCAACATGCTTTTCTGCATCCTCTAAAGTCCGTCGAGCCCAAATAGGCCTCTTCCTGCCAATAGCAAAATCTCTAGGAACATCTATGGGATCTTCTGGATCAACTAGATCCATCGGATCTACAGAACCTAGTGGATATGTCGGCCCCCTCTGAAAGCCATCCCGCCATATGATCTTGAGAGTCAATTTTGAGCATTCAACTCCCTCTCAATTACTGAGTATCAACGGGATCTTAATCTCGCTGACTATACACCCATCACTTGCTCTTCAGAACAAATCCCATCATCCTTCTCTTGTAGGCCATAGTCATATGGTCTTTCCCTACAAGTCAAATTTCGTCAAATAGTCAACAACATTGAATAATCACAAGAAATTAAATCATATTTTAATGACAATAGTTTGCAAAGTCATGTAAGCATCTTAGCTAATGCTTCAGCACAACATCCATCCATATCCCGAACATACTTGGTGACTATCTGGATGCCTTCCATCTCTACCAGAACATATTGTCAAGAGCGTGCACTGCTCCAGCATGTTAGCAAAGAGGTTTCATCCTAGAGTAGTTCCATCTAGGGTTCATGGAATGTTGTACAACACTACAGGCTGCTTACTCAACATGCATAATATGAGCCTACTGCTAGTCAATCTCAATCATATAACATGCTATATCATAACATGCATAGCACACTTCCCGTTTCTAAGAATACAGATATGCATACAACTGTTATGAACATTCAGATTGATATACAAGAACAATATTGACAAATGATAATGAAAATACTTTTCTTTTATTGTTTTGTGTGGGCTCCCTCTTGATCTCTGCCTCCTTGCATGGAGCACTGGAGTCCTTTTATCTTCTTACTTTGAAGCTAATTGCAACCTAGATCTTCAGATAACACTAATGACAATCTCGTTATCTAGAGATAATACAATCATTGGTGCACTAGAAGAAGAACTCCTTCCGATGGTCATCATCTTCAATATTCCTTGACCTCTTTGGTGGAGTTTCCTCATCTACATTAGCTGTGGAAGCATGTTCTTTCCTCTTCTCTGATGTACATTGATTCTTGTAGTGGCTGAACTTTCTGCACTTGTAGCAAAGTTTAGTAGATCATTTTCTTCTAGAGCAATAAGCACTCTAGACTTCCATGAGTAGTAATTTGAAGCTCCAACAACCCTATCTTCAACCTTGATGCTTGAGATTTTGACTGGTTACTAGATCTGCAGAAACTCTAGCAGGAGCTAGGTCAAAAATGAATTTTGGATTTTGAGAAAACCACTTCCACAGATGAATTCGCCCTCCTAAGGCGAGTTGAATGGACCTTCTTTTCTTCTCGATCTGTGGTCAGAACACTGAGAACCAACAAACCCTAATTCTCGAAAATTAGGTCAAAAATGAAAATTGTCAGAATGAAAATCTGATTGCACAGAAAAATTTGCCTTGCTGAGGCGAGCTCAATGAAGGTAAGATCGAACCAATTTGATGGTTGGAAGTTAAAGAAACTTCAAATCCTAGTTCCTGGCAATAGTCACTTTCAGCATAGCTCTGAAACCATGTTATTGTTTTGACTTATAGCAACATAATAAACATATAAGCAATAAAAGGATCACTGAAAGAACAACTATGCACAGAAACAATAGACACAATAGACACAATAATTTACACTGGGAAAACCCAAACTTGGGAAAAACCCAGCAACCCTTTCTTACTCTGAGATTTAGTACAAAGAAGATAAAAAGTACAAAATGAGTCAATGCCCAAGAAATCAGCTCCACTTGTCTTCTATCACCCAGAAAATGCGAACTACTCCACTTGAGCAAACTTGCTTGAGTTGGATGGTGAAATGAGGGAGCCAACACTTCTATTTATACATTACTTTTTGTAAAATTCCTTTACTGGGCCAACTTATCCTTTTACAATATAAAAATACATTTAATGCTTGTTTTACATCTGTAAGTCGGCTGGGCTAGTGAGGATGCCTCACATAGCTATAACAACAACATTAAGAAGTCTAGAAGTCATTTTCAGGGCCATTTTGGCCCCTTTGTAATAATTGCATGTTCATACTCCCTTGGGGATATTGTAAAATGTACTAGCATGATAGTCGTATGTAAAGAACTTGGTTCCTAGGACGTATACATCAAATACGATCATTCCATGGTGTTTTTTCCCTTGTCAATTATGCAATGCTGAATAAGCAATGTATAATCGACGAGTTTTTCACTGCTCCTCCAAAGTTGGAATGGTTGTCTTGGTGGTTAGACCTTAGGATGTTATTAAAGTTCATGTGTCAATGTTTATGAGCTTGCTGGACATATAATTGAGTCATTATGAACATGCACTAGGTCCCCTAGGATTTTGAGTCAATTCCGGAAAAATAAAATTTTCCCATTTTACGACCTTTTTTAATGATTTAATTAAAAAATCAAAAAAAGTGATAAAAGTGTGGTCTAGAGGGTGTTTTTGCCATGGGGGTGCTTGTTTTCTAACCTGGAGTACCCACAAAATCCCGAAACCCACTTTTCTAAGTTTCAAGTGATTATTAAATCACTTAATAAAAATTCTCTCCAAAATAATAAAAGAGAATTTTTTAATTAAAAATAATGAGATATGGAGAAAATCAAATTTCCTAAAATTGACGAAATTTGTCCAAATAAAGGGCCAATTATGATTGCAATCAACATCGGAGATGATTCCAATAAAATCCAAGCAGGTTCAGATCAAGATTGGAGCACTGAGTGATTGTCTCTTGGGAATTGCACCCTCCTCTTGAGATGGGCGACTTCTCTTATTTGGAGGTTTGTTATTCGTTGGAGATGTTTTCAATGCAAAGAGGGGCGCCCCTCTCTTGAGGTGGCAACCACCTCATCACATCACAACAACCAAGGCTCAGTCAGAGTCCCCCTCTCTTGAGGTGGCAGCCACCTCATCTCATCACAACAACCAAGGCTTAGTCAGAGTCTAGATCAAGCCATGATTCTCTCCTTGATTGGGATTTGTGCCCTTTTTGCCCTAGAAGTCTCTAGAATGCGCTCTCTCTCTTCATCTTCTCCTATTTAAGCAAGGTCGAGCTCCATTGTAAAGGGTGGATTTGCATCGAACCTATGCTCTTGTATTGTATGAACATTTTCAAGTAATAGAATCAGTTGAGGCTTTGGAGGTCCATGAGTTTGCAAGATCTACCATTGTGATGCATGCATATTTTATTAAGGTATAATCTAGCTTAGTTTCTTTACTTTTGTATTGAATATTTGTGGATCAATCTAGCTTAGAAGGCCTTTGAGCGCATAGGAACAAGCATTCGTAGGCTTCGATTTGTTTGTTTTTAATATGTTAGTGAAAGGTTAAGAAATAGCCAGTGTACTTTGATCTACTAATGCTTTTTATATCTTTTTATTAGTATATTTTCTAGATTTGATCCCTCTTGTTCTTGTAAGTGTATTGAAACTGTGCAGGATAAAGGTTGAATAGGGAAGCGTACCTCAGCTGGATCTTCTTTCTTTTCAACACTCGGTTTCATCATTATTGTTGACAATTTGGTTTTGTAGGCATTGAAGGATTTCCATTTCTCTCAAGCTTGGGCTTGGTTCCTTCTTTCTCACCCTTTCAAACTTAAAACAATCTCTCTCTTTCCCTTTTGTTTAAAGAAAAGCAAGTAGATCTTGTCTTGAAAAGTTCAATTTTTAAAAGTCTATTTGTCTTAATCATAGATCTAGAAAGCTTAAAGAATCATCATAGATCTAGATTTGTTTTCCTCATCACTTGAAGCATTAATTTTTCCTAATTTTTTGCAAGTGTTAAGGTTGTATTTTTCATGTGATTTAGATAACCTACTAACATTTTAACCAAGTTTGTTGTTGGCTGGTTTTTTGCTTTTTGTCACAGGAAAGCGAAGGAACTTGAGCGAATTTGGGAAATTTGAACCTTTGAAGAGAATATATTTCAATTCCTTGTATTTACTTAGTTTTTTTCAAGCATTTTAAAGTCTTTTGAATCTAGTTTTTTTACGGATCAAGAGCGCTCTCTGTTGGAGAGTATTTTGTATTAAACTAATAAAGAGCAAGTGGGATTTAAGGCTCCCACACCCCCTTCCCCCATTTGGGGAAGGCTATATGTGTCCCTTTTATTTTTATGCTTTGGAGTAGTAGTTTTGCTAATTTAGTTTTAAGTTTTCATAGTTAGATCCGGAGTTAATTTCATTCTTTTTTGCTTCACTTTATTTTTGGGAAAAAACTGACACTCCTCTACGCATTCCTGAGTTACGGTTCGTGGAGAAGGGCTTGCCCGAGTACCGACTGGAAAGAGATTCGTAGGTAGATAATTAGAAAACCTTTTTCTTGCATTATTGTTATTTGGTTGATTTTGCATTTTTTTTTCCATATTACAATCAAATAAACCGACTCGTTGCAACGAAGTGTTCTCTTGTCACCACCTAAAGGCTTTGCCGATTAGTGGTGAATGATCAGAAAGTTGACACATAGTCAGTAGGTAATTAGATAACATTTACCTTTCTAGTTTTGTGTTTATGTTCATTATAAAAAAAATCGATAAAACTTGTAAAATTTGGACTCTGTTTCGTATGCTCTTGTAATATTCGTATCAGGATATTCTCATGTTGTGATCGTGCCCGAATCACAATAAGACTATTCGAGTGAATAGTCAACCAATAGAAAATAACTCCATTTGGAAAGAATAAATAATATTGAATATGAATTGATGAGAGATGATTACATTACAATTTGATGGGCCATTTAAATATGGTCTTATGTGCCTTTTCAATGGAAAGGTACGTCTCTATCTATTCGATTAATTACATATCAATTTTATTTAATATTTGTTTAATTACTTTTCTTTTATTATTTAATTATTTGTTTATTGATATGTTTATATATTAATTTATTTGTTACATGGCCTTCCTCTTCAGAATGCTTTGTCCTCAAAGCATTAGTGATGAAGTTCGCATCTTTCTTTGTATATACCTTATAAAATTTGTTTATAATTTTAATATATTAAGTAAAACTATGTGTAGTTTCGTAAAACCATGTGCAGTTTCATAAAACTATGTGTTGTTTCATAAAACCATGTGCAGTTTCATGAATGCTATTCTTTAACTTTTTATTTTTTCTCTAAATATTTTTGATTAACTTGATTTGCTTCAAAGTTGCCACTGAATCTTCTTTGGGCCAAAAGCCTACTTGTGGACAAGGTCCTAGATTTTTGGGAAACCCAAAAAATGATGGCCAAAAGCCAATGTGGATCAAAGATCCTTAATCATAGAAGCTCTGAGAATGGTTTGTGGCCAAAGGTCGGAATCAAGCCCAAGAAGGGGCTTTGATACCAATGTAATATCTGTATTCGGATATTCTCATGTTGTGATCGTGTCCGAATCACAATAAGACTATTCAAGTGAATAGTCAACCAATAGAAAATAACTCTATTTGGAAAGAATAAATAATATTGAATATGAATTGATGAGAGTCGAGATGATTACATCACAATTTGATGGACCATTTAAATATGGTCTTATGTGCCTTTTCAATGGAAAGGTACGTCTCTATCTATTCGATTAATTACATATCAATTTTATTTAATATTTGTTTAATTACTTTTACTTTTATTTTATTATTTAATTATTTATTTATTGATATGTTTATATAATATTTTATTTGTTACAGCTCTGCACCTCTGCGGTTCGTCCAATCAGTAGGGTGCACCAAAAGGAATCGGAAGTGAGTAGTAATTAGCTTAACAACATTTCAATTAACCTCTGTAACGAAAATCTAGCGTTACTTTGCTTTGATCTTAAGTGGGGAAATTTTGCAAAGGAAGCGAGAACCACTAGAATGTGATCGCAGGGCCTTGTTAGGCTACATCCTTGTTGGTGTAGTGTTGAACATCCCCCTGCGACTCCATCTAGCCCACATGTTCTTTGTGCGGAGCCACTTAGACCAAAATTCGGACATATTCTCTGTACCGCAAGGTATATCAGGAATTCCGTTTTTCCCTTTAAATCAACTCATCTTTTCATCTCACTTAAAATAAACCAAGTACACTTGCAAAACATATCGTATTTCACAACAACACTATTTACATTTCACGACTCTATTGGCACTCTTTAATCATTCTTTTGGTATTTGCTTTCAGTCATTTACAATTATAGATGCCATATATCTCGTTTATGCTGTTGATGTTTAAAGAATAAATCATTTTGCAATTACTTGTTTTAATCAATTTTCACTAAAAACTCCTAAAAAATACTCACACCCATCCGTAACAATTAACACAAACTAAGAGCCTTAGAAACTCTTCAGTAGGGTCTACCCCCCTTGGCTTTGGTTAGGAGTTTGCCTAAACGAAGGGGTCAGGATCAGGTGAAAGCACTTGACTCGAGACTTGCCCCCAAGGACGCACCCAGTAGCTTCAAAAGATTTCTGTTGCGTTTCCCCCAGGTGTGCTTTTCAGTGGTAATAGGTTAAATGATCATATTGTCCAATCATCAATGTCCATTGTCGAAATTGAAGATAAATGCCTGAACATCTCCGAAATTTGCTTGATACATTGCTGATTGGACATGCCTGGAATATCTCCGAAATTTGCTTGATACATTGCTGAAATCTATTTGGAACGTCCCCAAATTTTGCTTGATATGTTCCTGAAATCTATTTGGAACGTCCCCAAAATTTGCTCAGAATGTCCCCAAAATCTATCGGGAACGTCTTGGGTATGGCCAGCAAGTCCCCAATCCCTTGATGAAGTCCCCAATAGATTGGGGACATTTCCTCGGGGTCCCCAAGTCCCTGGAACGTGGGAATGACAAGTATGGGTTTCTTTTTTTGGGGGGGAGGACAGGTCCCCGTGCATCATAGAAAAAAAACAATACACACACTGAAAAATTGAATATAACAATAGAGACCCTATCTTATTTTATTGAGAAGAAGGCCTAGGATTTAAAATGCATCTCAATCTATATTGAATGCCTAAGTAGGAATGTGGAGCTTGCATGTAGTGCATGTGCTGGGACTCCTAGATAATTGTGCCAAAACTAGAGTAGACAACTGGCATGCAATGCGCCTTCACCCTATTCTGGGATTAACACCTCCCATATCTAATTCAGAAAACCTCTAATTCTTATTGAGTCAACTGAATTAGACAAGCAAAATATCCAAACCTAGAAATGCTAATTGTGGACAATAGTGTATTTTGGAAGTGATTTAAGTAGGATTACCAGGGACTTGCTAGAAGGGTTCGCTCCCACTCTCGAACCATGCTCCGGACCAAAGCGTGTCGGATCACCCCTTGGAGCGCGCTCCAAGGGGTGTGGGCATGCTCACTGCCATTTCGGGACCGCCACGCTCCAGAAATCGCTCCCGTAAATTTGGAGCGTGCTCCCATCACGGTCCAGCACGCTCCTCCGTCGCTCACCACGCGCTCCCGTGCAAGCTTGGACGCCCATGTGGATATGAGGTTTATTTTGGCTCTTTTTTTTTCCTGTCTTGGTGTTGGGTGGGCCCCTTAGGCGTTTTAGGGTTTAGAGAAGGTGAGGGAGAAATAAAAACTGCTCTCCCTCATCATTTCTCTCATTCCATTCATCTTTGTGTGCTTGAGCTTAGTTTGTGTGCTTGAGGCTTGAGCTTGGAGGAGATTTATGGGAGCTTGAAGGAGATTTATGGGAGCTTGAAGGAGATTTGTGGGAGTTGGGATTAGACAACAAAGGTTGCCATACTTGGAGAGCTAAAGAGATGAGCCCAATGTCCATTTTTTGTATATATATGTGTTGTTTGATGGTGGATCTTTCCTCTTCTCCTATCCCATTCCCATTCTTTTTTCTTCTTCATTCTATTGCAGGTTGTTCATTAAGACTTGAGAAAAATGTTGTTCTTTTGGTTTCTACTTCCATTTGTGGTTCTCATGGTGTTGGTGGGCATTGGGGAATAGGAACTAGAGGGAAGATGAGGACCCAACATATGAAGATGAGGAAGGTTTTGAAGGGGAGGAGGATCTTGAAGGTGGCAATGAAGCTAGCAAAACTTCAACACCCTTGTGGCAATTTGTGACAAAACTTGAGGGGGGGGAAGGTGGGAGAACCACTAAATTTTTATGCATGCATGATTGTCATGGAGGAAAACCTTATATTGGTTCATATACCCGTGTGAGGAGGCATCTTTGTGGGGTAATGGATAGTGATGATAATAAAGGTGCCATTGTGTTGATGCTTGTAGCTATGTGAGGTATCCTCCTAGCTAAGTCGGCCCATAAAGAAAACAAATAAACAATATTTTATCATGCAAAAGAGAAGTCATCCTAGGTAGATAGACAAGTTGGCCCAGTGGAAAAGGTCAGCCAAAATCAAGTATAAATAAAGGGTGAAGCCTCATTCATTTCATCCATCAAGCAAGTTCGCTCAAGCTCAAGGAGAAGTTCGCTCAAGGTTTGTAGAAGACTGTTTTTTGGGGTTTCTTCTTTGGATCTTTCTTTGGTGTGATCTCTCTTGTTATAAATCACTTGTATATCTGGTTGTACTTGTTACTTGGACTGTAAATCTCTGAATAAGAAAAGGTTGTTGGGTTTTCTCCCTCGTGGGTTTTCTCCCTTGTGGTTTCCCAGGATAAATTCTTTGTGTTCTTATGTTTCTATGCATGGTTATTCTTTTAGTGATCCTATTGCAATTAAAGTTCAAAGAGATGAAAATTATATTGCTATCTTAAAAATCTAACATGGTATTAGAGCAGTGCTGAATTGATGCCATTGCCGGAAACTAGGGGATCCAAGTTTGGACCCTTCTCTCCATAATTTGTCTTAAAAGGACCTCTTGGGAAATTCGCCCTAGGAGGGCTCATCTTTCTATTGAGGCAGAATCCAAATTGATGAACTTTCATTTTTGACCTAATTCCTACTGAATCTAGGAAATTAGGGTTTCAAGTTTTGAGCAGTCTGTCCACAGATTCTGAAGAAAAGGAGGCTTATTCCACTCGCCCTAGGAGGGCGCATCTCTTTGTGGAATCAATTTCTTTAGATTCCAAATTCCATTTTTGACCTAGCTCCTGCTAGGGTTTCTGCAGTAGATTTTAGGTCAAGTCTTTCAGTCTACAGTCAAGATGAATAGTGTTAAAGTGGAAGATAGGCTTGATGGAGCCTCAAACTTCAACTCTTGGAAATCTAGGGTTCTCATTATCTTAGAAGAAAATGATCTTCTTAAGTTTGTAAATGAAAAGGTGTTAGAACCAGAAGAAGAAGAAGAAGAGAAGACTAAATGGAATAAAAATGATGCCAAGGCAAGGAGGATTCTAATAGATTCTCTAAAGTATCACTTGATTCCTCAGATCTCTTAGAAGAAGACGACCAAGTGGAAAGAAGATGTTTGCTGCATTAAAGAAGCTATTTGAGAATAACGACATCACTCGAACACTTGCCTTGAGACAACAACTCACCAATGTCAAGATGACAAGAGGAGATTTGGTTACCTCCTACCTAATGAAGATTTTTGAAATAAGAGATCAGTTGAGCACAATTGGAGAAGTAGTTGACGACAAAGAACTTGTTATGATAACTCTTAATGGACTTCCCTCATCTTGGGAACCTTTCATCGAAAGCATTAGTGGGCGTTCCAAATTGCTCAAGTTTGATCATTTATGGGCGGATTGCACACAAGAAGAAACTAGACTTGCTGCTAGAGGCAGCTTGCATGGTCATCAACATGAAGAAAGCCAAGCCCTTGTAGCCCATGCTAAGAAAGGGAAAAGTAGAGGAAAGAAGAGCTTTGGTAGAAAAGACAAAGGTGAAAGATCAAGTCCAGTTCCAAAACAAAAGAAGAAGTATCTTTAACACATTCAATGTTTCAACTGTAGAAAGTATGGCCACTATGCAAAACGATGTACCTCAAAGAAGAGAAAGCACCATGCCTCAACTGTTGATGTTGATGAAGATTCTCCACAAAAGAGGTCAAGAAATGCATAAGATGATCTTGAGGAGTACTTCTTCTATTACACTCTATGAGTGCACCAATGATTGCAGTATCAAGATGATGTGATTGGCATTGGTGATGTATGAAGATCCAGGCTGTAGAAAGAAGATGAAGATTTGAGGACTCCCGTGATTTCTGCAAGGAGGTAGAGATCAAGAGGGAGCCAACAAAACAATAAAAGATAAGTAATTATAATGTCATTTGAGTTATTCTTTAAATCCTTGAATGTTTAGTTTGAAGGACAATGTTCACAACAATTATATGTAAATATGTGATACAATCTTCTTTTATGCATTTATATATGACTGAGACTGTTGAGCAGTAGGCTCATGTAGTGCATATATGTTGGGTAAGTAGCCTATAGTGCTGCACAAAAACCCATGAGCCCTTGTTGGAACTAGCCTAGGATGAAACCTCTTTGTTGACATACTCGGAGCAATGCACGCTCTTGCTAGTATGTTCTGGTGGAGATGCAAGGCATCCAGATAGTCACCTCGTGTGTTTGGGATATGGATGGATGTTGCGCTGAAGCATTGGCTAAGATACATACATAACTGTGTGAAATATTGAATTGAAAGGTCAATATGATTTGATTGAATTTCATGAGTATGCAATGTTGGTAACTAATTGCCTGAACTTGACTTGTAGGAAAGATCATGTGCTATGTATGACATACAAGAGACTTGTTCCGAAGAACAAGTGATAGCTGTTCAGCCAGAGGACAAGTGATGGATGTGAAGATCCCGTTGGATAGGGTTGATATAGTCATCATCCCCTACATGTGAAGATGTAAGTCCAATAGCAAGCCATAAAAGGCCTCCATGGACCACAATACACCTCTTCAAATGCTGATATACATACTCCAACTTCCTTCCTCCTTGGCTGTCATGAACAATTATCTGTTATACCCTCAAGCTAGGGTTTAGAAGGCGGCTGCGATAAAAACCTGCAAAATTTTTGCTGTCCTTTGTTGCACTTTATCAGACCTCCATCTGATGTATGCCATGCCCTAAAAACTCAAATCTGGAAAAATAAGTCAACTCATGATTTAGGTTTTGATGCACTCTTTTGGAAGGCTGAAAGTTTTTGCAATACACACAAGATTGTGCTTGCTGCTGTCCCGAACATATTGCAGCCCTGAAAATACTTTTCTTTGCTGATATTTATGCATATTAAAGGCACAAGATGAAGATATCATTGGCTGAAAAATTTCTACATATGTGAAGTGATGAAAATGCTCTTTATGCAGTCCGGTGGGCTAGCTCAAGTGGTTGAGTGCTGTAAGTTGTGAGTAGAAGGTCTCGGGGTCAAATCCCGGGGTGTCTATACATTGCTATATAAGGGCCTCACTTGATGTCCCCACCGGGTTAGGCCCCGTAATCAGGGCCGATGGTTTACCTTGGGTACCATCCTCAAAATGAGGGGAAGTACTTGAGGGTTTCCCCATGACATGTTCCAATGAAAAAAAAAATGAAAATGCTCTTTATGTTGTAAGAAATCTCACCCATTGGTGAGGATATCTAGAAGTTGATCAACAATGGAATATGCATCGCATACCTCAACATCCTTTGCCTATCCAAAGTCGCAGAAAATAGTATCTGAGATGTCCTCTTCAAGCCCCATGAAGTGGCTCCCATTGTTGATTGGATGTGAAGGGTGCCGTTTTAGACTTTCCTCCATCAAGCTCTCACTATTCGTGTCATAGATGGGTTTTCCATGAACAAACTGGCAATATACATCTCATCTATGTCTCCCAATCACAAGGATAGTGCCGACATCATCATCCTCCTGGCTGCCTTGTTGTTTATCACATGAGCTCGTGGCAACACCTGCAATTTCTTCATCCCCCAAGGGTTTCTCTATTTTATCCAAATTATCAAGGAATTCATCATCAAATTCAGCATTTTGAAACTGAATATAACTTACCAAACCCTTTTTTCCTTGGATTCCACGATGATGGCTGCTGGAAAATCCTCATGCTAGTGTACATCATCATCACAAGATGCTTCTTCTTAAACAAGATGGAATGCATGAGACACTGCAAACAGACCTCTAGGAACTTCATCAAACTTCCCTTCTTTTGAATCTGAAATTTCATGTACAAGTGGCTCATGTGATGAAAGAGAATGCTGGTCATCCTCATGAAACTTATTTCCAAGCTTTTCCTGGTCTGGCATACAATATTTTTCTTTGCTATACTCAATCAAGGATATCAACTTTTCATTCTTATCTTTGATTTCAGCAAAGAGAGCATCTGAGGGGTTACTCTCACATGTTAGCATTAGGTATTGGTCTCTTTCTTTATATTGGCAAGCTTCAATTAGATCCTCAACCTTTTCTTTTTCTTCATAACTAGGATCCCAATGCTTGTGAAATGCTTTGATCAGCCCTGCAAATTAAGATATTTCCCCTGGACTGCAAAATTCAAACCAATCCAATGCCTCATCTTACAAGGTACATACAAACATCTTCATCATGACATTCTATAAGTCAAGAAATAAATTTCATGAATGGTGTGACTTGTACAATAGCTGAATCAAAATGTCCATAGAACCTAATCATGTGCTCATCCCAATTTGAATCCGGGAGCTCAATTGGATATCTTGAAATACCTATGAAATCAAATGGGCCATTTAATGTGGCATCCAATGATGTCATATTTCTTTATTTCAAATCTTCAAGTTTGCTGGATGTCCTCACCTATACAAACATCAAGTCACTTCAAAATCTCATGAAATAGGGCTTTGTTCCTTTGTGGAGACACCAAATCAGAAAATATCTTCAAAAAAGAAATGCCCTCTTCAAATCACTGTAGTCGATCTACTGAAATGCCCTCTTCAAATCACTGTAGTCGATCTACTGAATCTTGAAACTGGACTTTGTCCCCGACAATGACACCAATTTGTTACCTCTGAGACCTGCACTAAAAGATAATCAAGTGCAACCCTAGAGGCACTTAGGAAGGTTTCCCATTGTTGCCACAACAACTCTTCCTCTCAGTCACACTAGCTGCCCATGACCAGCTTTGCATCAACAATGTCAACATTAGAATTGCACTGGACCTAAACTCTGCATGGACAGTGAGCATGGTTTTTGCATCATGTCAGCACCAACACACAATGGAGAGGGACAGCACAGAAGATGCAAGTGAACATATAGGACCAGGTCATCAATGGAACCTTACATAAACTAGTGATCAACTCTGAGTCACGCTTGCCCTGGCCAACCTGATTTTGTGCACCAAAGCAGTGATCATCAGCATGTTTTGTACCCAAGGCTGACCCTTTGGGACCACCATGGATAAGCATTGATCATCCTTGTGAAATTATAAATACTGTTTCATATTAATTTTCAAAACACATCTTAGCATATTAGAATCTCTTCTCTTCTCTTTTCTTTTTCTCCATGTATTAGCATAACTAGCTCCCTCAGCCTTCTTCCTTGGGGTTCGGAGCAAATAGAGTTACTTCACAACTTAACGGTTGTGACTCTCTTTGTCTTGTAACACAGTTTGCAACAACAATAGCAAGTGTACAGATTTGAGCAAGCTTTTCTGTCTCTTATCTTTGTTGCATTGCTTATGCAATGTTTTGTTTCTCTATTCTGCAACAATACTGCTCACACTTAATCAAGTAAATATAAACTTCTCAGTCTTCCTCTTTTTTCTTTGTTAAGTTCTGCGTCAGTGTAATTATCTATTCTGTTACTGATATATTGATATTCCTGTAATTGTGCACTGAATTGTGTTAGTTCTCTATCATAACTGTGCATACTCTGTAATACATTATTGTCATTTTATGCGTCTATTCTCCCTTTGTTCTTACTGAACTGTGCTAAGTGTTGAATTTTTATCTATTTCCAGATCTTGACAATTATTACACAATGATTTCAAGCATTCATTTCATCCCACGGTTTCATTGAATAATTGCACACTGAAAATTTCAACATAAATTGCAGCAGAAGCAAAGGATCATAGAAACACAGCCATGCACAATAGACACAATAATTTTACCCTGGGAAACCCAATAAGGGAGAAAACCCAGCCAACTTTTCTTAGAAGAAATCAATCCAATTCAAGTACAATACCAATCATGAAGGGAAACCCTAGCACATGGAAAGGTGCTCCCTTCTTTACAAGAAACCCTAGCAAGGGTAGTGAACCTTAGAGACAACAAGATAACTCAAAAATTACTCCTTGGACATCTGCTATGCTCTCTTGGAAAGTGCGCACCAATGTAGCAGAGAAGATGTTGGATGATGAGTGAACAAATGAAATGCTGGAGCACTTTATTTATATTCTTCAGTTCACTTGATTTTCACTAGTGAGGCCGACTTGTCTTTCTGCTGGGGCCGATTTGTCTTTTTGCTGGGGCAGACTTGTTTATTCTTCTAGGCCGACTTGTCTTCTTGTCTTCAATCTTCTCTGGAACTTCTTCAATGCTATCTGAGACTTCTTCAATGGTATGTCTTGACTTCTTGGTTCTTTCTTCATCATAGAAAAGTTGTCCTTTTTGATGATCATCTCCTCACATGCATGTCTATTCATGCATAGAGCTCTAATGCTGATTTGACCAACACTAAGAAGTCTCAGACACTTCTTAGAGCCTATGTCAAATTCAACATTAGATTAGACTTATATATTTCATGAGGGGATGAAATCCTCTATCAAATAAACAAGTCAACTCACTCTAATATAGAATAGATCACTCCATCCTGGAGCAGGCAATGTGAGAGCACCCTGGGGCCCATCTCCACACCATATGACTTGGGAGAAGCACTGCCCCTGCCTGGGCCATTCACCACTAGCCAAATGGCCATTTCCCGTGAGTGAATGTATCATTCACTACTAGCTAGCCATTTCCCGTGAGTGAATGTCTCATTCAACACTAGCCTACTATTTCCCGTAAGTGAATGCCTGCCCGATGCTACAACATGGAGAAACATCAACACTCTCTCTCAGCGAGGGAGACATTCTGCATCACTGCCAAGCATCACGCTTGGTGAGAATGTCCTTGAGAGACATTCTGCATCACTACCAAGCATCGCACTTGGTGAGAATGTCCGTAATCCATCTTGGATATGTACTGCATCTACATCTCGAGTCTTTCACTCCTAGCGAAATCAACATGGCTATATGGATAAAGACTGGGTTTGGGCCATTCACCACTGGCCAAATCAACATGGTCATTTCTCGTGAGTGAATGTATCATTTACCACTAGCCATGACTTTGGAGTGACTTTTCTACATGACTTTGGAGTGACTTTTCTAACTGGGCCTACTTGTCTCTTTTACTGGGTCAACTTCTCTTTTGTAAATATAAAAATACATTTTATTTATTTATTTCTTTTGTAGGTTGGCTTTAGCTAGTGAGGATACCTCACGTAGCAACAACAACAACACTCCCTCTTAGCTAGGGAGGTATCATCACGCTGGAACACATCTGAGCATTATCTGATCGTCTCGGTTTGTCTCGTACATCTCGTCATCGTAAGAAAGGTCAATACAACCCACACATGACAACATCCCACACATGGATACATGCATACAAGACTCTTCTCCACACAGGAGAACATTTCACATAGGAACAGGAGTTCACAAAGAACTCATCTCGGTCTACACAAGACCTTTTGTCCTCACAGGACTAAACTCATCTCGGTCTACACAGGACCGCCTGTCCACACAGGACTAAACTCATCTCGGTTTACACAGGAACGCCTGTTCATACAGGACTAAAATCTCATCTCGGTCTACACAGGACCACCTGTCCACACAGGACTAAAAGCTCATCTCGGTCTACACAGGACTGCCGGTCCACACAGGACTAAAATCCCATCTCGGCCTACATAGGACCACCTGTCCACACAAGACTAAAAGCACTCCCTCTCATTGAGGGAAGCATTCTTCAATACTCCAAGCCGTTCACGGAAGTATACAAACTTCACTCTGCAAAGAGGCTTGGTGAGAATGTCGATAACCTGATCATCGATCGGAATATACAGGAGCTGAACTGCTCCTCTCTGCACCATATTTCTAATATAATGGTACTGAATCTCGATATGCTGCAACTGCTTTCTCTATGCTGGAATCTTCCGCTCCCTTTGCACTAGGGCATACCACTGCAAGCTATACTACTGGACACTGTTGCTCATCCATTAGTGTCATATCTCATCAAGTGAGTCTACTAAGATGAATTTCCTATTCTCACAATGATATTGGATGGCAATCTAGACTCCCTCTAGATCTCTGCTGCAGATTCCCTCTGCAACTCTGCATCAAACTCTCCCTCTGGAGCTGCTCACTGGGTAGTACATCGGTATGTATGGGGTGTCATCCCTGATGCTAATCTAAATTGCATCTTGAATATAAGCTCTAATAGAGCAAATAAGCACAACTCTGTATGAGAGTAAAAGTATATCACCGATTCAATCAATTGTTACCAAATTTGAATCGAAAGCATACTCGGCTTCTTCAAATTTCTGTAGCCATGAACTTATGGTCCATCATCTCGAATATCTCAATTGTGTACTCCCTCTGACTGAGGGATATCTCATTTGGTCTCTGCCATACTTCTAATCTCAAGAAGTAATGCATCAGGCTAAGACCCTTTATCTTGAATTTAGAGGTGAACTCCCTCTGTACCTATCAATAAATCTCTCTGTATTGGTGGGGAACTGATTACTATTATACAACATCACGATTAAGGAATCATCATCAACAACCTGTGTCATTTGCACATGCTAAATCCTGAGCCACTTTTTCTAACTGGATGTATATTGTACCTCCTCTGAGGTCATCTGAGTGGTTCTTGTCCTAGATCATGCTAATTCTCCACTCAGGCACAAGCAATGTTCAATTGGAAGCCAACTGCTATTCATGTAGTCCCCACATCTCAGGTAGCATACTGAAGTAACTGATGAACTTTGGATAACTTCTCTGCTGCTACTAACTGCAGTTCCTTATGTTCATCAGAAGGATGAACATCTGTAGTAGAGAGAGACCAATCGTCAGTCTTCATATGAGATCTCCTGGACTTGTGGGTCATGGGTCCACACATGATTGAATGTACTAGATCCACATATGTCTGTTGTTATTGCTAAATAGTCATCATATCCACTGTAGTTGCTCCCTCTGTCACGAAATCCATCCTGCTATCTGATCTTAAGAGCCATTTCTGAGCATCCTGCTCCCTCTCAAATACTAAATATCAACGGGATCTTAATCTGGTTGACTACACATCCATCACTTGTTCTTCAAAACAAGTCACATCGTCCTTCTCTTGTAGGCCATAGCATATGGCCTTTCCCTACAAGTCAAATTTTGTCAAATAGTCAGCAGCATTGCATAATCACGAAAATCAAATCATATTTCAATGCAATCACAATAGTTCACACAATCATGTAAGCATCTTAGCCAATGCTTTAGCACAACATCCATCCATATCCCAAACAGACTTGGTGACTATCTGGATGCCTTCCATCTCCACCAGAACATACTGTCAGGAGCGTGCACTGCTCCAGTATGTTGGCAAAGAGGTTTCATCCTGGACTAGTTCCAACAAGGGCTCATGGGTTGCTGTGCAACACTATAGGCTACTTACCCAACATATATATGCACTACATGAGCCTACTGCTCATCAATCTTAGTCATATATAAATGCATAATATTCTACATGCATAACACTCTTCCTGATTCTAAGAATACAGATCTGCATACAACTATTATGAACATTTAGATTTGATCTACAAGAGAAATAATGACAAATGATAATCCAAATCCAAATTCTTATCTTTTATTGTTTTGTGGGTTCCCTCTTGATCTCTGCCTCATTGCAGGGATCATTGGAGTCCTTAGATATTTATCTTATTTCTTGTCGGAAGCTCATTGAAGAAACTACAACCTGGATCTTCATACATCACCAATGACAATCTCCTTGTCTAGAGATAATGCAATCATTGGTGTACTAAAAGAAATACTCGTTACAACGATCATCATCTTCTGCATTACTTGACTTCTTTGGTGAAGTCTCTTCATCAACATCAGCGGTTGAGGCATGTTCCTTTCTTTTCTTTGATTTACATTGATTTTTATAGTGGCCAAACTTTCTGCAATTGAAGCATTGGATGTGTGAAAGATGTTTCTTCCTCTTCTATTCTGGACTTGGATTTAGTCTTTCACCTTTGTTTTTTCTACCAAAGGTCTTCTTTCCTCTTTCTCTTCTCTTCTTGGTATGTGTAGCGAGAGCTTGGTTTTCTTCATGATGAGAGGCACTAGTACTGCTTCTAGCTACAAGTATGGTCTCTTCTTGTGTATAGTCTTCCCACAAGTGCTCAAAATTGGGTAGCTTAGATCTTCTAGTTACGCTTTGAATGAATGGTTTCGAAGATTGAGGGAGGCCATTTAGAGTCATCATGACTAGTTCTCTATCTGCAATAATTTCTCCAATAGTGCCCAATTGATTCTTGATTTCTGAGATCTTCATGAAATAAGATGCAATAGAATCAAATCTAGTCATGTTGACATTTGAGAGTTGCTGTCTCAAGGCAAGGGCCCTTATAGACATTTGTGTTCTCAAACAACTTCTTCAAGGTATCAAACACAGCCTTAGCTGTCTTCTTTTGAGAAATTTGAGGAATCAAATGATCCTTGACTGAATCTATTAGGATCCTTCTTGTCTTGGCATCACTCTTCTTCCATTGAGATTTACCTGCTTCTTCTTCTGGTTCTAGTACTCCTACAACAAAGTTTAGAAGCTCATTTTCTTCTAGAGCAATAAGCACTCTAGACTTCCATGAATGAAAGTTTGAAGCTCCATCAAGCCTATCTTCAACCTTGATGCTTGTCATTTTGACTGAGATGGAAGATTGCTATCTGGTTCAAAAACCCTAGCGGAAGCTAGGTCAAAATTGAACTTTGAATTTTGAGAAAATTGCATCCACAGATGAATGCGCCCTTCCAAGGCGAGTTGAATGAACCTCCTTTTCTTTTGGATCTGTGGCCAAAACAATTCAAAACCGCAAACCCTATTTCTTGACCCTGACAGTAATTAGGTCAAAATTGAAACTTCTTTGAATGCAAATCTGCTTCCATAGGAAGATGCGCCTTCCTAGGGCGAGCTCAGTAATGTTGAGGGCGAGCCTAATCCGTGGATGGAAGAGCTAGAAACAAGAAACCCTAGTTTCCAACAATAGTTTCTTTCAACAATGCTATGATCCCATGTTAAATTTTCATTAATATCGGTATAATTTTCATCTCTTTCAACTTAGAAAGCAAATATAGGATCACTGAAAGATAACTATGCATAGAAACAAAATAGAGACACAATAGTTTACCCTGGGAAAACCCAAACTCGGGAAAAACCCAACAAACCTTTCTTACTCAGAGATTTAGTACATAATACAAGTATATCAAAGATAAGAGTGATGAAGATCACCAAGAGAAAAGATGCCAAAGAAGAAGCCCCAGAAAATTGTCTTCTACAATCAGAAATCGAACTTATCCTTGCTTGAGCGAACTTGCCTGAGGTGGTGGCAAATGAGGAGGGCGACCCCTCTATTTTATACATGACTTTGGAGTGACTTTTCTAACTGGTTTGACTTGTCTCTTTTACTGGGCCGACTTCTCTTTTGTAAATATAAAAATACATTTTATTTATTTATTTCTTTTGTAGGCTGGCTTTAGCTAGTGATGATACCTCACGTAGCTACAACAACAACATACTTGAGCCTTGAACTCCTGGAACTTGCTGAAGACTTCATCCTTGGTCTTCATGAAGTAGATCACCAATGACAGTCACATAGTACAAGAAACCACCCAGAGATTATATTGTCATTGGTGCGCATTCATCTGAATGTACTAGAAGAAATACCCTTTCCGAAGTTCATCTGCAATCTGATCAAGTTTATCTTTTGTTGTCTTCTTTTGTGGTGGAAGCTCATTAACATCGACTGTTGATACATGCTGCTTTCTTTTTTTCCGAGGACACTGAGAAGCTAGTGACCAAATTTATGACAGTTGTAGCACTTGATCTTTGAAAGATCCTTCTTTTGTTTTTGAACTGGAGCTGATCCTCCACTTGGATTTTTCTTCTTCTCTAAATTTCTTCTCCCTTTTCCTTTTCTTGTGTGAGCTGCAAGAACGTGATTTTCTTCACACAAACTATTATTGGACAAAACTCTGGCATCCTCTTGAACACAATCAACCCATAGTCGATCAAACTTGGGTAACACTTCTCTTCCATGAATGCTCTGGACAAATGACTCCCATGAGGAAGGAAGTCCATTGAGACTTAATGTAACAAGTTCTGCATCATCAATTGTATCTCCAATGGCTTTAAGTTGATCTCTCAAATAAGACAAGTAGAAACTGAATCTGAACTGGTCATGCTGATATAATGGAGCTGATTCCTCAAGGCTAATTTTTTACTTGTGTTCCTACTCTCGAATAATCCCACCAAGGCATCAAACATTGCTTTGGTAGCCTTCAACTTAGCAACATGTGGAATCAGATGATCTTTTATGGACTCTATCAAGATCCTCTTAGCTTTAGCTTCATTCTTCTTTTGTTTGGCTTTCTCCTCATCATCTTTTGGTTTTGAGACATCTTCCTTCACATAATTCTGAATCTTATTTTCATGCAAGATGAAGAATATCTTGGTCTTCAAGGATCTGAAATTTGTAGCACCATCCAACCTGTCTTCTACACTGAGACTTGTCGCCATCTTGACATAATTATGAAATCTGAACCAGAAACCCTAGTACCGATAAAAATTAGGCCAAAATTGAATTTTCTTAAAATTGAAATCTAGCTCCACAGAAACATGCACCCTAGCAAGGCGACCTCCAGAACACTAAGATCGAGTCCAATGTTAGGGTAGAAGAGTCCAAACATGGAAGCCCTAGTTTCTAGACTTAGGGTTAAAAGCTGCTAAATTGTCGTCTTTCAAAACTGCTCTGATACCATGTTGAATTTTTATCTATTACCAGCTCTTGACACTTATTACGCAATGATTTCAAGTATTCATTTCATTCCACTGTTTCATTGACTAATTGCACACTGGAAATTTCAACTTAAATTGCGGCAGAAACAAAGGATCATAGAAACACAACCATGCACAATAGACACAAGAATTTTACCTTGGGAAACCCAATAAGGGAGATAAGCCAACCAACTTTTCTTAGAGAAAGCAATCCAATTCAAGTACAATACCAATCATGAAGAGAAACCCTAGCATATGGAAAGGTGCACCCTTCTTCACAAGAAACCCTAGCAAGGGTAGCGAACCTTAGAGACAATAAGATAACCCCAATAATTACTCTTTGGACATTTGCTATGCCCTCTTGGAAAGTGCGCACCAATGTAGCAGAGAAGATGTTGGATGATGAGCGAACAAATGAAATGCTGGAGCACTTTATTTATATTCTTCAGTTCACTTGATTTTCACTAGTGAGGCTGACTTGTCTTTCTGCTGAGGCCGACTTGTTCTTTCTTCTAGGCCGATTTGTCTTCTTGTCTTCAATCTTCTCTGTAACTTCTTCAATTTTATCTAGAACTTCTTCAATGGTATGTTTTGACTTCTTGGTTATTTCTTCATCATAGAAAAGTTGTCCTTGTTGATGATCATCTCCTCACATCCACGTCTATTCATGCATAGAGCTCTAATGTTGATTTGACCAACACTAAGAAGTCTTAGACACTTCTTAGAGCCTATGTCAAATTCAACATTAGATTAGACTTGTATATTTCACAAGGGGATGAAATCCCCTATCAAATAAACAAGTCAACTCACTCTAATATAGAATAGATCACTCCATCCTGGAGCAGGCAATGTGAGAGCACCCTAGGGCCCATCTCCACACCATATGACCTGGGAGAAGCACTACCCCTGCTTGGGCCATTCACCACTAGCCAAATGGCCGTTTCCCTTAGTGAGTGTATCATTCACTACTAGCTAGCCATTTCTCATGAGTGAATGTCTCATTCACCACTAGCCAGCCATTTCCCTTTACTGAAGGTCTGCCTGATAATGCAACCTAGAGAAACATCAACACTAAGCACCTTAGGCAATACCGCGCCTAAATATTCCACAAACAGCTGTGGATCTTAATTCCTCAGTATTTTACATGCAAGTTGCACTTGATCACCTTTCTTGTAATAACTCCAATGTTTAAAGTAGAAAGTTTAAAATGATAAACATGTAGTCTTTGGAAGCATTTAGTAGTTGGGCAAAGAACATAGCCAATTAGCCATTGAAAAAATAAAACCTCATTACTAGAATCTTCTTCAAATATCAAACTTATTGCATCATAACACTTGAGGTGTTACAACTTACAACTATTGCCAAACAAGCAATAACTAGTCCTCAACAATATCATAAAGCATACCCTAACTTTAAAGCGGAAAAATATATTATAACATTAATAAAATTGGTTGCTATTTGAATCTGTCATCGAGTACGTACACAGTGTTATATCTTTCATGCCACTGTTTTCAGGAAAAATATTCAAACATGTCTATTGGTTTGTGGTGTCTATATAAGCCATTCATACAGTTATATACAGGCATCAAGCTTTTCCTTTGCCTGTATTTATATTTGACCGACATATCTCTGGTTTTCAAAATGGTACTCAGGCTTATATTTCTCCAAGAAGGTATATACCTGCATGCATTAAACTTTGCTCTACCAAACTGGTTGGATTTGCTGACGTTAGCCACATGTGTGATCTCCGTTCATTGTACGAGTGATCCAGGAAAGTGAATGAGTTCACTGTGGCACCTTTAAACCTCCCACACCTCCATGATTGAATCATTTTTATTAAGGTTTTTAAGGTCTTTTATTAAGGCATGTGGGCAGGTAAGCATCCAGGAGGAGATTGCGGGAGTGAGTATGCACATTCCTGAGTCCCCATACTCAGATGACATCATCTAGAGGAACCGGCTTAGGCAGACTCCATCTGGGTGGAAGTATCCAGGAGGGAGCAAGCGCTCCATTTCTTGTGCTCTCTTGCATGGTCTACATCTTTGCATCCAGATGGGACCCGCATATGAGAGCCTCTATCTAGGTGGGAGGATAAGATCCTGATGTCTATCCATATTAAGGGATGTGAGAGGAACTGGCTCAGGAAGCATCCATCTAGGTGGAAGTAGCCAGGAGTGAGCAAGTACTCCACTTTGCTCTCTTGCATGGTCTGCATCCCTGCATCCAGATAGTTCCCACATACGAAAGCCTCTATCTAGGTGGAAGGATAATATCCCAATGTCTATCTGGGGAGTGCTTCTCTTCTGCATCCTGGATGGGACGTCTCTTGCACACATGGACTGTCCATGGTAGGCAAAGAACAAATACAGTGGAAAACACACAGAACAGGTTGACATTTAGCCATGACAACAGCCATGAATGTTAAAAATTAAAAAATCATAGCAGTAGCAGACTGTAAAATAAAAAATGCAGAGATGGCTAACTGTAAATACAAATAGAACACAGCATTTTTCACGGGGAAACCTTTCAAGGACAAAAACCCCAAAGCAATATAATAATAATTTATCTCAAAATGAGATGTCTGAGTTTTTACAACAGCAGGCTAATAACAAGCCTCTCCAACAATTGTAATTGTTTCATTTACCAAGAAGAACCCTGTTCTGCTGTAGCTGAAGCAGTCTCAACCTTGTACAATCATCCTGTACATGTCACTGTTCACTGATGTCTGTTGTGGCCTTTTCCAGGGGCTGTAGTGACTTGTGGATGTTTTGTAATGGCTGCAAGTGCAAACACTTAGGGAAAATCAGCTGAACTGAGACATGCCCTAGCAGGGCTCGGACCAGCAGTAGTAACCAGCAGGCAGTAACCGTAGTGTGGAGAGAACTCAGCAGCAACAGTAATATGGAGATAACCCAGTAGTAAGAGTAGTATGGAGATAAACCAGCAGTAAACCCAGCAGTAAGAAGATCACCCTTGAATGTACAGCAGGGCTCGGGTATGCACAGTAATGAGAACCAGAAGTATATAACCCAGCAGACACCACCGAACTGTTTGTCTAGACACCACCGAACTGTTTTAGAGCTGTCCTCAAACTCACACGAATTGATGTTTGAATGATGAGTTTACTTTCCGTATTTATAGTGGAATAATTCCACACAAAATAAATGAGGCCGACTTGCTTATTTCAGCCATTAAATTTTATTTAATTATTGAGGCCGACCTGCATCTTTTATAGATGTTTATTTTTATTTAGTGAATTAAATGAGGCCGACCCTCCAATATATATATATAACATATATATTTTAATTTCTTCACATCATTCATCATTTTAATTTTGTCTTTTCCTCCAATAATGAGTTGACCCAAAATAAATAAATAAATACATATTTATTTTTCTTCTTCTAACTGGTGGGTTCATGGACCAAGTCAAGTGGTGCTTGGGTTCTATGGTTCTCCAATAAATCATCCAGGTGTTCTTCAAGGTCTTCATGTCCACTCCAAGCGCATCATCATCAAGAGATAAATTAATTGCTTTACTTCACCCTCCTGTTGCCACCAAGTCCAAGTGGAGGAGTACACCACTTGCCCAGACCCGGTCTAGGGCTTACAGTGAAATCCTGGTAACTGACCAGGTACCTCCATTCTCCCAGAGAATGGTTCTCAGCCCCAGGCTGAGCTTTCAGTCCCAGACTGGATCAATATCCTGGTAATTGACCAGGTGCCTCCATTCTCCCAGAGAATGGCTCTCAGCCCCAGGCTGAGCTTCCAGTCCCAGACTGGATCAATATCCTGGTAACTGACCAGGTGCCTCCATTCTCCCAGAGAATGGCTCTCAGCCCCAGGCTGAGTTCCCAGTCCCAGACTGGGTCAATATTCTGGTAACTGACCAGGTGCCTCCATTCTCCCAGAGAATGGCTCTCAGCCCAGGCTGAGTTCCCAGTCCCAGACTGGGTCAATATCCTGGTAACTGACCAGGTGCCTCCATTCTCCCAGAGAATGGCACTCGATGCTGCTCAGGAAAAATCAACAATGAAGGCATCTGTCAATAGACACCATGGCATACATGTCTGTTCCACGATGGTTGCACACATCAGCACACAACAGTAGCACATGTTAGCATAAAATGTTTTCCACCTCCGCACACAACATCATGCATGTCAGCAAAACACGTGGTTTTTTTCAGTTACTAAGCATGTTGGCTTTCCAGATTTGCATGTTCTTCGGAAATGAACAGGTGTCTTTTGTGTAACTGAAATTAAGCATGTAATGGATCTTAGCAATCCATGTACATTGCATCTTGTAGGTGACTTTTTAGCAAATCCATGTAATATATTTGCATGCATTCTCCTGTATAATGCCTAGAGGACACCTGACTAGGGAGGGCAGAAATGAAGATGACGTCTGATGGGTTTGGAGATGAGCCTCTTTACAAGCAAGTATTAACTGTTTAATGTATTCTGGATTTTTCTACCTGACAAGGGTTTTCTCCAGTTCAAATCTTCTGTGTAATATCTGTGTATTCTTGCTGTTAACTGCGTCATTAATGCTTTCAGTATATTCTCTCAGCATTCTGTGTATTTTAAGACATATATATAATTGTCCTCCTAATGCTTTGGCCATAAACCGAATGGGCATCCAGATTCACTCTTGACTCAGCATTTTTTTGGCCTCTGCAATTTGTTAAATGGCTTTCTTGGTATATGCATTGTTATTGGCATGCCGCATGTGTATATAGCATTATTTTCTTTATTCTTCTGCCATAACAGAGACTACAAACCAATGGATTGCTGTTGTCCCCCGTCTCTCCTGGGCGATGTGGATCAGAAATAAGTGCTATGGCTAGTTTCCTACTGTGTCTTAGTACAGGCTCATAATTTGTGTGCATTAACTGAATGCTTAACTTCAAGTGACACTTATTTCACATTAAGAGGAATTCTAGTCATTCAGACATAAAAGATGGTCATTAAAGCATATAATCATGCCTCTATCTTAGTGAACCAACATTTGTGAATTAAATAGTGTCTTACTGGTAACTGTGCCTTTAGCTCAACCCAATGTTTGAATTGATAACAGCTAGAAGAAGTTGAAATTAAAGGTTAGAGATTTATCATTAATTCCAACAATTGCTGGAGCTATGTTTCTTGGTTTACCAATGGATTCAATCAGCCTGTGTGCTATCCATAGTTACAGAATATGGCTATAATAGCCATTTCAGTATGAAAATGTGACTGTAATTCGATTCAGTTGAATTATTGGAAAACATTGATTTGGTTTAGTCAACATATTTTTGATCGAATCCAATCACATTTCTGCAATTTGATTGGGCATCCATTTGATGAAATATGTCTGCAGTTCGGAGGTGATTCAGCTCAGTAAAAGAAACCCTCAAAATTAAACAAAAAAACCCAAATGTCATGTGATTTTTGCCAACTTGTCACTCCTGTTTTTCCTGCTTGCTTAAGCCATTAATTCACATGCTCGCTCAAGTGGTTTCTGATGTGTGGATAATGGGTTAAATCCCACAACAAATGGAGCATGTGCCATTAACACTTCTACGTTTTTATATTATTTTATTTTATTTTGGACAAGGCCCAAGATGATTTTTTTTTGGTAAACTAGCCGATATTTATATTACCACAAAAAACCAAATGTACAGTGTTTTAGCAGTCTGGTCTGCCTCTAGGGAAACCAGACCAGCTGCAAAACAGCAATTTGTCATTCTATTCCCATGAGAAAATGTTTTCAAAAAGATTATTATACCAGTGTTTTGAGATCTGAAAACGAACTATCTTACTAGGATTGCTAATGCTACCAGTAATATAATCATTACTATTGTTCCTGCAAAGAAACTTAACCATAAACCAGACTGGACAGCTAATCTTCATCAGAAATGAGCACAGTTGGAACCTTTTGCACTGGGGGGGCAGAGCAGTTCGAACCCATGTTGTTTTTGTCCTTGAAGACCATACCAGTTGTAACCTTTGCCAGCAGGTTAAGCTTTGCTCCAAGGTCCATAATTGCTTTTGCTATGAGATGTAGTTTTGTGTCCACCTTCTGGATTTGATTCTGATTTCATCGAGCTGCAGAAGTATTTCTTTCTGCTCCTCATGACTATCCATCAGCACTTTGCCTGGCAGGCCTCTCATATTCCAGTAAAAAGTGAGGGTTTTGACATACTTGGTATCTCAAGTGCGAGATGATCCAGCATCTTGGACCCAATTCTCCATTTCTTTTTGAATCTCTTGGTCCCCGAGTGCTTCCCTCTCCTATTGGACCCAATTCTCAGCTTCTTCAATTTTCCTTTGGATCTGTGGTGGGATAATCTCCTTGTAATCTTCCTGAGTGGCCTCGGCTTCTTTAAGAATTCTGGTCATATGGGTGTGTCCAATGCCCTTGAACCCCTGTCGGGACGCCCTTTGCTTACCATCCAGTAACAAAGGCACCAGGGAGACAGATCAGGATAGAAGCATCGGAAGCATACCATTCGAACAGACTGAGTATCCCTTCCAATTTCAGTCGCAGGGCACTTCAACCCCACCCACTCACAGATCCCATTCCTCTGCCACATACACCACTTGCCAGATCCCGCTCCAGGTAATGCTAAAAGAATGCCAAGGGCGTCGCCTGTGCTCCTACCATCTTCCCACATCATACGCCATCGCTCCAATTACAAACCCTCATCACAAACATACACGGGGGATCCATCATTCTCCCACAGACCTGATCATTCCCACAACTGGTTTGGCTTCACGAGCCAAGCTGCCTACGGAGACAACTATCCGAAACCTTCATGCAATGGGAGGGCTCATGTAGGGATCGTACCTTCCTGTCTCGAATCGGCTTTGATAGCCCCTGGTGTCCACTTAAGCCTGCGATGTGTCGCATTGTCAGGGCTGTTTGGGCTGGGCTGCTTCAAAGCCACCTGACATGCCTCTTTCACCCGATCAGGGGGGCTGTTTTTGATTTTTTAAAATTGTGAAGAATTTGCTTTATTTTAATTCTAGTTCATTTTCCTCAAACTAATGGTGAAGTGAATTTCACTGCAATTGGTTGAAATGAAACACTACATACATATTTTACTTTCTATCAGAATTGCTGATAGAGTCAGGAATGGTTCTGTATAATAAAAAGTTAAAACATGACATCTCATCTAGAATAATAATGAACAGAAGGCTGACATTTTGGTGTTGACTCCTGAAACATGAATGTGACCCTAAAGTTATATGAATGTATGTTTTACATTTATAATTCATAATGCAGGGTTTGAGTTCAAACTTGTCTCTGAGTTCCGAGCCTGATCCCTCTGTAAGAATTTCCAGTCTCTTTTTTTTAAATACAGGAGCAAATTAAAAGTTTATTCAAAGTTGAGATATCTACAGGAACATAGCAGAACTTGCAAGCTGCATATCAAGTCATGAACTTGAGATTATCAATGATCAGGTCCTTCAGTCAATACAAGAGCTTGTTACTTGTGGTAGGTCATTTTAATCACCATCATCTCCCTGATGCACAGACTGAAATGTGTGTTCATGTGGCTCATTTTCTGCACCTTTAGTATTAAGTTTTCCTGCAGTTTGAGACTTGATTATCTTTCCTATTTTGTAGTTTACTGTTATGTGGGTGCTGACTGTTCAATGTTGTATGAATTAGGACACAATCAGGGAAATATCATGTTGAGATTTGGCATTTTAAAATTTGGCCCTAGTGTTTAACTCTCTTATGTCTGTGAATACTAGTTAACCTTTATCAACTGTGTTTAGAGTAGCAGTAGTTCCTTGACTTCAGAAATTCTATTTGCTTATTGTTTGTAGTTATATCATGTGCCCTAAATAACTGGAGATTGATCGCTTAAGTCTCTGTTGCCTTTCTTAGAACAAGAACGGTTTCTTGGTTACTAACATTGCATCTCTTAGACCCTTCAACAAGAGAATTCAGAACTCTTGAAAGGCAAAGCTAAGAGGTCTCTTGTTAATTATGTTCTAACTCTGATGGGATGCTTTGGTGTCTTGCAGGTTGAGATTTTTCAAGAACAGGAATAAACTGTCTGGCAGTCACTGTTGCTAAAGATAATAAGAACTCAGAAGCTCCAAGAATTCCTTTATAAGAACTCAGAAACTCCAAGAACCCATTTTAGCTATTTTCAGATGAAATATACGACAAATCAGATGATCTGTTGATCATGCTTATTGCTGTACACGGAGTTCAACTCATCAAACATGTTTGCTTTCAGTGGCATTTGCATGACATGCCAATATTTGTTGTGTCGAATTAGTATCCATTCCGAAAATTGCAATGGAAGTTTCTTCAAGTCTCTATGGACAGGATTGAAATTAAATATTTTACTTTCAGTAGAAACCTAGAATACAATTGTCTTGTGCACTCCCTCAATATAATACCAGAATACAGAATGACATGGCAATGCGATTTTCCTATTCCTATTTGCTACCTTTGGTCACCTGTGAACATTATTAACCAGCATAGATTCATTGTAAACTTGGATCTATCAAATGCTGAGAGGGATCAAATCCATTAAGGTGTAAGTTTTTTGATTATTTAAGATGGATTTAGGCTGGTTGTAGTCTCACTCAATCCTGTAGAAGTCACGACTTACGGAGATATGGATATGTAGAAGTACAATTTTGATTATTATTAAGATATTCATATTTGCATTGTAAGTCCATAGTTTTAAAACTGGTCAAGTTGGAACCGGAACAGGCCGAGTTGACTGGTTTAATCGTCATTGGTCTCGAACGAGGACAAAACTCGGTCCGGAGGCCGGTTTTTTACCGAACCGCCCAAGTCAGACATTGACTCGGCTGGTTCGGTACCAAACCAGCCAAACCGGCTGGTTCCGCATTGACTTGATCGAGCTAATCCAAATCTGCCAGGGGCACATGAATGGAGGCTAGTCACATTTTTTTTCAATTTTGACCAGTTTTGTACAAGTGACATTGAAGTTAGTAATATTAAATGGTAATGTTAAATTCTTGAAGTAAAAGTGACATTCTTCTTATCTAGTGACATTCTCCTTATCTTTCATTTTCTAGTGACATTCTCATTATCTTTCATTTTCTATCCTTTTACTTAAATTTTTAACATTATCATTAATTGTTTCAGGATGTTTGAGAGTGGTTCCTCAACTTCCAACCTCATCGGACTTCATATGCGAAAAGAAGAATTTTAGATCCCATTCATAATTCAACAGACTTAATAGTTTTCAGGATTTCAGGATTGCAACGTTTCCACTGGATCCTATCATGTATGAGGGCAAGGGATTGGAATTTAATTAAGCACATCAACCTCTCTATGTACCTTGATGTTGGTGGAGTTGATGCCTAATTGTTGAAGTTGATTGAACTCCTCCGTCATGACCTTAATAAAAATGTATCATTCAGTCAAGCAAAATCACTTATTAATCATGGGAAGCTTTTTCTACCTTATTTTAACGCTTGGACTAGGAAGTTTCATCAAAATTGTGGGGTGTTGTCTAATGTCCTTGGAGGATCAACTTCGAGATTTAAGGTAGAGGCAAGGGCTAGAGCCTAGAGGAGGGGGGAACAAAGTGTGATGAATTGGATCCTCGAGGTGTTGACCCTCGGTCGGTTTCGAGCTCAAGTTCGAGTTGATTTGGTGCCATTTTGATATATTGAGTCTTGACTCTTGAGTCCTTGACCCATACATGGTGTATATAAGTAGACTTTGCATATTTTGTCTCTAATGGTTTTGAATCATAGCTTGGAATCTTTAATGTATATATTTTTCATTAAAATTGTAAATTTTATGTATTTTTTTATTAGTCTGAATCATTGAAATCAAACCGCTCCGAGTCATTACCGGTTCCGGGTTTGAGCCAAGTTGACCCTTGGCCAGTTCAAAGTCTGGTTTCGAGTTTTAAAACATCGATGTAACAATATTTCTAAGTAAATATCATATCTATAGAATATCTATTTGAGTGTAATTCTAGTATCTTTTGTTTTATCTTTGTATATAACAGAATTATATTATGTGTACGTATCATATCTCTCTTTCGTATGTATTGAGATATTTTTATTTTTGGTTGTATTTATATTTGGCTAACATATAGTATTACAATTTTTTTGTCAGCTAGAGAGAACTATATTAATTCATAAGAAAAAACTGTATAGAGCATGAGTTGCCTGTTCTGCTGCAAGGGAAATGAGACCAGCAACACAATAAAAGATTGTCATTGATAAAGAAGTTAACTTTAAAGTCTGTAGTAGCCAAAAAACTTACAGGGACCAACTATTTATAGACTAAACATAATTATACTAGAACTATTATAACAGGAAGACAAAAATACTAACAATAGTTAGACTAGATAATTGTATCTTCATCCGAAATCGAGATTATGGGTGCCTTTTATTAGGAGTAGGCTTGAGATCCTTTTCAGCGAATCCCAGACTGGTAATGGCCTTGAGGATGTTGTTGAGCTTGAAATCCAGGCATCGAATCTGGTCTTGAGCCTCGTTCAGATGCAACAGTAATTTCTGGTGCGCAGTCTTGCTTTCCATCAGAGCTTTTCCTAAGAGAGCCTTCGTTTGCCAGTGTAAGGCAACCAACTTGAAGTATTTTGTTTCTCTAGACCTAGTAGAATTGGTGTCTTGAACCCAAGGGCCCATTTCGACCTCAATATCCTCATGGCGGGTATACAGTATACTCATCTTTGTTTTCACCCAGGCTTCATTTCTTTCAATTCCCTTTCTAATAAAAGTAGGGGTATGATTCCAATAAGTCCCTTTTGCTTCTGCTTTTGCCACTTCTTTCATAGCTTGAGTCTATGGACCAATCCTATTTCCCTTGGTACCTGTTGGCCACGAACTTTGCTTGCCATCACTAGAAAGGTCTGAGATGAGTTAACAACACGAAGAAGGGTTGCTCAGCTAGGAGTGGGATTGAGATAGAGACCTGGATACAAGATGGAGTCGCGACAAACAATTAGTCACAGGCTTGAATTAGAACCCTCTCCCAGCAGTGAGAGAAAGCTAGACCCTCTTCCTGTCGTAAGAATGAACCAGAAGTGATCCAATTGAACACAAAACCACAAAATAAGCGCATGTGAATTGGGAAATGTCTTGATGAGTTTTTGTGGATAAAACTGATCCCAGGCTGGAAGTTTCCAGTTGTGAATGTTGTTCACATCACCATCATCTACCACGTATCGTAGTAACCTCCTCCGTATCATCATCATGAAGAATGCCACCAAGGGAAGAGCCTAGTTACCAGAGATTGGTGCCAACCGTCTCTTGTCGTGATGATGAGTCTTGCCATGATTAGGGTTGCACCAAACCTTGCCACTATGCAAAGTGCCCTCCTTTCCCTGCTCAAGCTCGTGCCGTCTGACAACTTCATGCGGGGGCTGACCTAACATGTGCCCTCGACATGGATGTCAAGTGGTGCCATTATGCCTCCTTACCACCCCATCTGAGGGAACATATATTATTACTATTCGTATTTGTTCTAAGTATAATATTTGAAGCTGATATAAGGTGACATAAGCATTATCCACATGACAACATCTCTACCATATCGTTCTGTAGAAGTGCCTTTCGACACAATAAGCATATCATAGAGAACTTCCTTTTTGATTGTTTGCTGGTAATTGCAAAACACATTAGATTAAATTTTGGTGATCTTTCGATGTTTCAAACCTTGAAGAAGGTTCTTTTTCATGAACACTACAGTTCATCTTCTACTTTAGGAGATTGAGAGGGATCGCTGCCCAAATTTCCATGTGGAGACTGAGAATGTACCAGAGAGCTAGAGGGTATTGTAACCTGTGACTGATTGAAGCCAATTGAATGCTGGTTTTTCCATTTGGGTTTTTAAGGTAAACACTGTTTTTGTTTTTTGGGTGATGTATCTTTTGTTGTGTTAAATTCTGTGAGTTATCGGAAGCTCTTCTCTGTAGTTGATACGCTGTCTGTAGTCATAGTAATTGTTTGATGATGAATTCCTAGCTATAGTTCTGGTAGCTCACTTAGAATTTCATTTCTCCATTAGCAATTAGCAATTGATGAATACCAACAACTCTGAGTTACCACCATTCATTTTACTTTGGGATTGAAGATCAACGGCTATCACGAGATAACTGTTGCAATTATTTAGCCAAGTTTCTAAATTTAATTCCTAAGAAACAACAAATTCAATCTTCGGGATTGTGCGCATCATAACACAGTCTTCAAACAACACTGAGAAACTAACTAGAGGCCGTACGATGCACATTAATCTTCCTTGAGGTTGCACACAGGTTTGTACAGCTCCTCAAGGTTATATGACACTCGGGAGGCCGTCTCTCTCCTCACTGAGTCATATGATTGGGCTGGGCATTAGTTTGCTGAGTTGGACTGTGTTCTGGGCGTCTACTTGGCTGTTGTTGGGTTGTACGCTGAGTGGAACGTCTCATGGATAAGGAAAACCACAAGCTATGAGACCGTTCCTTCATTCCCATAGACCGTTCGTTCATTCCCATAGCTTGTGATCTTGTGGTTCAAGTATTTCCGCGTTTCTTGGTTTAATTCCTTTGGCATTATTATAATTTTCTCATTCACCATTTTCGATGAAGGCCTTTCACATATATAGATGTATACATTTACTTGTGAAACCTTTTATGCGACATGCCATTCACTTGTGAAAGCATTGTTTATTACATTCTGGTTACCGTTGAAAGCATCATCCATGATGCTCCATTTACTTGGGAAGACAATATATAGATGAAAACTACTTTGTATTGAAAGCTTGATTTGAATTTAGAGTACAAACATGATAATTGCACGTGAAGGTTCATTGAGCTGAGTTGTTTTGTTATCCAAACATCACATAACAGAACAATCCAAATACAAGCTACTAGAGAGTTTTAACATAATATTTGCATCTCAATCTTGAAAACACTCATAGGAATTGCAAGAGATTGTAAATTTCTCATAAATCCATGTTGTGAAATGGACAGGCTACAAGCCTACCATTTATGGATCACATGGTATTAGATACCAAGTTCAAATATATACTTGGAGAGACTTGAATGGTAAACACTCGTAGTGAAGTATGAAGATGAAATGCATTGTCGCTAGGTCTACATAGAAGCAGATGACCAACAATGACACCCTGTCATCATGCAGAACACGACGACGAAGATCCAGAAGTTAGGTTTGCTTGGTTGAAGCACAATGTTGCTGTACTAACAAAGATGGTATGAAAGCTGCTGGTAAAAAAGGGTAAGGAAGCACCCTCAACGGAGACTTGGCATGGAGACCACAAGGCTAGCTCGGAAGATCCAAAGAAAAGAGAGAGGGAACCTGAGTTAGAGTTCAAGATGAAGATAGAGATGGTAGAATGTAGCCATAGCATAATGCAGTTACCTTTCCATGTAGAGGCGAAGGTGGACATCAAACCATATGCATGAGAAGTTGATGTCATCAAATTGACCCGGGGGCTACATCAATGGAGGTGTACTTCAACATACATGAAGTCATTGGGAAATAGAGGATTGCATTTGCTTGGTTGAAGCTTGAAGGTCATGCTTTGGCATGGTGGGAGAGTGATGCTACAGGAAGAGCATTGCAAAGCGAGCCACCCATGACTGTTTGGGAATTGTTTAAGGACATGATCAAAGCCTAGTTCTAATTGGCTATGAGGAGAGCCAACAGATTGCATGGCCTTACTTTAGGCATAGGTAGGGGCAATCAGTGTTGGAGATAACTACAAAGTTTAGGAAAAGAGCTATTTAGCTAGGTGTCTCCTTCAAAGCCTAGTTATGTTGATCAAGTACATAGGAGCATTGCTTGTTCATATTCAATGACAGTTGATGCTTTTCAAGCCTAGGACAATTGATGAAGCAAGTGTTTGAGCACAATACCAAGAAGGAGACAAAGGGAAGCAATAGTTTGGCACACACAAGCAAACATAACCATGAGCAATAGGGAAAAGGGAAGAACAAGAAGTGAACTCAGAAGAAGATTGTGGCAGTAGCTCAAGAAGCATCACCTTCCATCAAGTAATGCAAGGTTTGCAAGAGAAAGGGACACACTAAGGAATATTGCTGGAAATTACACCCTTAGAAGCACCCCAAGCATTTCTAGAAGAGGATGAAGAAGAAAGCTTTGATCGTTGATGTCGAAGAGAGGGTGGAGAATACCTTAGACTTGGAAGGGAAAATCATTTGCACCACCCTTCAAAAGGAGATAGCATTGGTTGGATGCAGTCGCGAGGAAGAGAAGGAAATGCTAGAGTTGTTCATAATCAAGATCCACATGAAACCAATGTAATCAAAACCATACTGGTTACTGAACCATTGGACCCCAAAAACTAGAAATTGGTCCGAACTAGACCAAAACCAGAAAAAAATCGAGAAACAACAAGATAACAAAAAAATACATAAAATATTAAAACTTTGATAGGAAACATATATATTCATGTACATCCATGTGAATCCAAACAATCAGGCACAAATATGAAAACAATTCTCATGTATATAACAAGGCTGCATACAATCAAAACAATGCAGAGTGCAATCCATATCTGAATCAAAATACATAAACAAAGCGATTGTAAACACAACTGAAGGGCTTGATTTAGATTGGTTAGGCCTATAAATTGGTCGAACTAGCTGGTTTTGGCAAAACTGGTCAAGTTTTGATAAAATTGCATGAAACAAAGCAAGGTAGATTGGTTGTTTGATCCTAGTTCACAATCAAATTTGATCTCTGCACAATTGGTTGAGGCTTGTCCTAGAGACTTGTGACCATCCACAACCATACCCCTTGGCTTGGGTAAGACGAGACATTAAATTGAGAGTGGTCAAACAATGCAAGTTTAAGTTTGGCATCAACTAGATCTTCGTGGATGAGTTAGTAGCATACGTAGTTTGATTGGATGTGTGCTGAATTATCTTGGTAAGCCTGTATTTGTATGTGACATATGCCATATTTAGGAGGAGAGTGAATGCGTATAGACTTGTTAAGGATGGGAAGGTATTTTCCATAATAGCACATAGGGAGAAGGTCAGACTGTCTTTAATCAATGCTCATTAGACAAGGTGAATCTTTGGCATTACAAAGAAGTTTGTTTGCTATATTTGAGAGAAGGAAAGCAAAAATGAGAAGGCAATGAAATGGAGGTGAAGGCATCCTTGAAAGGATATGGTGGCAAACAATGCCAACAACTACAACTACAACAATTGATTGAAGCCTACAAGGTGTTCCAAGAACCGTAGGAGCTGCCACCCAAGTGAGAGATTGAACATGAGATTCAATTGTTGTTGGAATTTCCATTGCCAAATATTGGGCTGTATTGGTAGTCAACCATAGAAGCAGATGGAGTGAAAAAAAAATTGTAACTGTTGTTGTAGGGAGCCATCAAGCCTCATATGTCGTTATGTGGTTCTTCTATCATCATGGTGCCACATAATGACTAGAGTTGGAGAATGTGTTTTGATTATTGTGCCTTGTACAAAATCACCATCAAGAATTGGTTCCCTTTGCCAATGATTCATGACTTGTTGGATCAGCTGTAGGAAGCCAAGTCCTTAACCAAGATGGACCTTAACTTAGGTTACCATTAAGTAAGAATCAAAGCAAAAGACATGTGGAAGACATCATTCAAGACAGGTAGGGTTTGAATGACTGGTGAGCGATGGCTTTCACTTTATGTAATGCACCTTAATCTTTCATGAGATTGATAAATATGTGCTATGTCCTTTAATTGACTATTTGTAATAGTATACTTGGATGACATACTATTATGTAGTAATACTCGGTAAGAACACATCTCACACGCGACATTGTTGCTAGAGACACTAAGAGAAATTAGTTGATTGCAAATATGAAGAAATGTGAGTTCGAGAAAGTCTTTGATCTATCTTGGACACATGATCGGTGGAGGAGTGCTAAAGGTGGATCCAGCCAAGATTACAATCACCAGCCAATGGCCTATTCCTACTAACTTGACAGAGGTTAGGAGTTTCAGGGAAGTAGCTCAATACTTGAGGAAGTTCATAACAAATGTTTTAGCAGTAGCAACACCAAGGGAAAGAGTTTACAAGTTTACATTGAGGAAAGCTGTAAGAACGAGCATTGGAAGACTCGAAGAGCAAGATCAATAATGCTTTGGTCTTAACCATGAGCAATTTACAATGACCATTTGAACTAGAAACTTATGTAAGTGGATATGCATTAGGGGCAATGCTTATGCAAGGAGGAAGACCAGTGTGTTACCATTCATAGTTGTTTCATGTACCGGTACTATAATACCACATGTATGATAAAGAACATTATTGCGATTGTGCAAGCGAAGAAGTGTAAGCATTACCTCATGGGAAAATAGACCATCATAAACATTGATTATCAACCCCTTTAGCATCTATAAAGTCAAAAATATACTGCAAGTGAGGCATTACAAATGGTTGGGTTTCTTGCAACTATTCCATTCACTAATCAAGTACAAGAAAAGGGATACAAACAAGCTAGCTGACATAATTTCACGACCCCCAATGAAGAAGATTGCAACAATTGGTGTTATAATGCAACTTGAGCCTTTAACTCATGATGTATTTAGTGAAGACTATGAGGGAGAGAAAGATTTTAGATGCATATACCAACAACTAAAGGAGAGACCAATGATTTCCATGGAAGGAAACACATATCATCTCTAGAATGGGCTTCTATACTAGCTGGACAAGTTGTGTATACCACATGACATAAGGATTCAGTGGATGAGAGAAACTCACAATTCAAAAATTGCTAGACATTTTGGCATGAGGAAGATGGTGGCAAACTTGTGGACATTGTACACTGGTCGAAGATGTAGGGGTAGGGGGTAAGATTTGTTAGGGGTTGTGTTCTCTACAACACTAGCAAGCCAAACAACAAGAAGATTGCGCTGTACATGTTGTTGCTAGTAGCAGACAGAGTTTGGGAGAGCATCTCTATGGATTTCATTGGAGATTTTCCCATCTCCACGAAAGGCCATGACTACTTGTCTTTTGTGTTAGGTCGAGATCATTTTAGCAAGATGTCTGTTCTCATTCCACGAAAGAAATGATCACTACATGAGAAGTGATTAAGTTATTCTTCAATCATGTTTGAGTGCTTTTTGGATTATCGAGATCCATCATATTTGATCGAGATAGCAGGTTCTTGGGAAAATTTTGGACAATGCTTTGGTAGATAATGGATATCGAGTTTAGGTATTCCACTACATTTCATTCTCAGACTGATGGACAAATAAAAGTTGTCAACCAAATGCTTGTACAACTGTTGAGAGGGTACAACAACAAACATCCAAAGACATTGGGCAAGTAGTTTGTGTACATTCAATACTCATACAATCAAGCACTCAATTATTCCACCAAAAAATCACCTTTCGAGAGTTGCTTAGACTATTTACCTCCGGCACAATTTGACATTATGTATGGACAATAGAAGGATGAAACAACACTACAGTGATATGAAAAGAAGGCGAGCATATTTGTGGAAACGATTTGACATATACATTTGAAGGTGTTGCCGTCGGTTTGCGCACCTGGTTAACGCAACAGAAATCTCACTGCTGCTCGATGCGCCCTTGGGGGCAAGGCTCGAGTCAGGGCTGCCACCTGATATTGACTCCTTCGTTTAGGCCAAATCCTAACGGAGCCAAGGGGGTTAGTCCCTACAGAATGTTTCTACGGTTGTTAAGTGTTTTGGAAAGTTAATTATATGGATGTTTTTAGGAGTTTTGAAAGGGTGTGAGCTACTGAATCAAGACTATTGCAAGAATTAAGAGATACTTTCAACAGTATATAAAAGATAACACCAACATATAAGAATTAAGCAAAAACAACTGAACTGTTATTAAGCAAATATAAAGTGTTGTTGTCAATGGAGATCAGTGCCAATGGAGTCAAATAAACAAAGTGATGCTGTTGAAAGGGAAATGTTTTGCAAATGTGTCTTGGTCAGTTTTAAATTATTAATAATGGAATTTAGTTAAGGGAAAATGGAAGCTCCATATATACCATGAGGTATGAGTAGTAATGTCCGAAAATTAGGTAAATGTGGCTCCTCATGAAGACGCGTGGGCTTGAATGGCGTCTCGAGAGCGTGTTCAACACTACACCAACAATGATGTAGTCTAACGGTGCCCTGATTTCATTTTCCAGTGGTTCCCGCTTCTTCTGAGAAATTTCCCCACACAATACTTAATTGTTTGTGTGCCGGATTTTCACTATATTTGGGGTTCCTGATTTTATTAATGTGAGTTCTTAATTAAATGTTTGAGAATTAATAAGTTTTTGTAACTCTTTTTGATTTCCCTAGGACCAGGCAAATGCTGTTAGGATATTCCTATGCTCCATCCTAGTCCTACTAGCTTTTCAGTCATTTTCATTTTCAGTCTTTTAGGGTTTGCATGCAATTTGCATGCATCCCAGTCATCAGTCCCAACACCTAGCCCTCAGTTAGCTAGCCCCCTGGAGCTTCTTCCTACTCAGTTTTAGCCCTACTAGTGCCTAGTGCGCCTTCCTTTCACCTACTGCATGAGAGAGGCACACTTCTTCACCTACCAGTCCAGTTATGTTCAGTTAATAAGAGTTCTCCCCCTGATTTTAGGCTTGACTCACTCTTAATTGACCTCATCACTCCGATGGACCTCCAGTGTGACTAAATAGCCTGTTCTGACTCCAGTTAGGTCCATGAGCGCCCTCCACTGAGCCTCCTTCACTACATTAGTGCTTCCATGTGCCAGTTACACCTACCACATTCAGTTAGACTCAGTTTGACTTCTGGTTGACTATTACTTGTGCATTGATGACTTCACTGATGATGAGTTGGACTCCTAGTTATGACTTGATGACACTCCACTGATTATGGATCTGTCCATGCAGGCTAATTCGAATCACACCTAGTGTATTCGAATCCTGAGCATTGTATATTTACCTTTTTACTATTCAGATTAATGTAACATGTGTAATTATTCTGCCTCTATCTGAGCTCCTTTGGATCTATGTTCTTCTGCTCTATTCTTCTTCTGTCATTCCTAAATTCTTTCATTGTGAGGTTTATATAATCTCTTTGGATCTATTGTGAGCATTTTCACATGGTATCAGAGCCATTTGAGAGTATATTCTACCTCCATTCTTGAGAGTTTTTTGTAGGTATTTCGAAGTTCCAGCAGTTGCAGCAGCAGTATCAGTAGTTCACTTTTTGCACTCGTTCCAGCAGTCAAGATGAGCAATTCGAATGCTCTTTCCTCTCCTATAATTCTCACTCCCTTCAATTACTTCGAATGGAAGGGTAAGATGAAATTACACTTGTATAATAGACAGCTACATAGAATGGTGTTTGAGAAAGATGCCATACCTCATACAGTTGTAGAGAGGACCAAGCATCTAAACAAAATGGATGAAGCCTTTGGATTCATATGCCTTCATATGTCTGAAGATCTACTGTTTCATGTTGAAGGATTGAAGTTTCCAAGTGAGTTATGGACAAAATTGGAGAGTCTCTTTGGCAAACAAGATGGGCTAAGAGGCCATATTCTCGAAAATGAATTGGTTGCCCTACAACCTAGCAATTTCGAGAGCATCCAAGAATTCTTCTCAAAATTTCACAAATTGAATTTACAATGCAAGCACTGTGGCTTCACTAAAAGTGATGAGCAATTGGTGCTCTCCATCTTGAGCAAACTAGGATCTCAATTTTCTGTCTTTGTTTCTACCTTCCATTCTGGGCGAATGTCAATCCCTGGATGGAAGTTTCCCACCTTAATAGTCTTTGCTGAAGCTCTCATTCAAGAAGAGGACAAATTGATTCAAATGGGTGCCATCAAGGCCTCCAAAGATCTAGCTCTTCTAGCTGGAGAAGCAAGCGGAGCGAATGAAAAAGGGAGGCAAAAAGACAAGGACAAGAAGCCATCTAAATCCAAAAATGACAAACACAAGAGACCAAATTGCTCCTACTGCAAGAGAGGAAACCATCCTGAGAAAGCTTGCATGCACAAGAAAATAGACCTACTAACCAAGCTTCTTGAACAAAACAAAATTGTTGTTCCAAAAGAAGCAAAGATGTCTGATTCTGGAAGTGGATCCGATGATTGCCATGCATTGATGGCTGGTTTTTCAAAGTCAAAAGCCCTCCTCATAGATTCTGAAGCCTCCAATCACATGGTTGCCTCTGAAGAATCATTTTCTTCTTTAGATCTCATTGATGGGCCTACTATTCACATGGGAGACAACTCTCAGATTTCTGCCAAAGGATTGGGTACAATACATATGGAGCATGGTAAGTTCAAAAATATTTTATTTGTTCCTTCTCTAACAGCTAATTTGTTGTCAGTATATCAAATGACTCATACAGGATCACCAAAGCAAGTAACTTTTGGTCCAAACACAGTAGAGATTACAGAGATCTCCACTGGAAATATTATAGCGAATGGGGTTGCTAATCATGCCTCTAAGGCATATGAGTTCTCACACTTCATGCCCTTCTCTCTAACTATTCCTTCAGATTCTGATCAAGATTAGAGTGACTCCTCTTCTAATGAAGAAGAAGATCAAGATTTTGATGTTGAGATCATAGTTCAAGAAGATTCAGATCCAGAACCAACACATATTCTCAGTCCAGATTCAAGGTCAATATGGGCTCACATAGTCCTTGCTACTACTGAGAACACAGTTGAGGATTCATCTGTTCACAGAACTACCAGACTTTAGCATCATGCCAACCTTGCATTATGCCATCTACCTCTGCATGAGGGATGCAGCATGATGATGGGGTTCTCTCTTCCATCACTTGGGAAGACTCCTCATGTTCCATTCGCTCCAGTTGTAGAAAGAATTCTTGAGAGATTTGCTTCGTCCAATACATCCTCTACACAGTGGAAGGCACATCAGAAGACTAGATCCACATCTAGCACCTGTTTTGGCATCCTACAGGGGATCGACTTGTCAAGTTTTTTGCAGAAGTTTTCACTGATGAAAGCTTCCTTCTTTTATGCTTAGTATGATGGTTCTTTGAGTTATTTACTGTTCTTTTGAGGGGGGGTATTTTTCCCGTGAGGTTTTCCCCATTTCCTCGGTTTATGGACAGTTGTTTATTTTTCTATCTTATTTGATTGTATGGGTGACCTTTGGTCCTAGTTACCAGGGCCCATGATGGATTAAGGGGGGGTGTTAGGATATTCCTATACTCCATCCTAGTCCTACTAGCTTTTCAGTCATTTTCATTTTCAGTGTTTTAGGGTTTGCATGCATTCTAGGGTTTGCATGCATCCCAGTCATCAGTCCCAGCACCTAGCCCTCAGTTAGCTAGCCCCTTGGAGCTTCTTCCTGGTCAGTTTCAGCCCTCCTAGTGCCTAGTGCGCCCTCCTTTCACCTACTGCATGAGAGAGACACACTTCTTCACCTACCAGTCCAGTTATGTTCAGTTAACAAGAGTTCTCCCCTTGATTTTAGGCTTGACTCACTCTTAATTGACCTTATCACTCCGATGGACCTCCAGTGTGACTAGATAGCCTGTTCTGACTCCAGTTAGCTCCATGAGCGCCCTCCACTGAGCCTCCTTTACTACATTAGTGCTTCCATGTGCCAGTTACACCTACCACATTCAGTTAGACTCAGTTTGACTTTTGGTTGACTATTACTTGTGCATTGATGACTTCACTGATGATGAGTTGGACTCCTAGTTATGACTTGATGACACTCCATTGATTATGGATCTGTCCATGCAGGCTAATTCGAATCACACCTGGTGTATTCGAATCCTGAACATTGTATATTTACCTTTTTACTATTCAGATTAATGTAACATGTGTAATTATTCTGCCTCTATCTGAGCTCCTTTGGATCTATGTTCTTCTCCTCTATTCTTCTTCTGTCATTCCTAAATTCTTTCATTGTGAGGTTTACATCATCTCTTTGGATCTACTATGAGCATTTTCACAAATGCTTGCAAAGGGAAAGAGAATACTTTGAGCAACAACAAAGTGTTCGTTCCGATTTAGTGCTTGAAAATGAAACGCTAAAACAAAAATAAATTGCAGAAAAGAAAGATATAGATCACTGGATCTATGTGTCACTTTCTGATCAACCACCACTAATTGACAATCCCTTTATGTGGTGGTGAGAGCATACTTCATGGCGATGAGATCGGTTTTATCATTAGAGAAATTTTGAGGTAAAAAAAGGGCCTCAAAACAAAGAAAATGTACTATAAAATACAACCAATCACATTCTAGTAGATGACATCATCCCCCTTGGTGAGGTGGCATTGTATGAGTTAAGAATGCTTATTTGTCAAATTTTCTATGGTGGATGAAAACACATAGTTAACCAAGGTAGTGTTGTAAGTACTTTTAAGTCATAAAGTAAAGTACTCATAATGATAGTCTTTTCATAAAATAATATTATTGTCATTTTCAAGTAAAGTACTCCTAATGAATGTCTTTTCATACTTTCACATAAAATAATATTATTGTCATTTTCAAGTGAAGTACTCTTAATTCATAAAGAAAGTCCTTTCACATTTTTTTATAAAATAATATATTATCATTTTTATGTTTTTAATTTTAAATTATATATTCACTCCATTCTATTTAATAACATAATGTCAAACTAATAAATAATAATAATAATAATAATAATGCAATGTGGATTATAATAATATTATTGACATTTTACATGTAAATAAATTCTCAATTAAATTACATTATTAAATTCATGAGAAAAGTACTAAATATAAAAAGTCAACATAAAATTTATAAAAAAGCTCTTAAAAATGTTTTTTATTATTTAATTTCATTTGTAAGTTCAAGACAAATAAATGTTAAAGGACAATACATTTTTGGGAATTTACAATGAATCTTAGTCACATCAATGTAGACTTATTTTATTAATTTTATTTCTAGTGAATTTTGAAAAGTAACTCAACCATGGTTATTTATATTGTGCATAGAAAATAGTGTGGGAGGTGACTTGTCATATATGCCTACCCCATAAAACCCCAAATTCATAATATTTTAATATATCTCATATTTTTGTAGTACATCTCTTAGGAGGCCATTTTTTGACCTCAAAATCTCTCTAATGTTTAACTATTAGCAAAAATTAAAAAAATAAAGAGTATTAAACCACTAAAATAACTAAAGTATACAATCCTGCAGTGAAATGTGATTGTATGCTTGTGTTTGTTAGAAACATTTATTCCACGAAATTTGGAGACTACAAATCTCTCAAGGGGGGATGGGGTGTGGGCGCCGTGTAGCCCACTTGCTCTCTTTTAATACTTTTTACAATCTTTCTAAAAACATGTCTCTTAGTCCTTTTAGACTTTAGATCTAAGGGCTTACAAGTCAGAATTTCAAAACAATGATGAAAGAGGGTCCTTGGGAGGTAATTTTGGCAATTTTTGGCGAAATTTCGCCAGAGCTTCCTCCTCTTTTTCCTTGGACCTGGTAAAAATCAGCAAGCTAATGCAACCAAATTGGTGGGTGGTTTTTTTTTTTTTTTTTTTTTTTTTTTTTTTTTTTTTGTTTTCATTCAGAGAAAAAAACCAACTTTTATTAATTAAAAGATGTATCAAAAAAGTCAAGAGGTGAGGTGCCTATACAAATCTGACTACACCGTAAAAATAGTGTTCATGTCTAAAATGCCGTAACTGATAACAAAAACTTCAAATAAACTAAAACCTGCATACTATACAACATCAAATAGAGAAAAATCAACATTACGTAAAGGGCACCAAGAAGGATCCACACCACTGGTTATCCAGGAATTCAAGAACGTGAATGTGGCCGTCCATCGCTCCCACAGCTTGCCTGGATGCAACATCCGCCGCCGAGTTAAATTCACGGTAGATGTGTTTAAAACTGATTTGTCTCAAAACTGTCGATGAGCCCCTGAACACGACGAATCCAGCCAGAAAGGAGTGAAGTGGAAAGATTCTGCTGCCCATTGGCCCAGGCTATGATGACCATCGAGTCTCCACAAATGCTCAGATTGGACAATCCTAGATGATTAGCAAAAAAAAGTAAACCCCACAGTGCCAGTAACTCAGCGCGTGTGTTGGTTCCTAGACCAACACCCATCTGCAGTTGGAAAGAGTGATCATTTGACAACTTTAAAATCATACCAGCCCCGCAGGTGCCATCCAGAGTGGCCTCATCAAAGAAACTGATTGACATCCTCAATGAGGATTCATCGAAAGGAGTTATAATCCTAGGCCGCTTGATCGCCGAAGGAGGGTACTGTTGGAGATAGCCCAAAATCCGAGTGCAAATGAGCTAAGGAGAAACAGCTATATCCTGGAATATGGCCCTATTTCGGGCTCTCCAAAACTCCCACAGCGTGAAGTGAACCAATGCAGGAGTATGAAGCTGAAGAGTAGACCACCGCTTGAAATTCAGGGCAAAAGGAGCATCCCACCAGTCAAAACGGAAATTGGTGGGTTAAGCATATACAAATACAAAAGAATACAAATTTTATACTTGGAAAAAATTTGGAAATTTTTGATTACTTCAAGTATGAAAAATTTAGATCTAGATCTATGATTTAGATTTGAAACAAGACTTTCTAGATCTATGGGAAGCATGAGGTTTGAAATAAGCTTTAGATCTATTCTACTTGCTTAAAAAAAATAGAAGGGAAAGAAGATTTTGTTTAAATGAAGGAGATGGAGAAACCCCAAGCCTTTAGCTTGAAGGAATAGATGAATCTTGATGCATGCAAAACAAATTATGTCAACCAACGACCAAGCTTGGAAGAAGAGTCAAGACTAGATCAACCTCCAAAGCTTAGCATCCAATCCTGCACAATTTCAAAGGCACTTACACATAAAAGAGATTAATTCTAGTATATCAATCAAAAGAGATAAGAATGTCAATAGTATAACCAACTACATGTGCTGCTCCTAGATCTCTAAATAATTAAATATACATAAGCGAATCAAAGTCAATGAATGCTTACTCTATAAGACTCAAAAAGCCTTGCCAAGCTAGATCAATCCACAATTACAGCATAAGAGCAAAATCAAAATTATACAAATATACCTCAACCAAATGCATGCATGATAATGGAACAAGAGCCACCAAATTGACTTCCAAAGCCTTCAAATCTTATTACTTAAAAAAAGGTTTATACATTACAGGAGCATAGGTTGTATGATTTCCACCATGTGGAAAAGAGCACGTGAGACGTCACTTAAATAGATCATGAGTAAGAAAAGGGGGCACATGGGAGAAGGAGGGCACATCCTAAATCAAAGGAGTGATCCATGCGTTGATTGGTACGATTTGGATCCATTCGAAGGAGGGTGCGCCACCTCTCATGAAGTAGGCGACCTCCTCCTTGTTTGTATCACCACTCAATTGTTAGCCGACACATACACTAATGCGTTAGGAAGAAAGGGAGGGCGCATCACCTTTAGAGAGATCCACGCTATTATATGATTTGACTTTTTAACCACATGCTTTGTTCTCCTAACTAAGTCTCCCTCCACATGAAATAAGTTTTCCATCTTTTCCATCATGTTTAAAACACGTTTTTTCGATTTTCACAATTTGTCCTTTTGTGCATTTAGTCTCATTTTAGCATTTTTTTGACATTTTGTCACCTCATTAAGAAAACATGCTCCAAGTGATAATTTAATCACCCGAAACTTAGAAAGAGTGGGCTTCGGGGTGAAGAGGATGCTCCGAACATGAAAACGAGCATCCCCGCGTTAGATTCCACCTCCAGACCATACTTTTATTACAATATGAAAATTTCTAATTAAACCATTAAAATAGTCTAATTTTACGGAAAAAATTATTTTTGCCGGAATGAACTCAAACTCCCAGCAGACCTACTGCATGTCCATACGACTCATTATTGATGGCTAGCATGTAAAATAAACATAGACTCTTAGGCTTTAATAACCTCCTAAGGTTCGACCACCATGGAAAATACTCCAGCTTTGGAGGTGTGAGTGAAAAACTCTGGAATTATACGCCACTGAAGCGCAACGCATAATTACTAAGGAAAAAACACTCTAGAGTATCCCCTTGATGGCTAAACCTAAGGTTGACCAAGCCTTATACAAAAATACCATGCTTAGATGAACTTATTACAATTCCCCCAAGGGGGTTTGGACATGCAAATTTTACAATGGGCCAAAAATTTGGCCTGATGAACTTCTGAACTCTGGCAATGAACAAGGTAAGTTCAAGTCTTCTGAGGTTCAGAAGGAGTCCAACTAAGTGCAGCTTAGTGGACAACATTTGGCTCCAACTGTGGGACGCGTGATTGATATGATCTAGAGCTGGAAATCATGCAAGAATCTAGAATCTTCCGGTTTCTGCATAACACCAAAAGTGTATTAATCACGTGTATATAAACATAAGCCAAATGAAACATTAAGTTGCATAATAATGTACAAAGCATAATATACAAGCTATGATACAAAACTAATATACAAAAAACACTATACATAAATAATGTACATCAGTAAAAGTATATGGTTTAGAAAAACCCTAATACATAGATGCCCCTTTAGGCATCATATATTATCTCTGAAGAATAATTTCAAGAACTGCCCATTATCTGACAAGTTGAGTAGTTCCCCGTCCATATTGTTGAGAAGGTAAGAATTGGCACCAATCAAGTCATATATAATAAAAGGCCCCGTCCAGAGGCTGTCAAACTTCCCGTGCATTCCTAGTTTCTCTCTTCCCTTATCCCAGAGTAACACCGTGTCACTCTTCTGAAAATCTCTCGATCTGGAGGACTTGTCGAAATTTTTCTTTGTCTTGTCCTAACTTTGGATGCTTTGATCAACAACCTTCCTTCTGCTCTCATCCAACTCAACAATCTGATTGATCATGTTCTGAATGGCGTCCTGATTTGAACTGAAAGGCTAAAGCAACTAATACGTTGGAAACTTAAGATGAATAGGTAGTTGAACATCCATGCCATATACCAACTCAAAGGGAGACTTCCCCGTTGAACTCTTCTTGGTAATAGGGTCAGGCCATAATGCAAATTTTATTTTGCTATCCCCTGATTTTTTGTTATCCCTAACAGTTTTCTTAATTATTGTCATTAAGTTCTTATTGCTGGATTCAACAAGGCCATTACCTTGGGGATAATAGTTTGATGCATGGGATAAGATAATGCCATATTTGAAACATAATGCTGAGCTGAATGCTTTGGCATTATCAGTTGTTATCTTCGCGGGCACAACGAACCTTGTGATAATCTTATCTTCAAGAAAGGCCATGATAACTGTTTCGGTTACCGCTTTGGTGGGAATTGCTTCCACCCACTTCGTGAAATAGTCGATAGCAGTAAGGATCCATGTATAACCATTGCTTGAGTTATCCTTAAACTGCTCGATGAAATCAAGCCCACACTGCTGGAAAGGGGCTTGGACTATTACTGGTTTTAAAGGCAAAGCTGCTAGGTTTTTTTTTTCGACAAAAAATTGACATTCTTGACAACTCCTAACATGCTTATGCAGATATGAGAAAAGGCTTGGCTAGTAATAGCCCGCTCAGAGGATCTTTTGGGCTATTGTTCTAGCTGCATATTGACCTCTACAAAATCCCTAGTGAAAATCAACCAAGAGTTTTTTGAACTCTAGTTCATCGACACACCTAAGTATCAATCTGTCTGGGTTTCTCCAGCCCAGTCCATCTTGGGTGATGCAATACTTGGTGGCCCTCAACCTCAATGCTCTTCTCTTATGTCCTATTAGGTGATTTGGGCATGTGAGTTTGATTAAGAAGAAAATGATATCTGCATACCATTCACTCTGCTCTAAACGTTGAAGCTCTGCTGATATGACCTGCTCTGACAATCCATTCTGACAAACCATCCCCAAAACTTTCGCATTCCCCTGAGTCAACATCTTTGCAATACCTTGTCCCTTAATGAGTTTGGTGGGTCTAATCTCCAAGTCATATTCCTGGATTTTTGACACCGACTTCCCTCTTATCCCTAAGCAATTTTGCTGAGATAATATGTCTTTTACTGCTGCATGTGGCATATAACCAATTACTTTAGAATAACCGACATACATTCTAAAATGTTTAACGGATTTTACTTGTGCATAGGCTTGCTTTTCCATCAGGGTATATTTTAACTCAGAGTTTTGTAATGCTCTACTCATAAATGCGATGGTTTGCTCGAAACCTTCATTGTTCTTTTGTAGCAACACCCCTGCAATCGTGTCCTCTAAGGTGAATGAGAAAATCTGAAAGTCCTTTGAATAATCGGGGTTGACCAAAACCGGTGCTTTTGCAATGCTGTCCTTGATGCACTTAAATGCATTTCTACCTTCATATATCCATATAAACTTATCATCTTTCTTTAAGTGTTTCTATAATGGTTTCATTAATTCCGCTAAGTTTGGGATGAACCTCCTTATAAATTTTATCTGACCATTGAATGACTGGAGGCCTTTTAGATTTATGGGCAATGGTACTTTCTTTATGGCCTCTACTCTTTCGGGGTCTACTTTCACTCCATCTTGAGTTATTATGTGGCCTAACAGTTTGCCTTCATCAATACCAAGTACTGACTTGGCTGGATTGAGTGATATGCCCAATTTCCGACATTTCTCGAAAACTTGTTTTAAGTGCTTAACATGATTTGATATTTCCTTGGAAAAGACAGTCAAGTCATCCTGGTATATTTCAATTATTTTCCCAATCATCTCTTTAATGGCATAATCCATAGCTCGCTGAAAGGTGGCTCCCACATTTGTTAAGCCGAAAGACATTCTTATGTACTCAAAAGTGCCCCATGAGGTTGTGAAGGTAGTCTTATTCCGATCCTATTTATTAATCAGCACTTGGTTAATACCCTGAGAATCCATCCAGCATGGACATCATGCCCGAACCTGTTGCTCTCTGGTGAAGAGTTTCCATGTTCGGCAATGGGTAGTTATCTTTTAGGCGGAATGTATTTAGGTTTTTAAAATTGATGCAGATCCTAATTGAACCATTCTTTTTTCTAACTACCACCAAATTTGAGCACCAAGTCGAATGTCTTGTTGGCTGGATGATTCCTGCTGCCAACATCTTTTCTAATTCCTTATTGACTATTGGTGGCATCTTTGGATTTATTTGTTTGAGTTTTTTCCGAAATGGCTTAACTTCTATCAATTCTTGCTTTAGGGAGATGGTATGTTGGAATACATCATCCCGATAGGCCTTAAGTTCATCATATGTGAATGCATAAACATCCCTATACTCCCTTACCAAGTTAATTAGTTTATTCCGTTCTTTTTCGGAAGTTCCTTTTCCAATTTTTATTAATTTTGGATCTTTATTTGTTATGATATTTACTTCTATGTATTCCCACGGTTTGATCGTTTCCTTCTTATGCTTTTGCCTGTCATGCCGATCAAACATATGCTCTAATGCCACAAACCCTCTAGGGATAGGATTGGATTGATCATTTCCTTTATGATACTCTTTTCCTTCCTCTTGGAAATTGACCTAAAAGTATGAAAATTCCTCTACATTGTGGATGGATGTCAAGATCTATTCATCACTATGAAAAAACTGCCAATGGTGTACATTATCCATAACTGATGGTCTAAAATTTATCTCTAGTGTACCATTCCCATTTAACAGTTCTTCTGATGGATGAAGTGTTGATGCTGCTATTGCTAGTTTATCTTCCACACAATTCTGATCTCTAGGAATCTTAATAAGGTTTATTGCATCAAAGAATTCCATTGTGTCCCATATTGCATTCCTAGATCTTTTAAGTCTTTCACATTTGCATGCATACTCATTCCTTACTTGGAGAATTATTAAGTATGGGTCTCCTTTTATACTTAGCAGTTTGATACCCATGTCCTTAGAAATTTCCAATCCCAAAAGTAGTGCCTCATATTCAGCCACATTATTTGTTGCCTCAAATCCCAACTTAAAGGTAAAGTTGAAACTTTTCCCACTAGGTGAAGTGATAACAACACCTGCCCCTTTTCCATCTCTAGAATGTGCTCCATCAAAGTTCATCCTCCAGATCTCATTAACTTTCTCATCTTTAATTTGTTTTTTACAGGGGCTAGAAAGTTGGAGTAAATTGCATAGTTTCCATTATGATCAATGTTGTATACATATTCATTTGACAAATTCTTAGGATCTTCAACATGATGTTTCTTAGCTTTCTCAATATGCAATTTAACAAGGGAATCTTCTGATGCAGGTACCGTGGCATAACTCCAATCCATTTGGATGGAGACCCCTAAATCAACAGCCCATTTTCTTGAAAGGAGCAGGCCCCACTTGTCGGGTACATCAATCACTAGTATATCCATGGTGATGTAGATATCAGGGTACTTAGCCAATTTTACCAGAATGTTCAGAATGATGCCAATCACATCAACGTGTCTGGAATCCATGGCACAAACATTTGAATATGGTCTAGTGATATTCAAATTCAGTTTTTCCATGACCTTTTTGGTCATAATATTTGATGAGGCCCCATAGTCCAACATACAGTTGTGTAGAAGAAGACCATTTATCATCAATGATACATAAAAGGGAAGGTGACCTTCTTTACTTGATTCCATGGCATGTAGGACCACTGGGGGGTCTTTCTCAACAATTTTACTTAAAGGAGGGGATCTTACTTTAGGATGTTCATGATTAATGTCTTTAGCAGGATCAATAACATTCATTAACTTTTCCCTTTGACAAGGAATCTTAATGGCTTCTGTGGTAGGGATCAAGACTTTAGCAGACTCAAACCATTTACCCAGATCAATATCAACAGGAATAGAGTTAGGATTATGTGTATTTATTACCTTTGGTACATATTATTGTTTGGCTTTAAGGGATCCAACATAATCTCTCTTCTGATAGGTAAGTCCTTTGTATTTAGGCATCTCTTTAATCTGCTCGAGAGTAGGCATTTCACCATAAACTTTGGCTAGTTTATGCTTTTCTTGACTATGCTCTCAAGCTTGATTCCATGATTCTTTAGAGAGGGGGTGAACATGTCCTACTGTGTTTATGAACTCAGGCTCGCTTGTAAAAACATCACTACTGTTGCTTCCAAGATACTCTTGTTCTAAGGCTTGACATGCTACATAACATGTGGATTCTTCATGTAATGCATCACAAGGTGTACAATATGGAGGAACTTCTTCATCCATATTGGTTGTTTCTAGTTGATGAGGTAATCTGTCATCCTGCGGGGCTCCTTTCTTCTACCACTTATTCTTTGGAGGAAAGCTCTTTTGATTTGCATATGATCTTTCTACTATAACCACTCTGTTCTGCATTGTTTTAAGCTGAGTGACATAGCTGGCTTCCATTGCCTCCAAACGTTCACTCATCTCCTTCATATTTTTCTCATAAGACTCTTGCATTTGATTCAAGGGTGTCTTATCCTTGGGTTCATGATGTTTATTAGAAATTATAGCCCTTGTGAACCCATGAATGTTGGATTTTCCCGATGATTGCATATTAAGATCAATTTTTATGACCAATCTTAGGCAACTTTCAGAGTTTTTGGTTCTTTATCCATTAGTATGAATTTGATTTCTCCACTTGATGCTTCCATATAGTAAATTAAAATAGATTTGTCAGTGGGTTTGAAGTCGACATCAAAACTGACAACCAAATCTCTTAATTTTTTATTGAATTCCTCCATTGTTTCATTTTCATTTCTTCGAATGGAGTGGGAGGCATTCAACAAGTGGTGTGGCTATTTTTTCTCTCTCCACCTTTCCATGAAACCTTTGGTCAAAGCTTCATAGGAGTCATAGGTACCATCAGCCATTCCTAAGAATCACTCAACAACATCATCTTCTAATGATAAGGAAAAAATCCTCGTGTAGACATCATCATGTTGTTGGGCACGGGTTCGACACCAGATCAGGTTCCTAGAAAACTTTTGAAGGTGGAATGCTGCCGAGATGGAATTATTGCCTTGAAATGTAAGTAACTTCCCGATTTCTCTCTAAGGTAGTTCATGTGGATATCCTGCAATCTGAGTGAAGTTAAGGGGTTTGAATTTTTTTTGTATTGGAGACAAGTTTTTATTCAAACTACAAATATTAAACAAAAAATGGATCTCTAAGAGGTACTTCGATAAACCCTTTCAGGTTCACGAATGAAACTCACTAAACCATTAGAAGTTCTTCTTGTAGAATACTTGGTTGTGTTATTTGATAGTGGAGTCACTAGGTGGATCGAGTGAATCTTAGGTTGTTCAACTAGACACAGCAAAAGGTAAAACACAAAAATAAGCTAAAAAGTCGTACCCAGAGCTAGAAGATTTATCCTCGACAACGACGCCAAAAAGTGTTGCCGTCGGATTGCGCACCTAGTTAACGTAGCATAAATCTCAGTGCTACTCGGTGCGCCCTTGGGGGAAAGTCTCGAGTTAGGGATGTCACCTAATCCTGACTCCTCCATTTAGGCCAACTCCTAACAGAGCCAAGGGGGTTAGTCCCTACAGAATTTTTCTACGGTTGTTAACTGTTTTAGAAAGTTAATTATATGGATGTTTTTAGGAGTTTTGAAAGGGTGTGATCTACTGAATCAAGACTATTGTAAGAATTAAGATATACTTTCAACATCATATAAAAGATAACACCAGTATATAAGAATTAAGAAACAACAATTGAACTGATGTTAAGCAAATATAAAGTGTTGTTGTCAATGGAGATCAGTGCCAATGGAGTCAAATAAAAAAAATGATGTTTCTTTAAGGGAAATGTTTTGCAAATGTGTCTTGGTTAGTTTTAAATTATTAATGATGGAATTTAGTTAAGGGAAAATGGAAGCTCCAGATATACCGTGAGGTACGAGGAGTAATGTCCGTAAATCAAGTAAAGGTGGTTCCTCACGAAGACATGTGGGATGGATTGGAGTCTCGAGAGTGTGTTCAACACTACTCCAACAAGGATGCAGTCTAACGGTGCCCCAAGGTCATTTTCCAGTGGTTCCCGCTTCTTCTGAGAAATTTCCCACGCAATACTTAATTGTTTGAGTGCTGGATTTACACTATATTTGGGGTTGTTGATTTTATTAATTTGAGTTCTTAATTAAATGTTTGAGAATTAATAAGTTGCTGCAACTCTTTCTGATTTCCCCAGGACTAGGAAAATACCCGCAAAGGGAAAGGGCATATTTTGAGCGACAACAAAGTGTTCGTTCCGATTTAGTGCTTGAAAATGAAATGTTAAAACAAAAATAAATTGCAGAAAAGAAAGATATAGATCACTGGATCTATGCCTGTCACTTTCTGATCAACCACCACTAATCGACAATGCTTTTAAGTGGTGGTGAGAGCATGCTTCGTGGCAACGAGATCGATTTTATTTTAACTACTTGCAAAAAATAAAATAAAATTTTTAAATAGCTAAAATAACTAAAGTATACAATCCTATAGTGAAATGTGATTGTGTGCTTGTGTTTGTTAGAAAAATTTATTCCACGAAATTTTGAGATTGCAAACCCCCCCATGGGGAATGGGGTGTGGGTGCTGTGAAGTCCACTTGCTCTCTTTTAATATTTTTTACAATATTGCTCAAAGAAATGCCTCTTAGTCCTTTTAGAATTTGGATCTAAGGGCTTACAAGTCAAAATTTCAAAGCAATGATGAAAGAGGGTCATTGCGAGGTAATTTTGGCAATTTCTGGCGAAATTTCGCCAGAGCTTCCTCCTCTTTTTCCTTGGACCTGGTAAAAACTAGAAAGCTAATTCAACCAAATTAGTGGGTTAAGCATATACAAATACAAAAAAAAAATACAAATTTTATACTTGAAAAAAATTTGGAAATTTTTTATTACTTCAAGTATGAAAAATTTAGGTCTAGATCTACGATTTAGATTTGAAATAAGACTTTCTAGATATATGAGAAGCAAGAGGTTTGAAATAATATTTAGATATATTCTACTTGCTTTAAAAAAAACAGAAGGGAAATAAGATTTTGTTTGAATGAAGAAGATGGAGAAACCCCAAGCCTTTAGCTTGAAGGAATGGAGGAATTTTGATGCCTGCAAAACAAATTATGTCAACCAAAGTGATGTAACCAACCACCAAGCTTGGACGAAGAGTCAAGACTAGATCAACCTCCAAATCTTAGCATCCAATCCTGCACAATCTCAAAGGCACTTACACACAAAAGAGATTAAATCTAGTATATCAATCAAAAGAGATAAGAAGGGCAATAGTATAATTGACTACATGTGCTGCTCCTAGATCTCTAAATAATTAAATATACATAAGCAAATTAAAGACAATGAATGGTTACTCTATAAGACTCAAAATTCCTTGCCAAGCTAGATCAATCCACAATTACAACATAAGAGCAAAATCGAAATTATACAAGTATACCTCAACCAAATGCATGCATGAGAATGGAACGAGAGCCACCAAATTGAACTCCAAAGCCTTAAAAAATATTATTACTATTTTTTTTTTACACATTACAGGAGCAAAGGTTTTATGCTTTTCATCATGAGGAAAAGAGCATGAGAGACCTCGCTTAAATAGATCATGAGGAAGAGAATGGGGCGCATGGGAGAAGGAGGGTGCATCCTAAATCAATGGAGTGATCCATGCACTGATTGATACGATTTGGATCCATTTGAAGGAGGGTGTGCCACCTCTCATGAGGTAGGCAACCTCCTTCTTGTTTGTATCGCCACTCAATTGTGGGCCTCCACATACACTAATGCGTTAGGAAGAAAGGGAGGGCGCATCACCTTTAGAGAGATCCACACTATTATATGATTTGAATTTTTAACCACATGCTTTGTTCTCCTAACTAAGTCACACTCCACATGAAATAAGTTTTCCACCTTTTCCATCATGTTTAAAACATGTTTTTTCGATTTTCAGAATTTGTCCTTTTGTGCATTTTGCGTCATTTTAGCATTTTTTTGACATTTTGTCGCCTCATTAAGAAAAAATGCTCCAAGTGATAATTTAATCACCCGAAACATAGGAAGAGTGGGCTCTGGGTGAAGAGGACGCTATGAGTGTGAAAACGAGCACCCCCACGCCAAATCCCACCTCCAGACCATACTTTTATTACAATTTGAAAATTTCCAATTAAACCATTAAAAATGGTCTAATTTTATGGAAACAATTATTTTTGCCATAATGAACTTAAACTCCTAGGGGACCTAGCGCATGTCCATACGACTCATTATTGATGGCTAGCATGTAAAAAAACATAGACACTTAGGAATTAATAACCTCCTAAGGTTTAAACACCATGGAAAATACTCCAGCTTTGGAAGTGTGAGTGAAAAACTCAGGAATTATACGCCACTGAAGCGAAACACATAATTCCTAAGGAAAAAACACTCTAGAGTATCCCCTTGATGGCTAAACCTAAGGTTGGCCAATCCTTTTACAAAAATACCATGCTTAAACCAACTTATTACAATTCCCCCAAGGGGGTCTGGACATGCAAATTTTACAAAGGGAAAAAAATTTGGCATGATGAACTTCTGAACTATGGCAATGAGCAAGGTAAGTTGTTCAAAAGGAGTCCAACTAAGTGCAACTTAGTGGAAAACAGAAGGGACATGAGAAACTTGAGAGTAGTCATCAACAATATAAGGCCAAGTATTACCAGCATAGAGAAGATCTTAAGTTTTGTGACAAAGACAAGGTGTGGCTTTATTCCACGAGGAACATTTGCAAGGAGTAGCAAAGAAACTCTAGTCCCTCATATAATCATGAGATTCATTTCATTAATATGATACACACAAATACAATGAGATATGACCATTGGTTTCATATTCTAAGAGGTCTCTTGGAGTCCACTATGACTCTTGCTATTCACCTATGATTTTTCACGTGAATAGTAAACATACTTTACGAAAATCCTAAGGATTAAGTTTCCAACATTCCCCCTTTTAATCCAAAGGGGTGTTTGTGAGTCCAAACATCTTTTTGAAAGAGACCTTAAATTTGGAAGTGGACGACAACTACCAATAGTCAAACATTTCCAATCTGGTCATTTTCCAAGTTCGTGAAGATGTAATATAATTGAAGTGCTTTCTAAATTAGTAGTTTTGGGATGACTACGAACCAATATATAGAAGAAACTAATGTCTTGTATTAATTGGTGGTTTAGGATGATCACAAACAAAAAGCTAGATGGTGGTTTAGGATGACCACAAAACCAATAGCTAGCAAAAGCTTATGTCTTCTACTAAATGGTGGTTTTAGGATGACTACAAACCAATTGTTCGTAGAAGCTGATCTCTTCTACTAAATGGTGGTTTTAGGATGACCACAAACCAAATGAATGCTCTGGAACATGGATCTAACTTTGTCTCCTAGCTACAACTCTGACTTTGTTGGCTTTGGTTTTTCTATGGCCCATGCTCACTTGTCCCCATATTGTAGAAGTCTTCTTATTGAGAAATCTATCCGATTGATAGGGCTTTGAAATTTGAAGCCTCATTGTCAATCCATGATATTCCCCCTTGTCAGTGACAAGGTGATAAGCCTGAAGACTTTCTACTGCAAGATGTGTCATTACTCAAGGCTGGATTCTTCTGTATGATTGATATATCTTCTTGGTTGTTGATCACCATTGCCAAGAATTGATCCACCCACAATGAATCTTTAATATTGTAGGTTTCTTCATTGTTTAACATCTATATGAAGAATGATTGTGCTTCTTGCAATGTTTACAAGGATGGAGATGAAAACATTGATCCTCCATATGGCCAATTTCATGACAATGTTGAAATAGAATAGGTGGAGATGAATATTTTTGAAGGAATCCAAAAATTTGAAACTGGATTGGTCTGGAATAATCTAGAATATGAAGGGTCACTTCTTTATCATATCCGAGTCTTGTTTTGTGTTTGTTGTACTTGATTTCTGACCAAGGTCTAATGATGGGTGTGGAAAGAGTAGGTTGAACTTGTTCATGATAAACATTATCTTCATCTGAAATTGATTATGAAGTGGTTTCACTGAGTTGATCATGTGGTAATTACTGATATGAATTATTATCAAATTCAAAAAGATGGTTGTTTTGAACAAGAACTAGTTCAAAATGTTGATTTCTTCACTGTATTTCACCATGTTGGAGTTGTGATTGAGTTTGGAGAAGTTTCACTTTGGGTTGTGAATGTTGCAAACAAGTTAGAACATATTGGAGAGTTGTTTTGTTGATTGTGATTTTGTCGTCAACATTGATGAGTATTAGAGTGTTCAATAACTCTAATAATATTTTAGTCTGAGCCATTTGAAACACTAATTGAGACCTCAAAGGACTTCTTGCAACTCGACCCTTCAATAATAATACTCAATAATTGAAATTCCAACTTAGAAAATGAAAAGTGTTGGTTTCTATCGAGAATTACGATTCAACTTAATTTTGATTTGACACTCACAAAAATGGCTATTGCAAGTACCAAAGTACAAGTAAACTTACAAAAATTACTGTTTGCAAGTTACAATTTGATGTTGATTTTGACATCAAATTCATCTTCATATTTGAGTGCTCATCCATGGAAATGTGCCTTGATACAAGGTTTGAGCAATTGAAGGGTACAACTGAGCTTGTTCAACTCTAACAATTAAGAAAAAATACAATCAATGCCAAATAAAAATACAATCAATGCCAAATACACGTATTCTCTTAAGCAGAAGATACAAACTTGACCTCCTTTATACAAATCAAAATTCAATAGATTTCCTCTAGTTGTTCCTCGCGATACAACTTATTTCCTCATGATATTTGCAATAACAATCTTTGCAAATAATAATCTAGGTTTTTGCAACAACTCAAAAAATAGGACTTAATGTATGGTTGTAGCTTGCTATGCATAGACTCACGAGAATATCCACAGTCATCAACAATTACAATGCTTCACATAACAAAGGATTGTTGAGTGTGTTCTCCCACCAAGCCAGAGGAGATGCAAATAGAATATTATGTACATATCCCTCCTTGGAAAGGGATGATCCTCAAACATTTTGGGCCATTGCTCAAATGAATCTTTTACCGCCTTTGAGTTTTGCTCGTTAAGGCAGGATCTTCATAGGGATCCCACTTTCTGGGAAAGACATACAAGATGAGATTTACAAGGATCTCAATAGTACCGCGGAACAAAAGAAGCTTCTTAGGAAAACATTTTAGTCATTCTATGATGCGTCGGCGGATCTTCTTCAACTAGAGAATTCTTCACTTTGACGAATGGAGTAAGAGAATGCAAACTTATGCTGAATGAAAAGAGAGAACGAAGTGAAGAAAATGCAAAGTACATATTAAAAACTCATAAAATATTATGAACGCTTGTTTTGAAGCATCTCATGTTTTGTTGAAGCACTACATATGCAAACTCCCGTCGTACTAAATGACGACCACACTTAACGCATTTCCCCACTAAATTACCTCCACAAATGAATCAACCATGGGCATTGTGGATGTGGAGAGGAAACACCTCTCTATCATGACGAATTGAAGAAATACACTATAAGAGGTCTAACCAAACATATAACAAGAGTGCCACATTTGATAAGAAAAGCATCGAGATTAATGGACCCAAGCATAGGGTTTATCTAGTGGATTTATTCCAATTGCGATATACATCATGGAAAAGAAGCATCGGGGGAGATACTAGACTCTTAATTTCATTACCGAAAGAAATATTAGATTCATCATGCAATGTTGTTTGTTTGAGAAAATAAAGATAGGCGCTGATGTTGATTTTTAAGCAACATCTAGAGCCATTCTCTGGGATTTTGGAGGCACTTGGTTAGTTACGAGGGTTGATCAACATTCAGTCTGGGACTGAAGCTCAACCTGGGGCTGATAACCTTCTTCAGGAGAATGGAGGAGTTGGTCAGGGACCAGGGGGTTGATCAACATAATCCAATCTGGGATTGAAGCTCAGCCTGGGGCTGAGAGCCATTCTTTAAGAATGGAGGCACTTGGTCTGTTAACAAGATGTTGACTTCGGTCAACCTTCAGCCTGGGGCTGAAGAACCTGGCTAGGGACCGGGACACTGATTCAATCAATGTGAAGTCCTAGATTGGATCTAGGAAAGTGTTGTACTCCTCTCCTTGGTCAGTGGGATATGTGACCTTCTCAAGGGACTGGCCACCCCTTGTTTATGTACCTAGCACATGACCTTGGTAAATAAGGAGAACACGAATAATCTTCTTTATTTATGATGATGTACTTTGAGATGGCATGTGTGGACCATAGAGATCAAGAGAAAGGTGTTAGATGACTTACTTAAGAGATTGGGTCATAGAGCCCATGGTTGAAGGACCATGAACCGCCCCTTGAAGGACCAAGAGACCCATGAAAGGTCCAAGTTCCCCAATGAAGGACCAAGAGCCCACTTGCATAGGACCAAAGGTCCCAAATAAAAGTCAAATTTTCGTTAAGGGGTTAAAAGTAAAAATAAAATAATGGAACCCTACCTAATTGTATTTTAAATTTGATCCTAAATCTAAGGACATGACCCTCAATGATGTTCTATAAATAGAAAAGCACTCTCATTTGGAAAACACACTACATTGCATCTTCATCTCTAAATTAGAAGACTGTTTTGGGGTTAATGCTGGTATCTTTTCTCTTCATCAACATAGAACTGATTTATCTCCTTGAAGGCAACTGCTGGGATTATTTTTGCTGTGGTTGAGGTCTAATTTGTTTTTGAGGGCATCCGCTATTGTTGAGGACCATATTTGCTGCTACCCTATCCCTAACAAGGGCATGTTACAAACTTGACAGCCTTGCTAAGGGCTTCTCCTCTCATCCGAGCCATGCTTAGGACCCTTTCCGCTCAGACGAGGTCTGGTTAGGTCCTGTCCTAAGCAGGCCAAGCCTTGTTAGGGATGTCTTCTCTAAGCCATAAGGGTATTCTAGCAGGCCGAGCCTTGTTAGGGATTTTCTTTCTCATCCACAGAGGTGTACAAGCTGGCCGAGCCCTGTTTAGGGCCTAACCTAAGTAGCAACAACATTGATACTCGACCACCACAGTATTGAAAGGTTCATATAGTCAACGATACAATCAACAATCAAAGACAACTACATATTCTTCTTCCAGTTGGTCAACTGTTATCTCAGGTTGGTGATGAGAATGGTCAGGGTTTGATCTTGTATGCCAATATGGTTGATGACATCTGTCATAATTGTTCAAGGGTGCATTCATCCTCTATAAGAAGGTTCTCTTCGTTTAAGTTCCCTGGAGGCAAGTTGAATTTGTAATGTAAAAGTTCGCTCTTTATCTCTGCTCATGTAACTCTCAGTCATCTCGTATATAAAGAATATTATTCTTGCTGGGTTTTTTATACTTAAAAGGTTTTCCCCAGGATAACATTTTGTGTCTCCTGTTGATGGTTGACTCTTCTTTTCTGTAGATGTTCTATTGTTGTTTCTACTACTACTACATAATCTCAGAATTGTTTTTTTAAAGTCTGCTAAAAGGTTAAAAAAGACTGTTACTGCTATCAAAATCAGATCTATGTTAAAATTTAACATGGTATCAGAGCAGAGGTCATGAAGAGCATAGTTTGGAGCAGATTACTGTTGCCTACGTGATCCTGGTACAAATTTGAGAAGGATAAAAATTTTGCAGACTTGTTTCAATAGTCTACTCCAATGGATTCAGTCTCTTTCAGGCTAGATGACATACTTGAAGGGTCATCTAACTTCAACTCCGGGAAGGTTAGAATCTTGGCTACAATAGAAGAAAATGGTCTAGATGATATAATCATCAATGTTGTAGATGAACCTACCTTAGATGCAGGGAGGGAAGCATTTAAGAAGAAGAAAATCAAGGCAAGAAGAATAATCTATGATTCAGTCAAATAAAACTTGATGCCTGTCATAACTCTGTTGAATACTGCCAAATAGTGTTTTTATACCTTGACCAAACCATATGAAAAGAAAGCTCCCATCCAGAAAATAGTTTTGAAGAACAAGTTCCGTAATTTAAAGATGGAAAATGATGAAAGTGTGGCTTCATTCTTTTCGAATATTTCTTAGGTAAAGGATCAACTCCCAGCTATTGGTATTACTGTAGATGATGACGATCTTGTTCAAATTGCTATTGATGGTCTTCCTAGCTCTTGGGAAAATTTTCTATATTTTGTGAATGGCCGTGAAGTCCAAACAGATTTTGAAAGATTATGCCCATGGCTGTTTGCAAGAAGAAGGAAGAATGCAAAGTAGAAATGGTGGCTCTAAGGAAGGAAATCTTTCCCTTGCCGCCAAGCATGGATAATTTTAGGGGCTAAATTTAGCCCATAGGATAAATTAAGGGGGTTCCAAAAACCTAGTGGGCTATTTTCTTATATGGAAAGGCTTTTTTTTTTATGAGTTGAAATCTATTTGCCCAATATGTATTAGAAAATAAATAAATCCAAAACAAATAGCCTCCCATATATTAATGAGGAAAATGAAAAAAGCTATTTTTCTCCCTACCAAAATATCCCTCCAATCTATCTTTCACCTCCAATTTCTAAAGAGATTCCAGTGGAATCATTTCTTCGCCCCTGATTTTTAGTAATGGAGTCTCCCAATGGTTATTTCGCCCTCCATTTTCCTTTTAATTCAGGCATATAGTTGCATTCACCTGGATTTTTAGTCAATTTCATGTTGATACCTTCTTTGAGCCCTTGATTTCCAATATTGGAGGGAAAACCATAGTCAATTTTGTCCTATATAATGACTGCAACGATTTATGGTTCACCCACATTGGATTACACTTTCAGGGTGAAGGTTCTAGTTTATGTGATTCCACTTTTCATTTTTAGTTTTCTCGACATTTTAATCTTTGTTTAACATCTCCGTTGCTGAAAGCTCAAGTCTTGAAGGGGCATACTGCACATGCAATTTATCAGAGAATACAAACTCGCATCATTCTTTTTATCCAATAATTAATGCGGTATGCCAAACTTTCAGTTGGAAGCATAGAAGCGGGAATAACAACCCGAGTCATTAAGAGAAGCCGAAATGGACATAAGAACCTTCATGCATATGAAGACTGAATGAAGTATGGAATGCAATTATGTATCCAATCTGCCTTTCCATGATCACTACTCAATATTTACTCAATTTCGTTCTGATGAAGATCCTATTTTCTTTTCTACACATCTTTTCTGCTATTCACCATACTGCTAATTAAGAATGAGACTTACCCAGGTTCTGTTTGCATTGATAAATTGAAATCAAACTTGTCACAAGCGCACATTGTAAGACTAAGTCATTTGATACGGTGTGATAATGGCAGAAACCTTCAATCTCCTCAAATTTGAACCATCGGTTAACTATAATCCTCTCTTACATAGTAGGTGGAGAACATGTGTTGAACCTATCACCCTCTAGTTGGAGAACATTGATCCCCACTTGTAGAGCCCAACATTTAGCCATCACACGTGGAATTTCTCTCTATTTGCTAAATTCTTCTTAATGATAATAAATTCGATGGTTTGTATTGACTTCCACGTAATTGTCTTCGGAAATACAAAAAGCTTAGAAATACAAAATATTTTCTAGACAAGCCCCCCATGCACTACCATCCTTTCCACTGCCGATGACATACCTCAATGCTCGTGCACAAACAGATGGTCTTCCCAGCCTTTCCGCCGATGACAAACTTCAATGCGTGAAAACAAATGGTCTGCTCACTGTTAAGGAGATTGCCAAATGCGAGGGCCCATCGATATTGTGGGACATTGCATCGAGCCTAAATTATATGGAACTTATCTAACATAAATCCAAATTTAAGCATAAAATTAAAAAAGTCAAAGTTATTAGTGTACTTACATATGTTTTGATTGTAACTATGCCAAAATTAATCATGCCAAACACATGATTATTATTTCATGTGTTCAGTGACACCACATATGCCATTTTGATTCGGGATATAAAACTCTCTTCGAAGTTCAATGGATGGGTCTTTTTTATAATGATTTTAAAGAACACAATGCTCCCTCTAATATATGCAGGTGGTTGTAGTGTGGCGGTTGTATTGCAAATTGAAATAACGTGGCATGTTACACTCGTTTCAACATTGCTATACAAATTGTTTGAGGCCTTGGATTTCCTTCACAACATTTATCTGCATGTAATCCACAGAGAAGTCCTATGTCTACAGCTTCTAGGTCATTTTGATGGAGATCTTCTCTGCTACATGGGAAATCAACCTTGCTAACATAGCAATCGCTGAGATCCAAAAAGGGGCTTTGCATGAACTAGTGGGTCCGTAGCTGGACATTGAAATGAACCATATGTTGAAGGCAATGGTGAGTGCAGTTGTCAAATTAGCCTCCTGATGAGAAATCAACCTTGATAACATAGCAATCACTGAGATCCAAGAAGGGGCTTTGCTTGAACTAGTGGGATCGTAGCTGGACATTGAAATGAACCATCTGCTGAAGGAAATGGTGAGTGTAGTTGTCAAATTAGCCTCCCAATGCTTTGCATCCAAATAGATGACAGATCACACATGAACGAATTACCTTCTGTAAAACCACACAAGTCCAAGGACTAAAATAATGAAAGACAATGCAAATAAGCAATGGAGAATCCACTACCATTTTCGTCGCTTTGTTTTTTCACTGTGTTCTTGAGAACAGGACTTTGTGCTGTTAAAGGCCTCCCGGCTACACAAATCAGGATCCAAAAACTCTTTTCATACACTCGACTCACAAACGCCGAAGGAAATCCACCAGAGAAACGGTTGTCAAAGACATTGAAGGTATTCAATGTCAGATTCCCGATATCAGAAGAATCGACCCGGTGAGAGATTTTTCTCGAGGTCTAAATAATTAAGCACTCGAAAAGTACCTAGATTTGCAGGTATCGAACTGGAGCTTCAACATCCCGGTACATATCAAACACAGGTGTAGATGGAATTTTTTTACAAATTGAACTTTGGTGGAAATGATGTATGGATGAAATGGGTGCTTATAAAACAACCAACCAACTTGGTTTGAAGAAAAGAAAAAACCCAAAATCGATGCTCTTGAGGGGTGAATCCTTGGTCTTGTTAGAAAACAATAAATTCTTTGGATTCAAGTCCCGGTGCATGACTCCTAGAGAGTGGCAAGCCTCCACAATGTCGACGATCGTCCTGGTCAAATCCGCGACCTTGCGGTCGCTGAAGTGGCCCCTCTTGACAATACAGTTGAAAAGCTCACCATCGACGTAGAGCTCCATGACAAGATGCACAAAACTTATGTCCTCATAGACGCCCTTGATTGTCACCATGTTGGGGTGCCCAGACAGATGGTGCATTATTTGAATATCCCACCAGATGTCCTCCATGTCCTCCTCTGTTGTTAGCTTCCGCTTCACAATTGATTTGCACGCATACTCTTTTCCCGTCGATTTGTCGATGCAGAGGTATGTTGTCCCAAACTGGCCGTGGCCTAGCCGCCGTCCCACCGAGTACATATTTTTTTAGAAGCTCTATTTGTCGTTGCAAAACAGAAAATCCCCCGATGGCGGAAACCATGCTGAAGCTATCGCTTTGTCTCATGACAAAAGAAAGCTGCGGGTGGGGCTTCTTCACAGGGCCTTCTTCAGTCGATTTCGATGGCTTTGGCACCTCCGAAACTATCACCACGACACCTCCGAAACTATCACCACGACCTCCAGCGGCTTGCAGAGGACGAAGCTATCTCCCCCATCAACTGCCACCGGATTGTCGTTCTGTTCATGTTCCTGCTAATGATGTGAGGAGAATTTGACAGAATTATCGCCATTTGATCGCCAGAATCTGTAAAAAGGTGCCACTCTCCGTCCATGCTTTGAGCCATGCACCTTGCCACACTCCTTCCAAGTAGTGCATCTACTGCAACAAGCAATCTGCACAAAGCTATGGAAGAATGAAATTTAATTAATGTCACAGACAGATGCATGTAGACGAAACGTGGTGAAGAGCTATTAAGATAGGCATGCCCCATGTCACAAACAGATGCATGCAAATGAAAGGTGGCGAATGCAACATGACACTAGTCCATCAAAACTCACAAAATTGCATACCACCATAATGTACCTTCCATCATAATGTATCCGTATACCATACCACCATAAGATCAGAGTGCCTCTAAAAGAGGCCAAATAAGGCTTCCAAACATGTTATTGGTTAGGTGATGAAAATCACACTAAAACTTTGGTTAAATTGTTTTGAAAATAGTGTCAAAGTAATAGCCTAACCCAAAACCGATTTCTATAGTCAGGCAGGCAGGGACTAATAAGAATTAACTTATTATATATCCACCTTCCAAAAATATATATGCATTTTAAGAAAATATTATTTGTATATGCATTTTAAAAAATCATTATTTTCCAATGGAGGTGTGTATCTAAGAACCTTTGTAAATCAATTTTTAAATTAAATCATACTCTTTTTTTCCATTGTAGGTCAGTTGTAATAAACATGTGTTAAAGTATTACATTGATATGTGCAACAAACTCCGTTGAATATAAACGGATTTTAAAAGCTCAGTCCTATATGTGCAACAAAAAGGCCAGAGAGAAACAAACAAATGCATAAATACAGGGATATATTATTTTGTAAGGTCGATTAGGTAACAACCTGTGACATTGAAGGTTATCCCACCAATTACGAAAATGATCTCTGTTTTGTGAGTCTCTTCAAAATCTTTCTCATTATGTCATTTCGATTGTTATCCGCTGGGCTGCTGAATAATGACGACTAGGACTCTTTCTGGAATTCGATAATACCAAACCTAAAACTCCACCTCCACCCTTACGCAACCTAATACCAAACCTAAAATCCCACCTCCACCCTTACGCAACCTAACACCAATGCATTAAGGCACCACCTGTTTAAGCCTGCTTCATATATATATAGATAGAAAGAAAGATTAGGCAGCCAGAAGAATGAGAGAGATACAAACATAATTCATAATTTTTAGTAATATAGCAGTGAGAGAGGCACATACAAATCTGATCATGGGACGTGCACCTTGTTGTGTGATCATGAAGGGCTGCAGAGAGGACCCTGGACGGATGAAGATGACCATAAGCTCACCCATTATGTTCAAAGCCATGGCCCTGGCAACTGGCGCACCCTTCCCAAACTTGCAGGTATTATTTTCTTTGGTACTATATTACTATGTATATTCAACCTAATTAATTTGATTTTAAATTATAAACAAAGAATTCGCTAATTTAAAATCACCATTTCAAAAAATTCGAAAAATCCTTCAATGCAGAACTTGACCAAAAATGTAATTTTTTCTGTGAGCTGCAGGATTATCCAGATGTGGAAAAAGCTGTAGGCTGCGATGGGACAAATATTTGAGACTTGACATCAAGCGTGGAACCTTCTCCATGAAGGAGGATTTCACCATCATTCGTCTCCATGCTGTCCTTGGAAATAAGTAATAACTTAAAGCTTGCTTCCTATCATAGGAATTAAGGAATATTATAATTAAATTTTTCTGAGAGTAGTGTTTAATATAAGCTTGCTTCCTTTCATAAAAATTAGAATGGTTGTGTTTCAAAGTTTGTATATGCTTTCTTCACCCACAAATATTCAAGTTATGTACTTTTCTTTCAATTCTAGATGGTCAGCTATAGCCTCGCATCTTCCTGGGAGAACAGATGACGAGATAAAGAATCGCTGGAACACTAAATTGAGAAGACGAATGCTTTTACTGGGAATCGATCCAGTGACTCACATGTCACTGCCTACACAAGATATACTGTCATCTTTCATGGTGTCGTCTTCGACTTCCATATCTGCTCAATTGAATAATGTATTAGCTGAAGCTCAATTAGGACGACTGGCCAGAGATTATGTGAATATTTCTCATGTCTCTACTAGCATTGTTGAGCATCAGTACTGGTCGTGGTAGCTATCCCAAATTATGAAGCTGTTGGGAACACATCATAACCCGGTGTGGGCACATCGGCCATTAATCGGGTCAATGTCTTCGATTTCAACTGATAATGTCCTCCGACCCGATGAATTAAGATGGCTGCATTCAATCTTCCAGTACCAAGTCATTAATCAGGGAATAGTTTTGGGGCAGAAGAAAGATGATTCTAACAAGCATAATGCATTTTCAAAAGAGTTTTTACAATATCCCGATCAGCTGGAAAATATATCAGAAGGAAAGAAGGTACCCATCAGTACCAATCAAGGGAATGGGCATAGGATAGAGGGCCAGCCCACACCATTAATTGACAGAGAAATCACTGATTGGAATATAATGCCCATTCTAATGCCATACAGATCAAGGGAAAAGGGGAACCGATGCAGTAAAAAAGATTTGACCCGCGGAGTAAATATCTCACTCACCTGTGCCGTGAATGAATATCTTTCTTTTCTTTGTTTTAGAGCTGCGCTTCACATAACAAATACTTCGCTCTAAATTATTTCCTTGTTGAATACTTTTCTTCACAAATTACCTGCGCAATTACACCTTTTACTGCGCGGAGGTTAACTGTGCATTTCTACCTTTTACTGCGTGGGGATTACCTATGCATTTCGACTTTCTACTGCGTAGGTGAACTTTGTTGCGCAGCTCACTACCCTCGCGGAAATTATTAATTTCACAAAATACTTTGTGAAATGCTTCACTTTGCATGAGCTTCGCACTTCATACAAATTACTTTTGCATAAGCTTCTTTTAACTTTACGAAGGTTAATTGCGCACAAGTTACCTTCGCATATCTGTTTAGCTGCGTACAACCCAATCTTAAACAAAATTTATATAAATGTATTTCATGCTAAAACATAAGAACCGAAACATATGTAGAAGTTACTGTGTAGTTAAACTGGGGCTTTTACCACCGTGAAATACTTGGAATCTTGATTTGATTTACATACAGTAAATGTAAACAACCTTTACACAAATCAATATGAAGTAGATGTGCGAGATGCATAAACCAACATTCTTGAGAATGAATACATAAAACTAAAGACTTATATATATTACCATTGTAAAACAGAGTAACTTTGCCGCACTTACAGAGAGATGAGTTTTACTTCAATCTTTCACTTTTTACATAGAGCTTGGGCTCTTCATACACTTCACGCGTTTTCACTTCTTTTCTTCTTCTCTTCACTCCTACATCTCTCTTTCTCTATCTCTTCATCTCTGAGAGTGATTTTAATTTATACACAAACTTGGTTTGGCTTCTCCTCGAAGCTACACGGTTTCATTAAAGACTGTAATAAATTTCTATGTAAGAAGTTTTGGGCTTGCGAAATACAAACGGCTACATAAATACTAACTTGCCATGAGCCAGATTGGCTGCAAACTGGCTAATTGTCCGACATTGCAGATTGACAAAATGACTGACTGAGAGTCTGACAGAGCCGACGCATATCAGATACGCTATCAACTCATTAATTACAATATTTCCAACACTCCCTCTTAATTATGAGCGGATGAGGATCATCAAACAAAAATAAAATATTACAAAATATTTCAGAGCTGCGACATGCTCTGTTCATGACATAGTTCACTGCATAGAAATTGTCACTCCCAAACAACTTCGTAGATATTGGAATGGGTCCTTTGCCAATGGTTTTATAAATATGTCTGCTACCTGATCTTCAGACCTACAAAATTCTAAACAAATTTCTTTGTTGTTGATCAATTCTCTGATAAAACGATACCTTGTGTCGATGTGCTTGGTTCTCTTGTGGAACACATGATTATTTGACAGTGCGATAGCTGAATTGTTGTCGCAGTAAATGACTATGGGTTCTTGCTGGACCCGTGACATATCACTTAACATCATGCTCATCCAAACTGGTTGACTTGCAGCGCTTGTAGCTGCGACATACTCTGCTTCTGCTGAAGAAAGAGTTACTATCGGTTGTTTATTTGAAGCCCATGATACAACACCTGTTCCTACATGAAATGTATTCCCAGATGTGCTTTTTTTGTCATCTATGCTATGTAACACCCCGTTTTGACATTTCTACCTGAACTACTATTATATGTTGTATTTGTTTGACTGTGAGACCTCGTCGGTTGACGACACTGTGGACATATGGTTCTATTATTTTGCCGATATATATATGTGTGTGTATGATGTTAGTATTATGATCGATAGTCATGTTTAGAGATGTATCATGTGTTAATTATGTCAAATATATGGAATTTACTGAATGATGGGTACGTGGATACCGTTACAGTTATATGATGAAATAATGAATGTTATGCCAGGTGCATGGCGAATAAATGAGTTTATTGTTGTTATGTTATGATGAAATATATGTGTGTACATATCGAGGATTTATGCACGATATTCTATATTGTATGTCGAGGACTGACTTACAGGTTGAAACGGCTAAGTGATAGCTGGATCCTACGAGGTGGGAGGGCCTCGGGGACACGGACTTCGAAAGATAAAATGGTATGCGAGTGATGCATTATTTACTTTCGTATGGTTATTATGTTGTTTATTATGATGTATGTTATGACATGGGTGGGGTAGGGTTTCAGGAAACTCAACCGCCCAGATCGGTTATACGATGACAGACCGAGTACAAGTGCAACGCTGTTGTTATGTCGAGTAGACATAATCCCTTGTTCCATTAGGGGGGTGGAGGCTTTACCCACCGTTTATCCCCGAAACCCAGAGTCATGGGAGGGCTGTGCTACGGCGCGCTCCCCAAGGTGTGTGATGATGACTGGTGGTTGCCTGCTGGGGAAGCTGGTCGATGTAGTCGACACTTCCGCTTACGGGTTCTAGCTGGAACCGGTCATGACTTGACATTCCAGGGTAGTCCAGCAGAGGACAGGATAGGATGTGGAAGTTAGTAATGATGTAGGTAGATAGGTGTAGTGTGAAGTAGGGGTGAAAACAAGATCTAACTGTAGGTATGTAAAACCCTTGTTTGAGTATGTGTCGTAACTCAGAAATGTATGAATTGTCGTAGCTAATAAGACTTCAGTTAGTTAAAGGATTGTACCTTGCAAACTATGTTAAAACATGTGTCAGTAAATAATAAAGTTTCGTGATTATGATCGGTGTGCGTGAATTATTATTGTTAGTGTACTTACGCGAGGTATGTAAGCAGTAGCTACGCTTACATAACTCGCCTACATATTTATAAATTGTGTAAAATATTGTTGAATAATGATGTTAATTATTGTCGTTTCATAATTAACTATTGTTGATCAATGTTAATAATGTCGATTAAAGTTAGTAATGATGATTAAGGCTAACAATGTAGATTAATGTTAATTACTGTCAATTAAGGTTATTAATGTTGATTAATGTTAATTATTGTACATTAATGATTAATTATTGCTGAGTAATAAACAAGTTACGGTTAAATTATGTAGTAAAATAATGCAACCTAGTTAGTAATGATTAATCGAATGCTAATGAGATGTTTAGTAAAAACTAAGGGTTAAAATGGTTAAATGATTATTGTAATGTAAAATTTAGTAGTATTAATTTGATAAGTAAATATTAATTGCAAGGTTAGATAATTAATTAAGAAGTATGGATAAGAATTAAGTTATAAACCATTAGTTTTATAAGGATCATGCTTAAGATTAATTAGAAAACGGGATTATTATTGGTAATTAATAAATTGAATTAGTGAATTTATAATTAAAGCGAATTTACATATTAAAAATATTAGAAACCATTAATTAAATGATTAGGTAATTGTAATTAATGGATTGATAATTACTGTTAATTAAATTAAATGGGGAAGCATGCAAGTTAAACTATATAATATGTATATAACATTTATTATTTATTAATTAAACGGTCAAATGTTGAATATGAATAAGGATATGTTAAAATTGTTATATTAAATAAATGATTAAATTTAATTGAATTAAAGGTTAAGGTTGAGAAGTGACCCAACCAACACTTTTAATATTAAATTAATATCTAAAAAGTCCAAGTCCAAGTTGAGGGCTGAATGGGTTGGAGGAAATTTAATTTAGGGATAAGGGTAGTAATGGGAAGAGTCGGCAAATTTGGTATAAAATGGTGAAGGGGGGAAGGAGAAGGGCATCCTTTTCTACCTTAGTTATTTTGGGAGGAAGTTTTGGGAGAGCAGAGACAGAAATTTTAGAGCAGAGCTGAAAGGAGCTGAAAGGGGGTTTTTGCTGGAGGTTTTTCTAAAGGGATATAACGGGTTGGCTTGTACTCGGTTTGGGCTCGGGGGTCCAAAGGGGTACCTTTGGAGCTGGGTGGTCGGCGAGACCTCGCCAGTTGGCAGGGTGGCAAAACTGGTTCGGTTGGTTGAGTTTCAGAACTGTGGGAAGGCTTTTGACTGCAGGGAAAAAGGCAAGGAGAAACGGCAAACAGGGACAGCAACAAAGGGGATCTGCAAGCTACCTACAGGTATTTTCCAGCAGGTATGTTTTATCATTCTACCTTGTCAAATTCAGTTGTAAGTTAATTACAAATGGTTATATGCTGTAATTATAATTTGTTACCCCGCACAAACATAATTGGTAAATTACATGCTTATATGCTTGCGTCTGAGAATGAAAACCTGTAAGTGATGTTAGAACAATAACTAGAAAATATATATATATATTTGAAACTGTAAATACTGTTTTTACAGCCAATAGGAACAGCAGAAACTATAAAACATAAATTTAAAACAATATGTAAACAGTAGAAGACAGATTTTATTTAGAGTTGTAAAACAAACTAAGGACCCGGTTGGGGGTCTTACATATGGTATCAGAGCCATGGTTCCAAATCTGGAACCAGAGGGCTCACTACATGGAATAAAACAGTAAATAGAAAAGAAAAAGATGATTCCCGAGCAAGTAATTACTGCTGCTAAAAACTATGGCAAGTGAGCAAGTAATTACTGTGGCTGAAGCTTTTGACTCAAGCTTTAGACCTGCAAAGAAAAGGGAAGATTAATTACAAGTTAGAGAAAATTCATCTAAACATATAAATTGCACAAATAAGGGAATCAATGTGAAATTACTACTATCTAGGTAGAAATAGGTAGAACTACGTTTATGCAACAAAAAAAAACAAACAAATTAGGGCAGACAATATTAGCATATATGGAGAAACGTATATATAGATATATGCATATAGCAATTTATTTTATATAAATCAAAAATTATGTATATGAACAAAAATTTGATTTAATTTCATTTAAATTTAAATTGAAACAAAAGAAGAGAAACAAAAAAAAAAAAAAAAACAAGAAGTTTTGTTATACGAACAAAACGTATTTATGTATATTTGTTTTAAATTTAAATTAAATTAAATTAAATTTAACTATATATATATTACAAAACCCTAATAGACATACATACAAAAAAAAATATATATATATATAAAATTTAATCTAATTTAAATTTAAATTTAAAAACAAAAAAAATATATATATATAGAACATAAACAAATAAATTTAAAAATAAAATAATAATAATGAAAATAAATTTAAAAATAAAATAATAATAATAAAAATAAAATAAAATAAAAATATATAAAAAAAAAAATAATAATAAAAAATTTTTTTTTTTTTTGGGATGGGGGGGGCTTGCAGCCCCGAGGGCGCAGCCCAGGGCTCGGCCCACAGGGCTCGGCCCGAGGGCGCAGCCCCGAGGGCGCGGCCCGCAGGGCGCGCAGCCCAGGCAGGGCGCGCAGCCCGCAGGGCGCGCAACCCCGCAGGGCGCGCAGCCCACGCAGGGCGCGCAGCCCAGAAGGGCGCGGCCCAAGGGCGCTGCCCACAGGGCGCGGCCCACAGGGCGCGGCCCACGGGCGCAGCCCACACGGGCGCGGCCCACGGGCGCGCGGCCAGGGCACGGCCCGGCCGGCAGCGAGCTGCGGCCTGGGCGGCCCGGCCTGCAGCCCACAGGGCGCGCGGCCAGGGCACGGCCCGGCCAGCAGCGAGCTGCGGCCTGAGCTCAGCCCGGCCCAGTGGCCTACGGCCAGAGCAAGGCCACCAAAAAAAAAAAAAACAGCTAAACTGTGTAAAACGAAATTTTTTAACATGAAAAAAGAGAAAAACGTACAAAATTTAAATCGCCCACGGCCATGGCAGCCCGGCTTGCAGCTCCAGAGGTCGCGGCATGGGTGCGGCTTGGGAAGAACAAAACAAACAGAAAACATAAGCAAAAAAAAAAATATAAGTATAAAAGAAAAATAATAAACTTGCAGAGCCCTCCCTTGTTGAGTGCCGAGCAGAGCTCATGGAGCCTTTGCCCTTCCTTGACCGTCGAGACCACCAACTGCAGAGTTGCAGAGCTAGCTGGGTGTTGTAGAACTCGCTCGCTATGGGAGGTGCAGAGCCGAGCTCACTAAGAAAATGGTGGAGAAAAATGACGGGCATCTAGGGTTTGAGGTCCTTTATAGAGGAGTTTAATAATATTTTAATGCATGGCCCAGATAGCCTAGAGAGGCCGCGTGGTCTTAGGAGGTGTAGCATGTAGGGTTTGGTTACGTTAAATATCCTCATTATTATTTTCTTTTATTATATTTTTTTTTATATATATAAAATAAAATAATTGGTGTTATTTATTAAATATTTTTTTTATATATATATGTTATATTATAATATTTGATTTATTTTTGATATATAAATAAATATTTGTATATTTTGTTATATGTTGTTTCATAATAATTTATTATATAAATAAATATTAAATAAATAAAAAAAATATATATATATATATATAAAAAAAAATATATATATATAAAATTTTTATTAATGCCAATTACTAATCAATTAATGATTATTTTAAATTAATTAAGTTAAGTTAATTATTAATGTAGTAAGTATAATGTATATTAATTATTTAAGATGTACATTAAGGTGAGTTAGGATAAATATGGTGAATATCATTATGAATTTAAATTTATTTAATTTATTAATTAATTGATGTAATGTTAAATGTTAAATAGGATGTTACATTTAATGTTAAATAAAGATGATGGGGAATAAATATTTGATAATAAATTTAAATTTAGTACGTAATCATTAGATAAATGGTAAATTGGCATTAGCGCTAATTACCTTATCTTTTCTTGAGATGTTCCTTGCCGAGACTTCGACGTAAGGTCGAAGGGGCAAGATGGACCCAGAATCTCGAAAACAAGACACCGCGGCGACCAACGTGACGAGCTGATCGCTAGAACGCTGATTTTACCCCATGACAAAATGTTTGATAAACACGACTCTAGACTTAAAACTTAGGTTATGTTATTATTAAATTATTAAGTTATTAATTAATTAATGAGACCGAGGCAGTAAACCTTAATTGAATGTCTTGAAGAATTGATGGCGACCTGATGAGGATTGTGTGGAGTCCAATACCTAAACCTACGTGGAACTATCGTAGCATGTCTAGTACCGGGTGGCCTTAAGATGGCCTGATCGAAACGTCCTGAACTATAGCTCTTAAAGTAAAACACTCGTAAAATTAGTCATAACGCACTTTTGAATTAATTGTTGAGTTTGATAGTAAATTAGTCATGATGTCATTGTGTGCTAATTATCCTATTCTTCCATGAGCAGGAATAAAACATGGTAAGAACACGAGCAGGTCGGGGGCGAGGTCAGGCTACGGCATTACCTGAGCCGAATGTGCCCGCACCATCGCCAGAGACCATTCTTATACTGCGCTCGTTGGAAGCCATAAATGAAACACTCAGGGGACTAGCACAGAGAGGAAGTACTACCTCGGAGGTAGAGGTGGAGGCCCCTCCACTAAGGGAGGAAGTTCCTGTGGTAGAAGCGAATACGGTACCAAGAACTCTGCATCAGGATATCAAAAGGGAGCTTCAGAAGATAAGGCTTCCAGAATTTTCAGGGGGTCGATCAGGGATACGAGCAGAGTCGTGGTTGGAAGAGATGACCAGGTGCTTGACCTTGCAGGAGTACACCTCCACGTCCAAGTCCAAACTGGCCATATTTCAGCTAAAGGGGGCCGCTTTGAACTGGTGGGGAAACCAAGAAAGGCAGCTACACCTTACACCAGACACGGTTCCATGGGAACTGTTTGTGGAAAAATTCAAGGGGAAGTACCTACCCGCATCCTACCAGGAAGAACAGGCAGGGGCTCTTCATGCCTTGGTACAAAGGCATCTATCAGTGGAGGAGTATGAAGAGAGGTTCATGGAGTTGGTGAAGTATGTCCCTTACTTGGACAATGATGAACGCCAAGTTGAGCGCTTCGTGTATGGGCTCAATGCCAAGATCAGGGCTCAGGTACGGATGTGGAAACCAACTTCGGTCGCCGAAGCAGTAGATTGTGCTCGTTACACTGAGGAGATGTTGGGTGCAAAGCCCATCAGGTCCTACAACTCTCAGCAGTCAGGGTTTGTGGGGAAGGCCCCTCGAAGCTATCCTCGGGGAGGATATGCGAGGCCACCTCCCTACGGGAACAGGAGCACACCAAGAGTTGCAGCGGTTGACAGATCAGTGGCAACTAGGGCGGTGCCCCAGTCGGTCACAGGGACTCACCAGGGTGCGAGGAATTTCAGAGGAACAGCCGGTAGAGGAAGGGGTCCTAGGGGGAGGAACCCCTCTCAGAGATCTGAGCAGGTTATCTCGCCCGCTCCATTACAGGTTGCTTGTTGGGGATGTGGAGGTCCACATTACCAGCGTGACTGTCCCGAATTACGATCCGGTACAGTGCAGCGAGAGGGAAAAGCTCCAATGGGGAGTGGGGGTAGTAGGCATCAGATTTCGGCTGCAGTAAACAACCATCAAGCAGAGCACCAATCCACTGTGGTCGAATCATCAGGTACGGTCAATAATGTCAAGCTTAGAATATTGTTTGATCCTGGTGCTACTGATAGTTTCATTTCTCCATATGCATTAGACAAATGTGGGTTGGCAGCCTACGAGCATGATGATTTCAGCTTAGTCGAAATGGCTTCAGGGGTAAAGCAAGCAGTAGGACCTAGTGTCGATAAGTGTGTAGTGGATCTCGGGGTGTGTGTTACACAAGTCAAAGTGTACGTCACCACCCTCGGAACTTATGATCTCATCATAGGTATGAATTGGCTTGAGGAACATCGAGCTTTCTTGGACTGTTATGGGAAGAAAGTTCTTTGCGTTAATGACAATGGAGAGGCCATCAAGATCCAGGGTATCAAACGGAAGGTGTCCCTACGTTTCATATCAACGATGAACGTAAAGCGATGTATGCGACAAGGATGCCAATTGTACATTGTTGAAGCAGTAAACAATGAGAAGGGACCCTCCTTTGATGACTATCCAGTGTTAGCCGAGTTCAGTGATGTATTCCCAAAGGAATTACCTGGGTTACCTCCTAAGAGGGAACTTGATTTTACCATTGAGGTAAAACCCGGTTCAGAGCCAAACTCAAAGACACCTTACAGGATGACGGCCCCAGAACTTTGTGAGTTGCAAATGCAGTTGAAGGAACTGTTAGATCTAGGGTTCATCAGACCAAGTATTTCACCGTGGGGTGCGCCAGTAATCTTTGTGAAGAAGAAGGATGGTTCCTTGCGTCTTTGCATTGATTACCGAGATTTGAATAGGGCCACCGTGAAGAATAGGTACCCGATACCTCGAATTGATGATCTCTTTGATCAAATGAAAGGGGCGACAGTCTTCTCAAAGATCGATTTACGATCAGGTTACCACCAGCTACGGATTAAGGAAGGTGATATACCTAAGACTGCTTTTCGAACCAGGTTTGGGCACTATGAGTTTGTGGTGGTACCCTTCGGTTTGACCAACGCCCCAGCCGTATTCATGAGTCTCATGAATAGTGTGTTCCGAAAATACTTAGATCAATTTGTGCAAGTCTTCTTGGACGACATACTCATCTACTCCAAGAATGAACAGGAGCATGAGGAACACTTGCGAATAGTGTTGTCATGCTTAAGGGAGCATCAGTTGTATGGTAAGTTGTCCAAATGTTCGTTCTATCAGAAGGAGATCCATTACCTAGGGCATATAATTTCCGGTGAGGGAATTTCTGTGGACCCTGAGAAGGTGAAAGCCATAATGGATTGGCCCGTGCCAAAGAATGCGCATGAAGTAAGGAGCTTCATGGGGTTAGCCGGGTATTATAGAAGGTTTGTTGAGGGTTTCTCAAAAATCGCAAAACCCATAACTACCCTACAGCGGAAAGGCACTAAGTACGAATGGACAGATGAATGTGATGCCGCATTCGCCGAGCTGAAAAGACTATTGACGAGTGCACCAATTCTACGGGTTCCGGATATGGAGAAGGAATTCACAGTTTGCACCGATGCTTCAAGGCAAGGTTTGGGTGCAGTGTTGATGCAGGAAGGTGGGGTAATAGCTTATGCGTCGAGAAAGCTAAAAACACATGAAGAGAATTACCCTACTCATGACCTAGAGTTAGCTGCAGTGATGTTAGCTTTGAAGCTTTGGAGACATTACCTTGTTGGACGAAGCTTTGAACTCAAGTCTGATCACCAAAGCTTAAGGTATATCTTCACTCAGAGAGACCTAAATGCTAGGCAAAGGCGATGGAGTGAATTCATGAGCGAGTATGATTTTGGGATTTCCTACATCAAGGGGAAGGAGAATGTGGTAGCGGATGCCTTAAGCAGAAAACCAAGACTTTTCTCTCTTATACCTTTGAAGGTAGATTTGAGGGAAAGAATTTTAGGGCAACTACTCGGGGATAGTTGGTACCTAAAGGTCACAGCGGCACTCCAGAATGGGAAACCGGTGGGACCAAAGTTTGAAGGCTATGAGTTGGAGGCCGATGGTTTGTTACGGTATCAAGGGAGGATGTATATTCCTGAGGAGGGAGATATTAGAGAGACTATCCTTAAGGAAGCCCACAGAGCAGTGTATTGTGCACACCCGGGTGTAAAGAAGATGTATGCAGACATGAAGCAACTCTTCTTTTGGGCAGGGATGAAAAGCGATGTGGTCAAATTCGTCGCTAGGTGCCTTGAGTGTCAGCAGGTAAAAGCTGATCATCACCACCCGGCAGGTCTGTTGCAGCCGCATGACATTCCTATGTCGAAGTGGGAGGTTATCTCCATGGACTTCGTGGTGGGATTGCCTCTTACCTCTCATAGGCATGATGCCATTATGGTCATCGTTGACAAACTAACCAAAACTGCTCACTTCATTCCAGTTAAGGAGACCTATGATGTCACGGATGTAACACGTGTATTCATAAATGAAGTTGTTCGTCTACATGGGTTTCCCAAGAAGATTATATCGGATAGAGATTCCAGGTTTACATCCAGGTTTTGGACGAGTTTGCAGTCGGCGTTGGGTACTCAGTTGAACCTAAGCACTGCTTACCATCCAGAGACAGATGGGCAAACAGAAAGAGTGAATCAGGTAATGGAGGACATGCTTAGGATGTATGTCATGGATCAACAAACTCATTGGGAAAAGCACTTGCCTTTGGTAGAGTTTGCTTACAACAACAGTTACCATAGTTCAATCGGGATGCCTCCATATGAAGCTTTATATGGAAGGCCATGCAGGACACCATTGAGTTGGGAAAGGTTAGAGGATCGAGTAATTATAGGACCTGAGTTGATTCAGGAGATGGAAGAACAGGTTGTTCAGATTAGGCAGCGGTTAAAGGAAGCACAGGATAGGCAGAAGAGTTATGCCGATGCGCATAGGGTTGACCGAAGCTATAAGGTTGGTGATGCAGTGTTCGTCCGCATCAGGCCTAGCAAAAGTACCATCAGGTTTGGGAAAGGGACAAAGTTGTCGCCACGATTTATAGGACCCTTTGAAATTTTAGAAAAGGTTGGACCCGTCGCGTATCGTCTTGCGCTGCCACCCCATTTGCACAAAACTCATAATGTTTTTCATGTATCTGTTTTACGACATTATGTAGCTGATGAGTCACATAAAATAAATTGGAAGGAACTGCAGGTTTCGGACGAGGGAACCATCAGGGTCGAACCATTACTTATATTGGACCGCAGGGTTAAACAGTTGAGGCACCGTTTGGTGGACCAAGTTAAGGTCCAGTGGGACCGATATAGCCCAGGTTCTGCTACTTGGGAGGACGCAGAGACTATGCGTCGTGATTATCCCACGTTATTTTGACCATAACTTCGGGACGAAGTTTCCTGAAGGGTGGGTGTATGTAACACCCCGTTTTGACATTTCTACCTGAACTACTATTATATGTTGTATTTGTTTGACTGTGAGACCTCGTCGGTTGACGACACTGTGGACATATGGTTCTATTATTTTGCCGATATATATATGTGTGTGTATGATGTTAGTATTATGATCGATAGTCATGTTTAGAGATGTATCATGTGTTAATTATGTCAAATATATGGAATTTACTGAATGATGGGTACGTGGATACCGTTACAGTTATATGATGAAATAATGAATGTTATGCCAGGTGCATGGCGAATAAATGAGTTTATTGTTGTTATGTTATGATGAAATATATGTGTGTACATATCGAGGATTTATGCACGATATTCTATATTGTATGTCGAGGACTGACTTACAGGTTGAAACGGCTAAGTGATAGCTGGATCCTACGAGGTGGGAGGGCCTCGGGGACACGGACTTCGAAAGATAAAATGGTATGCGAGTGATGCATTATTTACTTTCGTATGGTTATTATGTTGTTTATTATGATGTATGTTATGACATGGGTGGGGTAGGGTTTCAGGAAACTCAACCGCCCAGATCGGTTATACGATGACAGACCGAGTACAAGTGCAACGCTGTTGTTATGTCGAGTAGACATAATCCCTTGTTCCATTAGGGGGGTGGAGGCTTTACCCACCGTTTATCCCCGAAACCCAGAGTCATGGGAGGGCTGTGCTACGGCGCGCTCCCCAAGGTGTGTGATGATGACTGGTGGTTGCCTGCTGGGGAAGCTGGTCGATGTAGTCGACACTTCCGCTTACGGGTTCTAGCTGGAACCGGTCATGACTTGACATTCCAGGGTAGTCCAGCAGAGGACAGGATAGGATGTGGAAGTTAGTAATGATGTAGGTAGATAGGTGTAGTGTGAAGTAGGGGTGAAAACAAGATCTAACTGTAGGTATGTAAAACCCTTGTTTGAGTATGTGTCGTAACTCAGAAATGTATGAATTGTCGTAGCTAATAAGACTTCAGTTAGTTAAAGGATTGTACCTTGCAAACTATGTTAAAACATGTGTCAGTAAATAATAAAGTTTCGTGATTATGATCGGTGTGCGTGAATTATTATTGTTAGTGTACTTACGCGAGGTATGTAAGCAGTAGCTACGCTTACATAACTCGCCTACATATTTATAAATTGTGTAAAATATTGTTGAATAATGATGTTAATTATTGTCGTTTCATAATTAACTATTGTTGATCAATGTTAATAATGTCGATTAAAGTTAGTAATGATGATTAAGGCTAACAATGTAGATTAATGTTAATTACTGTCAATTAAGGTTATTAATGTTGATTAATGTTAATTATTGTACATTAATGATTAATTATTGCTGAGTAATAAACAAGTTACGGTTAAATTATGTAGTAAAATAATGCAACCTAGTTAGTAATGATTAATCGAATGCTAATGAGATGTTTAGTAAAAACTAAGGGTTAAAATGGTTAAATGATTATTGTAATGTAAAATTTAGTAGTATTAATTTGATAAGTAAATATTAATTGCAAGGTTAGATAATTAATTAAGAAGTATGGATAAGAATTAAGTTATAAACCATTAGTTTTATAAGGATCATGCTTAAGATTAATTAGAAAACGGGATTATTATTGGTAATTAATAAATTGAATTAGTGAATTTATAATTAAAGAGAATTTACATATTAAAAATATTAGAAACCATTAATTAAATGATTAGGTAATTGTAATTAATGGATTGATAATTACTGTTAATTAAATTAAATGGGGAAGCATGCAAGTTAAACTATATAATATGTATATAACATTTATTATTTATTAATTAAACGGTCAAATGTTGAATATGAATAAGGATATGTTAAAATTGTTATATTAAATAAATGATTAAATTTAATTGAATTAAAGGTTACGGTTGAGAAGTGACCCAACCAACACTTTTAATATTAAATTAATATCTAAAAAGTCCAAGTCCAAGTTGAGGGCTGAATGGGTTGGAGGAAATTTAATTTAGGGATAAGGGTAGTAATGGGAAGAGTCGGCAAATTTGGTATAAAATGGTGAAGGGGGGAAGGAGAAGGGCATCCTTTTCTACCTTAGTTATTTTGGGAGGAAGTTTTGGGAGAGCAGAGACAGAAATTTTAGAGCAGAGCTGAAAGGAGCTGAAAGGGGGTTTTTGCTGGAGGTTTTTCTAAAGGGATATAACGGGTTGGCTTGTACTCGGTTTGGGCTCGGGGGTCCAAAGGGGTACCTTTGGAGCTGGGTGGTCGGCGAGACCTCGCCAGTTGGCAGGGTGGCAAAACTGGTTCGGTTGGTTGAGTTTCAGAACTGTGGGAAGGCTTTTGACTGCAGGGAAAAAGGCAAGGAGAAACGGCAAACAGGGACAGCAACAAAGGGGATCTGCAAGCTACCTACAGGTATTTTCCAGCAGGTATGTTTTATCATTCTACCTTGTCAAATTCAGTTGTAAGTTAATTACAAATGGTTATATGCTGTAATTATAATTTGTTACCCCGCACAAACATAATTGGTAAATTACATGCTTATATGCTTGCGTCTGAGAATGAAAACCTGTAAGTGATGTTAGAACAATAACTAGAAAATATATATATATTTGAAACTGTAAATACTGTTTTTACAGCCAATAGGAACAGCAGAAACTATAAAACATAAATTTAAAACAATATGTAAACAGTAGAAGACAGATTTTATTTAGAGTTGTAAAACAAACTAAGGACCCGGTTGGGGGTCTTACATGCTACCTCCATTATCTCTATCAGTGTATCCAATGAGTTTGAAATTTTCTGAGGTTGAATACAAAATACCAAAGTCTTTTGTTCCACTTACATACCTCATAATTCTTTTACCTGCTTGCCAATCAGATTCTTTTGGTGACTCCATGAATCTTGAGATTAAGCTGACTCCATACATGATATCTGGCCTTGTTGCTGTAAGATACATAAGGCTGCCAACGAGCCTTTTAAACAGTGTAGGATGTACATTGGATCCATCATCATCCTTGCTCAATTTCAAACTTGTTATTACTGGTGTTGGAAGTGTCTTGCAATTTAACATTTTAAATTTGTTTAAGACATCACTTGCATACCTCGATTGAGATATAAATATCCCATTTTCAGACTGTTGGACTTCAATGCCCAGAAAATACTTCATAAGCCCCAAATTAGTCATTTCGAATTCACTTTCCATGACTATTCTAAATTTTTCTATGCCAAAATCACCAGTAAATATTAAATCATCTACATACAGGCAGACAATTAGCTTATTACCTTGCTTGTTGATTTTTGTGTATAGAGTTGGCTCACATTCACTTATGTGAAATCCATTTTGAATGAGGTATGAGTCAATGCGACTGTACCAAGCTCTAGGAGCTTGCTTCAAACCATAGAGTGCATTTTTCAATCTGTATACTCTGTGTCCTTGTCTTGGAACTTCATAGCCTTGTGGCTGTTCAACATATACTTCTTCCTCCAAATAACCATTTAAAAATGCAGACTTAACATCCATTTGATAGACATGCCATTTCTTATGAGTTGCGATGGCCAAAACTGTTTTGATAGTGTCCATTCGAGCTACAGGTGCAAACGTTTCATTGAAGTCTATGCTAGGCTGCTGTGTGAATCCTCTTGCTACCAATATTTCCTTGTGCCTCTGCACATTTTCATCAACATCTTGCTTGGTCTTATAAATCCATTTCACGCTTATCACATCCTTGTCCTTAGGGACATCAACTAGTTCCCATGTTTGATTCTTCTCAATGCATTCTATTTCTTCATCTATGGCTTGTGCCCAAAATTTATCTTCAACAGCTTCTTCAAATATTAGTGGATCATTAACTTGAGAAAATAATGCAAAAACAGAGAATGAATTAGGTGTACCAGTCTCATATATCTCGCGCAGGGTTCTTGGAGTTGTTGGTGTTGAACTGCTCGAGCTGCACGAACTGCTTGATGGAGTTTGCTGCACACTTGGTGTGCTTGTCGGAGTTACTTGAGCTGCGACTTGTGTTGGAGTTCTTTGTGCTAGAACATGCTGCCTAGTCCTGGGAGTAGACGGAGCTGCGCAGGTCTGATTCACATGCAGAGTTTCAACCACATCTTCTGCGATGTCATCATGTTCAACATGTGACACGATTTTGACATTCTTCTCTACAATTCCATCCCATGCTTCATTTTCTACAAACTAAACATCTTGATTGATAATTACTTTTCTTGCAACATGATCATACTACTTGTATGATTTTTTATCTTCAGAATAACCAATAAAAATGCATTTCTGTCCTTTATTGTCTAATTTCCTTCTTAGTTCATCTGGAACATGTGCATATGCTACAAAACCAAAATTTTTTAAATGTGAAACACTATGTTTCATACCTGTCCATGCTTCCTGCAGAATCTTGTTCTTCACGCTCTTCGTCGGACATCGATTCATGATGTATACAACTGTTTCCATTGCTTCATCGCAGTATTCATTTGACATATACATGACTGCCAACATACTGCATGCCATCTCCATAATGGTTTTGTTCTTCCTCTCTGCGATACGATTTTGCTGCGGTGTATACTGCGCAGTGAATTGATTTTGTATGCTATGCTTTTTGCAAAAATTTAAGAAATCATTTGAGACATACTCACCACCTCTATCTGTTCTTAATATCTTGATGCTGTAACCACTCTGCTTCTCCACAAGTGCCTTGAATTGCTGAAAACAACCAAACACATCAGACCTATGTTTTAGAAAATAAAACCAAGTTTTTCTTGTGAAATCAACAATAAATGTGAGAAGATAAGTGCATCCTCCCATGGACGGTGTTTGCATAGGTCCACAAATATCAGAATGCACAATTTCAAGTGGTGTGCAAGCTCTATATGACTTTCCGACTGGAAAAGTCACTCTGTGCTATTTTCTAAAAATACAGCCTTCACAAATTCTTCCTGGTTTTTCAATCAATGACAATATTTTTACCATGTCCTTCATATGCAGTAGCTTCAACCCACCAAAATTTAGATGTCCAAATCCGAAATTCCATAACTCAGGATTCATCCTTTATTTCTGTCTGAAATGTAGCTTGCATTGCGCTGTCTTTTTCTTCAACTGCGCAGTAAATTTCTGCTTCTTTGCTTTCTGCTTTGAATGCAGATCCAGAATGTTCATTCTGTCTTTCATGAGCAACTTGAGTTTTTTTCCTTTTATGTTTGGTTTTATCTTAAAAAAAACAAGCGATTGCTTGTCATTGTCACTTTTGCAATTAATTGATTGTTTGGATACATGTCTTTGATCACACAATACTTTCCTATCATGTGAACTCTGTAACCTTTTTCCATCAGCTGTCCTATGCTCATCAAATTATGCTTCAAACCTTGAACATAACAAACATCAGGCATAAATTTCTGCTCCCCCTGTTTGGTTAGAATATCTATAGCACCCTTACCCAAAAAAGTGACTTGGATATTGTTTCCAAGTGTGACATCAGTTTGAACTGATTTATCTAGACTACAAAATAGATTTAAATTACCAGTGATATGATTGCTACAGCTTGAGTCTAAATACCATATGTCATTTGGACTTTCTTGAACAACATTGCATTCAAGTGGAGATGCACATGCTAAGAACAATGAACTGTTCAGAGTGTTGCTGTTGCTTGACTATGCTTCACCTTGCTTTCCTTGGTCATACTGCTTCTTTCTGCATTCATATGTGAAGTGTCCATACTTCTTACAATAATGACATTGAATTTTTTATTTGTCATACCTTTGTCCACTTGACTGAGTGGGAGTGTGATTCTGACCTCTACCGTTGCCATGTGCAGGGCTGTTGCTGCGACCTCCTCTGAAAGAACTTCGTCCTCTGCCTTTAGAGTTTGATCTTCCTCTGCCTCTTCCACGACTTATGGATGACCATGCTGTGAATGCACCTTCCGGTGATGTATCTGAACCACTGATTCTATGTACATGATTGAGTAATGAGGCTTGCAACTCATCAATAATAAATGTGGACATTTCTTTGTTTTCCTCCAGGGTCACAACTAAAGATTCAAATTTCTTTGGAAGAACTCTAAGAACTTTTTCAACAACTCTTTGGTCACCTAAAGTTTCTCTATGAGACTTTATTTGATTAACCAAACCAATAACACGAGTATAAAATGAGTCTACTGACTCTGTATTTTTCATTGATAGAGATTCAAAATCTCTTCTAAGAATTTGAAGTTTGGCAGTCTTTACCTTGTTCAAACCTTGATAGGAAGTTTCCAGTGTGTCCTACGCTTCCTTAGCTGAATACGCTGCTGCTACTCTTGGGAGTATGGATTCATGTGTTGCTTGATGTATGTGGAACAATGCCTTTCCATCTTTCTTCTTGTGTTCCCTCAAGACATCCTTCTCAGCTTGTGTGAGATTGTTGTATGCTGCTGCATCTGCTGGTTCTGCATAGCCATTCTGGACTATTTCTCATACATCTTGACCTCTAAACAAATCTTTCATAGTTAGAGACCAATATTAATAATTTTTACCAGAAAATATTGGAGTTTGCAAATTACCCGAAGTGGAAGCCATTCTTGATTACTTTTCCCTTTTGTAAATACAATTCTGACTTTCCGTAAACTAAGATCTGATACCAGATCAAGGCAAAAGAGGAACCGGCACAATCAAAAAGATTTGACTTGTGTAGTAAATATCTTTCACTCACCTGCGCCGTGAATGAATATCTTTCTTTTCTTTGTTTTAGAGCTGCGCTTCACATAAAAAATACTTTGCTCTAAATTATTTCTACCTTTTACTGCGTGGGGATTACCTGCGCATTTCGACTTTCTACTACGCAAGTGAACTTTGTTGCACAGTTCACTACCCTCGCGGAAATTCTTAACTTCACAAAATACTTTGTGAAATGCTTTACTTTGCATGAGCTTCGCACTTCATACAAATTAATTTTGCATAATCTTTTTTTAACTTTAGGAAGGTTAACTGCGCACAAGTTACCTTCGCATACCTATTTAGCTGCGCACAACCCAATCTTAAACAAACTTTGTATAAATGTATTTCATGCTAAAACATAAGAACATAAACATATGTAGAAGTTACTGCGCAGTTAAACTAGGTCTTTTACCACCGTGAAATACTTGGAATCTTGATTTGATTTACAGACCATAAATGTAAACAATATTTACGCAGGTCAATATAAAGTAGATGTGCGGGATGCATAAACCAACATTCTTGAGAATGAATACATAAAACTAAAGACTTATATATATTACCATTACAGAGTAACTTTGCCGCACTTACAGAGAGATGAGTTTTACTTCAATCTTTCACTTCTTACACAGAGCTTGGGCTCTTCATACACTTCACGGGTTTTCACTTATTTTCTTCTTCTCTTCCCTCCTACATCTCTCTTTCTCTATCTCTTCATCACCGAGAGTGATTTTCATTTATACACAAACTTGGTTTGGCTTCTTCTCGAAGCTATAGGGTTTCATTAAAGACTGTAATAAATTTCTATTTAAGAAGTTTTGGGCCTGCGAAATACAAACGGCTACATAAATACTAGCTTGTCATGAGTTGGATTGGATGCAAACTGACTCATTGTCTGACATTGCAGATTGACAAAATGATTGACTGAGAGGCTGACAGAGCGAACGTATATCAGATACGCTATCAGCTCATTAATTACAATATTTCCAACACCAACAACCCTAATAAGAATGATCATGGGTACTACTACAACGATGGGAAACCATCATCGACCGTATCTACGATAAATTACTGCGAGGGAGGATAAGAAATTGTAGAAAACACCATTCACTATCACCAGGAAGACATGTTCGGATCTGCGATAAGGACTTCATTAACCGTGTAGCTGCCATCAGCAAGGGCAGATGTACAAGAGGACGAAAGTAGTTACTGGGCAGACTTGTTAAATTGGATAGATAACGCAATCCTGATTTAATTATTTGAGTTACCACAACCTAGTTTGTAACTACAAGTGTTGTGGAAATCTGTCTGCATGGTGATTATTTGTTTTAGAGCATTGGACAACACTCTAATTGTTTCTTGCCTCATTGTTTCACGTTGATTTAGGCACAAATGAATTGTTTTTGCATTCATTCATTTATTTATTAATTTTGTTTTTAAAGCAATTGGGATGAAAGTTCTGGAATCTGAGCGTAGTTCTGTTGCAAAGAACCACAGAACTTGAGCATGCAATCCACCACTGACCTGTCTTTTCTCTACATTTCCATCTTTCTATTCGGTTTTTGGTTTATTTCCTCTGTTGCACGGGAACGGTTCCCAACTATTGCGAAACTCGTTCCGGAGGTTCCCGCGTTCCAGGGAACTTGGGAACCAGAACGAAACGTTCCTAATTCAGCCGGAACGGTTTTGGGAACGGGGGAACAATTCGGGAACTTTTGCTGGAAAATCGCGGAACGTGGGAACTTAAAACGCAGCGTTTTTGGTTAATGGGCATTGCCACGCGTTTCTGAAAGGCATCGGAACGATCTCCAGCGAGTGTGATTACTAATTTGTTGTGAGGCGGCGAGGTTCATTGTTCAGTGTATTGTTCATTGCCAGCGTGGGTGAGAGTCGGCCCGTCGGGACTACGAGGGCGAGGGAGTGGCATCCCGTGTCAATGGCTGCAGCGAGGGCGACGACAGCAGTGGCTGCAGCGAGGGAGGGCGACCGTGGCTGCAGCGAGGGAGGGTGACGGTAGTGGCTGCAGCGAGGGTGACGACGACAGTGGCTGCAGCGAGGGACGACGACGGTGGCTACAGCGAGGGAGGGCGACGGTAGTGGCTGCAGCAAGGGCAGCAAGGGCGACGGGAGGGGTTGGCCGAGGGCGACGGGAGGGGTTGGCCGAGGGCGACGGGAGGGCCTGGGTGTGTAGCAAGGGTGACGGCGAGGGTAGCTTCAACTCGGCCTTGGCCTCTAATTCGATAGTCCACAGGTAAAAAATTAATTTCATTTTTATTTTTTAATTTTTTTTTATTGTAATTTCATAGTATTAAATAATAAATTTTAAATTTTAATAAATTTAAATTTAAAAGTTTAAAACCATTGTAATTTGTTAGTAGGGCCATAGGCTAATTTAAATTTATTTTTTATTTATTAGAAAATATTTATTAGGTTTTAAATTTTTTAAATTTTTTGTTTCATATTAATTTTTAATTTTTTTAATCTTGCAGTTGTATTATAATTATATTTTTTATTTTTATTATTTTATAATTATTTAAATTTTCGTTATGAAACAATAATAATTTAAATGTTCGTTATTTTTTATTTTTATTATTTTATATTATTTAAATTTTCGTTATGAAACAATAATAATTTAAATGTTCGTTTTTGTTTGTTCGTTTTTGTTTCATAGTGTAGTATTTAATATTTATTATTTAGTTTTTAAAAATTAAATTTCAATGTTTCATATTTTTAATTAAAATTTAATTTTAATATTAAAATTTATTATTTTATAGTTTATTGTTTAAGTTTTACTTTTAAGTTTTTAACACTTTATGATCACCTTCAGGCTTTATTGTTATTTTGGGCCTTATCTTTTGGGCATTTTTGGATTTGTGTACTACTTTGGTGATTAGTCATTTTGCCAACTTTTGGACTATGTAGTACTTTGGGCATTTTGCCAAGTTGTTGACTATGTACTGCTTTGGGCATTTTAGTTTTCATTTTACCAATATAAATATCAATGTGACGTGGATGATTTAAATTTGTGTTTTTAACTTTTTAAAATTGTCTTCATTGTTCAATCATTTTAAAATATATGTAAGAAATAAGAATTAGTTTTAGTAAAGATTCATTTAAAATAGAAAATATTATATATAAGATTTATATTTTTAATACTAGTTTTTTAAATTTTTTAATATATTTTATTGCCGTTCCCAACCTACCGTTCCGGTAAATTTAAAGGAAAACCTCTAACCGTATCCAAAACTTGTTCCCCCTTCCCAAGGTTCTCACGTTACTCGTACAACATAGTTTATTTCTTACTTTAGATGGTACCCTAGACAAGGTTGACAGGCACTAAGGTCCGGTGACCTAACTTTTTTTATTTGTTTTCAATATGAAAATTCCTTTTTAAATTACATAATAATCTCTGTTCTTTTAAAAAATTAAGGAGCATTAGGAATCAAATGCTTTTAAAGAAACGAAGTGAAATAATATTGAAGATCAACATTGTTAAAACAATATTTCATGTTTAAAACAGTAACAACAACGGCTGCATGGCAGCGCAGTCCCTGCCTAGGTAGTTTGGAATATAGGCTGCAAATAAGAGTTTAATAATAGATCTAGTTTAATATTTTTAATATTTCCTTGGTAATTTCTCTGTAGTTTTGTTTTTTCACTATATGCCAATACAACGATCGTTGGTATACATGTAATATATGCAATGTAATTAAAATTTTGCAAGCATTATGTGTGGGTTTTTAAGTAACAAGACTTTAAAATGTTTTTAAATAACATTTAAATAAGTGGAAAATAACATGACTCGAATTAATAATTTGATGCATATAAGAAAGGGAAATTGTAAAAGGAGTTTCAAATTGGGGTGGTTTGAAAAAGGAATTTACATTTTTATGTTTGAAAGAAAAAGGAACTCAGATTTGAGAGGTAACGTTCCAAATATAAGGCATCCCCAAAAATGTATCCTTTTGCTAATTTCTTATGCCTAAGCAGAGTGCTAGTTAAAAATGGAGATGGCTGTAATTTTATTTCATGCACAATCCATTCATGATGACTGTACTTAGTAATGCAAAAAACAAATTTTTGCCTTTGCATAATAAGTTTGGACGCTGATAATCTTTGAAGTGCCCTTACCGGCGTCGAAATCAGGGAAAATATAGATCAATGTCAGATAGACTGTGTAAAGACCAAAGCTACCAGAATAATCTTACAACTCCTAAATCACTTTCAAATATAAAATAAGGAATAAACATACCTATTTATTATTATTAAAACACAAATCAGTAAAATGAACAGGTTCAATATATTACTCTATGAAATGGGGGAACGTTCTCGTTTGCTTGCATAGATTTTTTCTGTGTGATTGGAACACAGTTGCTCGCTCTGCAGCACTTGTTTCATCCAATGTATTATAGTTCATCACCATCAAGTTGAATTCTTTCTTCTTTTTCCCTGGATAACATATACAGTGTTTTAGCTTTTTCCAAGGTCTACTGGGCAGGATTACATTGAGCAAGAACAAGCCGGCCCTCCTTCTGTGAGTAGGTGCCGCTGTCTCAGCTAGTGTATGCAAAGCCAAAGGCTTGAATAAAGATGGATGTTTCTGGCTACAAACCAATTGTATTATCTGCGAATATTGTGGATATGAATTTGAAATTAAATGTGTTGACGTAATCGAATGTAGACAATGCGAATATTGAATTCTATACTAGAAATGCGCTGCTAGAATTGTTCAGTCCGAAGCTCGTTGAACATGATACTCTTAAACCGCTTGTTTCTTCTTCACTAGCTGTGTGAACATTATTTTTAGGTTTAACCGCTCCTCCAAGTTTACAATTTAAGCAATAGAACAAGTTCTGTTGTGAGTCACAAATTTGATAAAATTACAGTTGAGAATTGTCCTCTGAAACCCTAGGAGCACACCATATAAAAATAAGGAGATGGGGGTGATAAAATAGGGAAGAAATACAAAACATGAGGTCGAGCATCTCTAGAAAGAACGATTGATTGAACAAATGTATCAATTCAGAAATAGAAGCAACGGGTGCTTAGTGCAACGCAGTGCAAAATAATTACTGGAATTTTGAATAGTATCACATGATAACTCTTTTTTGAATGCATTCAAATAAATATATTCTTTGTGCTCTTAATTCAGGCACACGGGTATCACAATTTTCTCTATCCAGAATTGTTCCCCATCTCTCAACCTTCATGTCTTCGAGTTCACCGATGCCTCGATTTCCTTCAATCAAGCTTAAATCTCCTAGTGTGCATCAAGGCTTGAGAATCAACGGAGAAACATCTCTTTTTCAATATTGGCAACAACAGATATGCATGCCCTAAAGGGAAAAAACACCAGAGTGAAGATTATGCAGATCTTTATTTAAGATCTTGGATTTGATTGAAAATAAAATTTTGATCATGGTCATAGCCAAAACGAAGAAAACAAGAAAATGGGTACCTGCATTTGATACTCTTTCAATATCTAGAAGATCTAAATTATCTGCTGCAGTCTGAAGTATTGGGTGTTGAGTTGCAACAGGTACATGGGGTTACTACACAAGTCGTATTGGGTGTTGAGTTGCAACAGGTACATGGGGTTACTACACAAGTCAGCTCGCTGCGCCCAATTTCTATTGTATGGGCAATATGATTTCCACAACCCCACAAAATTCTTCAAGCAAGAATCACTAATGCGCAAATCCAATAAAGTTTTAGACACCCAATTAACACATATCGTTTCTCATGCTGCATGCACGTGAGGTCTCTTTATGGTTGTGCAATCACAATCTTCCCACCAATATCGTGAAAGCCCTTAGATATGTAACATAAGATAAGCAACAGATGCATACCATACCACAAAAATTGAAGTTGTGCGCTCAACAAAAGATGAGAGCCACGGTCTGTTAAAGGCATGTGACTATGCTATTATCACATGAATCTGTGGAAAACTACCATGGCTCTCAAGACTACCCGGCCTTTAAGAAGTATAAGGGCTCTAATACCACTTGATAACAACAAGGAGAGAAAATAAGAACATGAAAGTAAGGAAATTATTAAGAAGTGACGAAAAAGGAAAGAGACAAAAACATTGTATATTCACAAATAGATTACATTTATGATACATTTACTCTGAACTACCTTTAAGTGTCAACCACATATGATCCTCATAACTAAGTGCATAATAACTTAGGATTGACAGTATATCCTAAGATGCACACTAGGTGGCCTGGGACTTGGGATTAGAGAAATAATACTAACAATAGTTCACTAGTGGAATCCCATAAGAACACCAAGCAAATAAAGATTTATACAAAAATTGTTTATAAATAACTCAATAATGGTTTGTTGAAGAAAAACAAAAAAAACATCCATCCATGTGAATAACATCGTATGGGTATGGTCATCAACGGAAAGATGGAAGAGAAAGAGTAAAAATAAATGGGAACCGATTTGAAGCAATTTACTCAATGAAAACAAACATAAAAAATATAAAGTGAGAATGATGCTAATGAATGATATTGTATTTGATTTAAGAAATTTTATAATTGTTACTAAATTTTAATACTTGTAATGTGTAAGAACTCATAAATTAGTACTCAATTTTAATTAACAACTATTGTTTTAGGTAAATTTATTGAAGTTTAATTGCTTTCATTTCTCGTGATTCAATAATTAGGTTCAGGGAATATTTTACAATAAAAAAGTATTGGACTGAGTGAAACAAGGTGCTCTACAGCCTAATATGGGGGAGATGTTGTAACGTGATGTAACGTTTGTAATAAAATAAGAAATAACGTTTGTAACAAAATAATTAAAAAATAATTAAAAAAATTCATGTAGACTCATAAAATAAAAAATTATAGAAAGTATTTAAAAAAAAGTAAGGGGGAAGATGTTGTAACATGATGTAATGTTTGTAAATAAAATAAAAACTTGAAACTTAAACCTGGATCTATCAATCAAGAGAGATCAAATTTCTTGAGTTTAAATTTAAAAAAAGAAATACACCTCAAGAAATTGGATCCCTCTGACAGAGATGAGGAAGTTGGTCAAAAGGACTAACTCAAAGTCATCACTTTGTTTGTATGGAACTTTATTGTACAATGTCCAAAATATCTACAAAAAAGTACAACTCTCGAATGCGATGATTGTCATCACTTGTTTTTATTCTTTTGCATCTCTTCAATCTTTATATATTTAGCAATGTGTGTCATAATGATATTATGCATGTACAATGTACAAAAATAAAATGTTGTATTGATTTTGGATTTAGATATATACACATTAAACATTAAATTCAAAATATTGAAATCCAAATACATATTATAAAAATATTCACACTTTTGGAATAAAAATTGACACTCTTGGATTTCAAAATTCACACTCTAGAAAAAACATTAAATTCAAAATATTGAAATCCAAATACACATGGTAAAAATATTGACACTTTTGGAATCAAAATTGACACACTTGGATTTCAAAATCACACTCTAGAAATGGGAATTCACACTTTTAGAATTAAAATTATTCACACTTTCGAATGCCAATATTCACACTTTTAGAATTAAAATTATTCACACTTTCGAATGCCAATATTCACACTTTCAAAATCCAATTTTCATTTTAGAAACACCGATATTCACACTTTCAAAATCAAAATTCACAATTTCTTAGTTTAAATTCTTAATTCTTAATAAAAATTTAATGAAATTTGTGTTACATGTATATTTGTATCACCAAAATAATCACCTAAAATACTATACTTAATTATGATATTTTACTTCTTAAATTTTCTCCTCTTCCAAAAAAGTCATTTAGTTATAGTAATTATGTAGAAATATTGGACCTAAACATGGTCCAATTCCCAATTCCCATTTGTTGTGACAATCAAAATACAATTACTTTGGAAAAAAAAAATACCAAATTTCATCCACAAACACAAATATCAAAGTAAAATCCCACTACATTAGAGAGGCGGTGATATCCAACGAGTTAAATATACTCAAGGTTCGACTTGGGATAATGTGATATATTCTTTAACTAAGGCAATGGATGGGAGGAAATTTTCCCACTTTAGAGGCAAGGTGGGGATTCAACTTCAATCGGTGCAATTTCCAAGTGGGAGAATGCTAAGATATTGTAATTAGTAGTTTTCATTTGTACATGGAATGCGTAATTTTTTTTATTGAATTATTGGGTTTTAAAAGCAAAGTTTTTTTTCAATTGTATTTTTATTTTAGGAGTAACATCATTTCTATGTTTTTATTATATTTATTAAAGAAAAAAAAAAAATTGCACTCGACCATTTGTCCCAAACAAGAAAAATCTTTGTTGTTGTGTATACTTGTTTTTATGGTTGTTTTATTATTTTGAATTTCATGTTTATATTGAATATCTTTGTGTTTTATATTCTTCTTCCTTAATTTCAAGTTGCTCTCTAGGTTTAACATTTACATTTTTTGTTGGACAAAAAAAGTTATGTACAATTATATTAAAGATATTTTAAAATACCACAAAAAAACTAGTATTTGAGACATCTTTGAGATTAAAAACATTAAAACTACAAACTTAAATTTTTATAATTCTTGGTCTCATAGGTCTTATAAGGTCTCCAATGATAATAAATCTATGTTGCACAAGTACACATGTCCCTCCAAAACCTTAGTGCCCACAATTCCAACATTTTGGAGACTTATGGATGCATAATAAAATTTCAGAAACAATGGGGACATGGGGAATTGGTATCCATAAATGAGACATTTTGGGTAGTTTTCAAAGAAGTTTGAGGAATATTTCAAGGTCATTATAGGCATGTCTATTCAATTTTCAAAAAATTATAGATGATAGAATATATCTTATTATTCAATCAACAACTTATCATATCAAAATAATTTGTGTTTATTCATAGAAGATGTTATGTTAAAAATAAAATAAAAACATGTTCTAGGGATAGTTCTAAAAATTGGTCAACTCGGAATCGGAGATGACTGAGTTGATCAATTTAAATAATCCTCAGCGACCGACCTTGAACTAAGACAAAACTCGGCCTGGAGGTCGGCTTGGTACCAAACTCACTGTGTCATACCTTTGTTCGGTCAGTTCGGTACCAAACTGGCCTCAAACCGGTTGATTCTACATTAACTCAACCGAGATAAACCAAATATGCCTAGGGTGCAAGTGTCGTGGCTAGATATGGATTTTTTTTTTTTTAATTAGACCAATTTTGTACCAAAGACATTGAATTCAGTAATATTGAATGGTAATGTTAAATCCTTAAAGTAAAAGTTGGCATTCTCTTTATCTTTCATTTTCTATCATTTTACTTAAACTTTTAACATCACCATTAATCGTTTCAGGATGTTTGAGACACAGTGGATTCACCTTGGTGACCAATATATTATCACATTCATTCAAAAAGTGGGAGTTTTAAATTGTGAAAAATAAGGCCAATATATTATAGGTATTAGGGGATGGGGGATTTATAGGTATTGGGGGTATATAGTAAAAATAGGGAATATCTCATAAAAATAATGTTTTTTTAATTGGAAATACGTATTGGGAGTGGGGATCAACAAAAGGATTTTGACAGGTATTTATATGAAATGAAATTCAGGGTATTCTTTAATATCCCATGATCCCATGGTTTGAGAGTGGTTCCAACCTCATCGGACTTCATATGAAATTTTTTTCTTCTTCAGATCCCATTCAGAATTCAACAGACTTAATAGTCTTTTCAGGATTTCAGGATTGCAACTTTTCCACTGGATTCTATCATGTATGAGGGTAAGGGATTGAAATTTAATCAAGCACATCAAACTCTCTATGTACCTTGACATTGGTGGTGATGATGCTTGATTGTTGAAGTTTATTGAACTCCTTTGTCATGACTCATGACCTTAATAAAAATGTACCCTTGAGTGAAGGAAAAAACCACCTATTAAACATGGGAAGCTTTTTCTACATTATTTTAACACTTGGATAAGGAAGTTTCATCAAAATTGTAGGGTGTTAACTAATGTTTTTAGAGGATCAACTTCAAGATTCGAGGTAGAGGCAAGGATCTAGAGGAGGGGGAAATATGGTGCTATTGATGAATAGGAGATCCCAATATAGACAATGATTTCAATGATTATGTATTTTCAATTTTAATTCATATATATAACCCTTTTATGGTATATAGTTATACATAAGTAGACTTTGCATATTTTGTTTTTAATGATTTGGAATCAAAACTTAAAATCTTTAATATATTTTTTTTCATTAAAATTGTAAAATTTTATGCATTTTTAAAGAGTCCAAGTCATTGAGTTCAACTCCTAATTCCAAATTTTAAAACATTGATTCTAGGTTGTTAGAATATAAAACCTTCTTAATGATAAAAAACAATTAAAAAACATAAAAAATATAACATGATGTAAAATTAAGTGAGAAACTAGCATTCCAAACTAGAATGTCAAAGTTTCAAACACCTATAGAGAATACTCTTGTAAACAAATTACAAAGGCTTCATGGCTCAAGTACCAACTTTATCAAAGTTATAAAGAAGAAGAGAGAAATAATTACATGAATAATTTGTAGCATTTTTAAGAGTATATACCAACTCCAAGTAACATTCCTTGGAATTCATTGATTAGCTAAAACCAGGTCGCGCATTTGGATCTAGATACGGAGCACTGCATATCTGTAGCTGCAATTCAACAGAATGTTGGTGATCTTGATGATCAGTGGGGTACTGCAGGTGTCTTTCAACATAATTTTGTGCATCCTGCTTCAAATAATCTATGAATCCAATCGGCTTCAACGTTTGGGTGTCTGATCTACTGATGCTAAGCCGTTTAAGTTCACGTTGATCTTCATCTTCTAATTTGAATTTGTTTTTCCTCTTTTTAGCCTGCTGCTTCTTGCAATACTGTTTTCCTCCGAGAGTGAAGAGACAGTTGCAGGCGAGGCACTTATACCTGGCCTGCAGGGCCTTGGAGGAGTTGTTATTAAAATATCTGAACTTGGTATTCTCTGAATGGCAGGTCGAGCAGATGGGCTTCGCTGGAGAGTCTTTGAGAGCTCTTGTCAACTCTCGATAGTGAGGCATGTCACTGACGCAATAGGGTAGATGAATCTTATAGCCGCCATTTTCTTGTGATCCCATCATTTTTGCTTCCGGGACATGCTTCAGAATTATGTTTAACACGATATTATCCATCGTGATCTCTGAATCCTGAAGCCCGCCCTTGAAGTTCTGGAGCGATCGTTGAAGTAGAATGGATTTAAATGTGGAATGTGTTGCTGATTTTATCATTCGCGTTTTCTCATGATTCCCACTGTCGAAGGCTTTTCTGTCATATGCTCGAGTTAACAAAAGCAGAAACGCACTTTTCATTGTTTTAAATCAAATTCGTTTTTACCGTTTTAAATTATTTTGAATTTCCGAAGCATTCGATTACGTTATTTAAAAGCAAATCAAAGATTTAAGACCAAAAAAAGAACTTTAAATTTGTCCAAAAAGCATAAGATGACGCCATTTAAAAAACAAATTAAAGGGTTAAGAGTAAAAAAATCCCTTGGGAAAAAAGTAGCTTGCATTAAAAAGCAGAATGATATAGAAACTTAATTAATGTAAATAATTTACGTTTTTAAACAAATTGCATATTTAATATATTAATAATATTTTTTTCAATAATATTTATAATGCGGTTGTTATTAATTACGTATTGATTAGCACATAAGTATATATCAAAACAAGAGACACTAGGTGGCAATGTCTTGGCCAAGTTGAAGTGTTTTAGCAATTGTAGATAGCAAATGGGCTTTGATCTTAGCTAATCATGCTCAATATTGATATTTAACTAAAAACATCTACTTCATTTTGCAAAAGAGATGAGTAGAATCTGAAAGCATCATCTGTTGATTCTGCATGATTCTTTATGAGTTGATTGCATGTCAATTGAAGACTGTATTGCATGATGACTAGGGCATTCAGCCATTGCTGCAAATGGTTAAGTCAAGCATTTTTAACTACGCTTGCATGCAGAAGCATTATGTTTGTTCATGAATCTTTGGAACCATTACCATTGGTCGTGGAAGATTGTTCAGGAACATATTGCAATTTGTCAAAAGACAAATGAAGGAATTTTGAGCAAAAAACATTTGAAAACTTGATTTTGATTTAGACTTTGTAAAGTTTAGCTAGTTAGCTTGTTGTCATTGGTTGAATAACAGGGTTACCTAATTTATATCACAGGTGCAAAATCCTCCAACATTAAAAAAAATGCTCAATGTTATTGATACAAACTCTCCATGATATCAATACAAAGTCTCGATCCTATGCATGGTATGAATATACTAATATTTTCATGGTATCCATTTTAGAATTTGTCAGCTCCAGTTATTGAATGAAGGATATGATCCAGTTATTGAATGAAGGCTATGATCATATTTGGAAAATAAACCAAAACAATTCAATCAAAACTAATGCAAAAGCAAAGCAGGTTTAGTCTAGATTTGGATGTTTTTTCTGACACTAGAAGTTGGACTATATAACATTGATAGGATGCAGACAATAGTTTGATATAAGAGAGTAAATATATATATGTACATGAACTAAATCTAATCAACATATCAAGATAAAATATCAAAAGCAAAGCAGGTTTAGTCTAGATTTGGATTTTTTTATGATTCTAGAATTTGGACTATATATCATTGATACGATGCAATTAACAGTTTGATATAACAGAGTAAATATAAACACATGAACTATGTGAATGTGCTGCACATGAAAACAACAGTGCATAGGACAGTAAAAGCAAAGGAGCTTTATCCATGATGTGAACCAGGAACATGATGTTAAAAAAAGGAAAGTGCATTCCATCATGACATTGACATGAAGGCATTGCAACTAGGAAAAGCATTTCATGGCAGTAATGATAAAAGATATAAAGGAAAAATTTTATTTGCTTTGTCTGTGTCATCAGCTGCAGATATATTTGTTGTGAAAACATTGTTTGAAAGCATTGATACAAATGGAAAAAACTCTATTTGATATGTATATGCTACTAGCTATAGATATACTTGGTATCAAAAGATCAATGGATAAGTTCCAAATTTTTTTTCATGAAGTTGTGCAATATGTGGAAGAAAAAGCTGTGTGAACAGTAACAAAAAAAGCTCTATATTTTGTCTCAACCAAAATAAAATCCTGCAAGAAGTCACCCCATTCTAGCAATTTTTTTGTGACCATTTTCTCCTGTGGATGGAAATCGATTATTGTCAGATCTATGAACAAAATCTAGTGCAACAAATATTTAAATGTATTGAATGCAAAAGCAGTTGTTTTAGATTTCTATTTTGGATATAGAAGAGAATTATATTGATGGTGACTTGTACAAACGCAGAATAATCTGTTTGTAGAAGATAATCAAATATCAACTTAGTAGTTGTTTCGAACAACACATGTAAATTGAAGAAAACAAAGGTTAATGCTGGAAAAAAAAAGGAGACTTTGTGGCAAGTGGGAAGATCAATGAACATGTAACTTAGAACAGAGCTAGTTCTCGATGTATTGTCAATGCACAATGTTGATCAAAATAGTTTCAATTTCCTTCTAAATCAGGTAATGATACCATAGTTGCAAAGTTTTTTTCCTGGCATGTTTGATGTCATTTGGTCCCATATTCAGATTCTATGTTTTCCAGCGACATTTTGAAATTATTGCAGAAGTTGGTAGCCAATAGCACTGTATTGAATGGTCTTCATATACACAATCAGAAAACAAGCACAAGGCAATGGCTAAAAAATGTTTTATAAACCAAAAACACTATAAAGGACATAAATAAATATAACTGATTTCAATTTTAAATAATCTTGGTGTGGCTGTGGCTCATTAGTAAAGACAATAGCCTGCTAGGCCAGGTAGGAAGACTACAAAAATGATAATTTTCCTTTTGATAGGAGAGTAGAATTTTTTTACTATCATAGCCAATTGGATAGCAATTTCAAGGTCCTTTGTCTCTACAGAAACAGGCTAGCTGCCATGCATGAGTTTTTTTAATTGCATGGACAACAAACACTTAACATATCAATATTGATTTTTGGTCTATCAAAATAAATGCATAGCACAAGATGCTATACAGTTTTTCTATCGCATGTGAGGCTATTGTCATTGAAAAAAAAACTAATGTTATGGGTGTTTTGGAAGAGACCAGAACAAGTACAAATTAGTAGAATTCCATACACTAAAAATGAAACAATTGTGCAATAAATCAGACCAGCTCTGTCATGTGCCTAAAAAAAATGAGTCCACAAAGAGAAAATGTGGAGCATATAAAAAATGCAATATAGGGAATCTATCAATGCAAAGCAAATTGGGATGTTAACGTATTGCTTTTGTTGCTTGTTCAAAATCAAAGCAAGTGGATGCAGAAGAACAAATAGAAAATTGAAGATGCAAACAGGACATTGATATTCAATTGCAAGAGACAATATTTGGAATTTGGATGGCTGTAGTGTTCATAAGTCTGGGAAGTTTGTTGGTAGCTGTAGAATGCAACCCAGATTGATGTCTTATATTGGGATCCATAATAGGCAGCATAAAACGAAGGTGAAAATACACCGTACATGGTTTTTGTGCAAGAACCATTGTTTGTTTAAAATTTGGATGGCTGGCAAGATGAAGAAGGGAAAAGTGTTGAGGAGAAGTAGTTTTCAAACATCGAGAAGTAATTAAAAACTGTAATTGACTTTTGATTCCAGAATTTTAAGATTCTACTTCCATCCGAAGCTGAAGAAAAAAAGGATTATTGAGAACATTGACATGGATAGAGACCACCGAATTAGTGCCTTAATAGGGCCATAAATTCTACTTGCTAAAAACTAGGACAGGCACAAAGCTTTCACACAATCTGGACAAAGAAATCTGTGCGACGCTATTGATGTTTCATGAGACCTGTGCAACCAACTTTTTCACTGAATCGGGGGATAGTAGACAAAGAAAAAAGATATAGGAACGAGATTGAAATTGATGGCATTCTGCAGACCTAGTTATTGCAAAAAAAACAAAGAAAGGGAACTAGACTTATCATTTATGTGTTTATTTATCTAATCTCAAGCGTGAGCTGTGTGGAAGGACCCAAGCCTAATTTTGTTTGGAAGTTATATATATATATATATATATATATATATATATATATATATATATATATATATATATATATATAATATACAGTGGAATTGAGGCCATCATAAAGAGCACGGATCTAGCTTGTTGCACCCTTTTATAGATGGTACGATATCATTTGTAGGTTTCTTTGAAGCCTTGTTTGGTTATACCTAATGCTGGTCTATTATTGAAACTAGGAACCAACAATATTGCTAGTTTTGAAACTTGAGCCAACATGGTTGTATGTTGAAAGAAGACCATCTCTCCACCAAGTCGTGTCTTCATATAATAACCATTTATATATTTGTATGTGCATAAAGGGAGTGGTCTTGATATATATGCATTTTATTCATGTTTGTGATTAATGGATGATTATATATCCTACTCTTTGAGTGAATAAGGGGAGCGACATCCTTTGAAAAGAGCCGATCCCAAATACCCATCAATCGACCTATATCTGCAATTAAAGTTGTGTGGGTATGTTTTATATATATATGCAACCAAAATGGGCACATCCAAAATTGACACAGCCAAAATAGAGACAGGGATCTGGGTCAGTGCAAGCTAATGAGGGTCACTTTTGGCGCGTTAGATGCAATAGAAAACTGAAAAATCAGGCATCCCTCAAATTACTTGGATTTTTTGAGCTACTTATGCAAAATATCTTTCATTGAGTAAAAAAGATGAAATGTAGGAAATTGAATCACGTTTCCGAATATATAACTTTTATGTATTGAAAATTTGCATAGCTATGTCAAGTTTTATTTTTCCTAACAGACACTTTTTATTTTTCAGGCAAATGATAAGGTATATGTTTTTGTGGGTGGAGCCTTTGAGGGCCTAAATGATGGAATCAAGCTACAAAAATCGGCATGCATGTAGAGAACACATAGCACTTGTGCGCCATTATTTTTCGAAAATTAAATTAGTAATTTTATAGTTTTTTTATAATTGTCTAAGTGATCAAACCTCGAAAATAGTACCTCTTTTGTGGGTGGAGCCTTTGAAGGTCTTAATGCAAAAATATTGAAATGGGTTTTTCATAGAACGTGGAGGTTAGTGTCCTCTTGTGCACCATGCAATTTTTTTTTGAAATGATCGAGAATTGAAAAAGTTATGGAAGAAACTCTAACAGTTTGTTTTACGAGTTAAGGAGGTAGGACAGAAAAGAAATTGAAAGAAAATAGGAAAAATTAATATTTCAAAATAAAAGTTACATATTTTGAATCTGCAGAAAAAATGCTATTTGTGTCTAAGATTTCATAAAAAATGATTGTGTGTAGCATATTGTAACGAGTGGCTAAGCACAGGCTTCTATAGAAACTAGAAGAAATACCCAATTAGCTTTGGTTTTTCATTAACATAGCACAGGTTTGGAATTACCGAAGCAAACTCCAAAGCATACACATAGGATTATTGTTGACATGCGAGCAAGTGACTTGGCTTGGTTTAGGCTCTACATAACACGAGCGCGTTCTGTTTAAATTCAAAAATATTGCCGCGCTTTTAGATGCACATAACGCGCTCGCGTTATATAACTACATAACACGCACGCGTTATATAACTACAGAGCGCGTACGCGTTATATAGTTCCAAAGCGTGCTCGCGTTATGTAAATCATAAAATACATGTTTAATACTTGAGAAAGAGGGGGTGTGGAAGACTCAAGGGAATTTTTGTTTAATATTTGAGAAGGTGTGGGGAAGGGTCAAGGGAATCTATGGTTAATATTTAATAGGGGTGGGAAAGGGTCAAGGGCTTAGAAGGATGTTGGAAGCTTGAGTGGGGAGAGATGAAGGGAATGAGAACATGATGGGCTACAGGGGGTGAAGGGAAGTGGATCTTGAGAACACTATTAGAAGTAGAATAGGTTCTGAAGAGGTATAGGGTTAGAAGTTGAAAGTGAGACTTGAGTGACAAGGGGGAATGGATGGAGGCAAGTGGGATGTGAGAGAGAAATAAAGAATACAAGGGGGGGGGTAGACATAGAGCGAGGGAGGGATAGGGACAATGGGGAGGAATGGATTTAGAGGGAGTGAGAGATAGATGGGGATAGAACGAAATAAAGAGATAGGAAGGGAGGGACAGAAAGTGTTGGTGGGAAACATGCAGGGAGTGGTGGCGATGGAGAGAGAGAGAGAGAGAATATGAGAGGAGGGGGAAGGGACATAAAGTGTGTGAGAGAGAGGGAGTGATGGAGAGATTGGGATAGGTTGAGGGAAAGATAACATGAGGGAGGGATAGAAGGTGAGAGAGAGATAGGCGATGAGAGAGGGAGGGAGAGAAGGTAGGGTGAGGGATGGAGGGAGAAAGGTGGAGATAGATATGGATGGAGGGGGGATGGGTGTGTGTGTGTGTGTGTGTGTGTGTGTTTGAGAGAGAGAGAGAGAGAGAGAGAGAGATTGATGGTTGGGGAGAGAGAGACTAGAGGGAATTGTGAGCGACAAAGAAAGTGGGAGGTCGTGTGTGTGTGTGTGTGTGTGATAGGGAAGGAGGAATCAGTGGGGTGGCAGGGACGAAGATGGTGTAAGGGAGAGAAAGTGACATAGAGGGAGGGAGGTAAAGGGAGTGAGGGACATAACCAGGGATGGATCTAGAGAAAGAGATAGGGAGGGAGGGATACAAGGTGAGATAGAGAGGGCAAGGGGGAGGGATAAAGGCACAT